>CAOLHI010000888.1:0-585348 GCA_948474755.1 Ctenosaura bakeri
GATCTCTGTTATCTCTAGCAGTAATTACTTTTTCAGTTAATTTCTGCATCATCATCATTATTTTAATCTTGATTTATATCCTGCTTTTTCCTTGGGAGGACTCAAAGTGGCTTACAATATTTAAAAAAAACCCATAGTTTAAAAAAGCAACATACAAAAGTTAAAACATATTAAACAAGCAGTAATAATTAAAACAAAGTTAAGATATATATTAAAAACTAACAAATCACAATTAAAAATAACCAGCACCTTGTAATAATCAAGGAGAAATGCAGTGAGTGGTGTGACTGAAAGTTTATTGATGATAAATGGATGTAGTAGGTGGTTTCATAGCAAAGAAATCTCTGTACTCTGTCCACTGTGAAGGCTCCATTGCCACAGAAAGTGTACCCTGAGACCACTGTATCTCCCAAGTGTACATATATACCTCCCCAACTTGGGGAGGAAAAACTAAAGCTGTGGCAGTAAAGCAGAGGTTTAAAAACTCTGCTCTGAAGGGAAGCAGAGCAACAATAACAATTGCCTGTCATGTCTAGACCAAGAGGAGAAGGGAAAGAGCCATTAGTTTAATCACAGGTAGTGTGATCGAGAGAGCCAGTGTAGTATAGTGGTTTGAGCGTTGGACTATGACCCTGGAGATCAGAGTTGATTTCCCACTCAGCCATGAAAACCCAGTGGGCGTCATGTCCTGGCTAACTTGTGCTGAATAACTTTGCTCAGAATTCTGAAGCAGAAGCATTTATTTCAGAGCGGCAAGCAAGAGACTGCAGCATAAGTTTTATACCCTTCCATTTGAAATTTGGCACATATATAAAAGATTGGTTAACAGTTTCATGCCAAATCACCCCACTGGCTTTGGCAGTTTTACCAAACACACAATTACTTACATACTTTTCATTCTGAGGATCAGGATGTATTTTCTGTTGCCTATCTAGAAGTTCCTATAACATTTCCTTGCCCTTCCATTGTTATTGCCCCGTCTGTTTGATCTTCCTTGTCAAATGCCCACTGCAAGGTGACATTGAGTACAGAGCAAATCACCCATTCAGAATCTACTGATGTTACAAGTGTTACAAGCATATTCTTTGTTACAGTTGTCAATTAGAAGCAGATACATATTAGTCCTAGCAAGCTTTGGCCTCAGCATCTATTGAAACCACTATTATATGGATTGCAGACACTAAAGACAAGTTCAAATTGTGATAGAATTAAAGCATAGCATGACAAGATCAAAGCATCCTGATACTGGGTGACCCTGTGATAGGTTTACCTTAGGGTTGCGTATGTCTGAAATGAAGTGAAGGCACACAACGACAGCAAATGTGCTCTCATCCCCTTTTCTTCTGGAATGCCGTGCCAGGATGAATGAATGAGGCCTGGCTGTATTTTTGAATATCTTCTAAGCAAAATAACTCTTTAAAGCCCATTTTAGGAAGTCCCGCAATGTTCTGTGAGTTATTCAGTTACCCACGATAAAATTTTCTGGTGACAGTTATCACATCTGCCCCAATATGGGAAGTCAGCTGGGCTGATGTAAAATGCTGTTCTTTGTTTTTCTTGGATTGAGTACAAGGAAACTTTGTTAGAATCATAGAATCATAGAGTTGGAAGAGACTCCAGGGGCCATCAAGTCCAACCCCCTGCTATACAGGAACACAAGTCAAAGCATTCCCAACACATGGCCATCCAGCCTCTGCTTAAGAACCTCCAAAGAAGGAGACTCTACCACACTCCGAAGCAGCATATTCCACTACCACACAGCTCTGACCACCAGGAAGTTCTTCCTGAGGTTCAAGTGGAATCTCCTTTCTTGCAGCTTGAATCCATTGCTCTTTGTCCTAGTCTCTGGAGCGGCAGAGAACAAGCCCACTCCCTCTTCAACATGACATCCCTTCAAATACTTAAACTTGGCTATCATGTCCCCTCTTAACCTTCTCTTCTGCAGACTAAACATCCCCAGCTCCCTAAGCCGTTCTTCATAGGGCATGGCTTCCAGACCCTTGACCATTTTGGTCGCCCTCCTCTGGACATGTTCCAACTTATCGATATCCTTCTTGAATTGAGGTGCCCAGAACTGGACACAGTATTCCAGATGAGGCCTAACCAATGCAGAATTGTTGTGTTCTGTTTGTTTAATATTAAACATTTCTAACCTCAGATTACGAGGCATGTGTAGAGTTGATAAACAACACTGAGGCTGGAGAAAGATAATTGTTTTCAAAGGGTTAATTAGGAGAGGTCCATGATGTGCACCTTTTCTGTTTCACTGTCATTTCTAGTTGAATAGTTATTGCACGTTTTTGAAAAAGCTTGAAAACTTGTTTAGCAGAGATAAAAGTGGTACATACACACATTGTAGAAATCTCATTTTTAAACTTGTTTCCATTCTCTGAAATCCTGTTTTGTTATCATTGGTGAGAGAATCTCAGGGAAATTATGTGGAAACATTTTTTAAAATTATTTAGTAAATTTATGTTATAGTGTCCTGACCTATAAGTTACTAGCAGTAAAGATCGTGGCTTAATTCTTTTGAATCTTTTTCCTGTCCCCGTTTTGTTTTTCAAACCAGGACAAAGTAATATTGAGAAAGTCCTTGTGGCAAATCGAGGTGAAATAGCATGCAGGGTAATGCGGACAGCTAGGAAGATGGGAGTGAAGTCTGTGGCAGTTTACAGTGATGCCGACAGGAATTCGATGCACGTGGCAATGGTAAAACATGCAGGTCAAAACTTCTAGGCTTGAAAACAATTCTGAATGGGGAATAACACTGAATATTTGAGGCTGCTGCCTAGTGAGCCAGTCTGTTGATTTGTTTCACCCAGTGTTGCCTGCTAGGTTTTGAGTGGGGAGTTTCCCACTGCTGGTGATCCTTCTGCTGAAGATGCTAAAACTTCATTGTGGGACATTATGCCCACTAAGCATGTGCTCAGTCACTAAGCTATGGTGCATTTGTTCTACAAATTTTACAGAAGAACTTTTGTGGATACGCTTTCTAATTTGTAAATTAAGATGATATGTTCTATAATGAAAGGGACAACCAGAGAAACAGAAGATGCTTGTGATAGTTAATGCAAACTATTTCCGTATCTCGACACTTAACAGTTTGGTTCCTGCTTAGATTGTATCTATTCCAGTTCCCTACGGGTGCTAGAAAATACATGTATACGTTTATACTTAATTACTTTACAGATCCAGGTTAAGGGCTTTTCAAGTCTTCTTCTTTTTTCACTTGGCTAAACACTAAAACAAAGTCTTAATCCTGTGCAAAACTAGTTACTGTGCATGTCCCATTAAATTCTGTGAAGCTTATTTCTAAATAAGCATGCAGTAGGCAATCACTTTTGGAAAAACACAGCCTGACAGTTTTGATCTCTGAACTTTTTATAACCACTAATAGGTGTTTTGAAAATACTTCTAAACTTATTCTGTTTTTTTTGTTTTCTGTAATGTGGGACAATAATAAATGCAGAAGCAGATCTATTTGTGTCATTGCAGGCAGATGAAGCATACTGGATTGGCCCAGCACCATCTCAGCAGAGCTACTTGGCCATGGAAAAGATAATACAGGTGGCCAAAAAGTCAGCAGCACAGGTACAAACTACATATATGTACTTTCCTTTAGCATAGATGTGTTCTCTCTCTCTCTCCGTCCCTTTCTCCCTCTCTTCCTCTTCCCCCTCCCTTTGTGCTTCCATGTTCATGTACATATGTGCACACACACATTCTACTTTAGTTGTTACTCCAAATTAAGATTTTGTGGTGCATCCAGTCTTCAGGAGTAAGTTGATTGTCAAAACATAGTACAGCTACAATTAAACTGGTATCCTGAACATGACCACTAAATCCTCTCTGCCCTTTCAACTGTTGGAAATAGTTGCATTTTCATTCACATCTGAGAGTTTAGATGCCCTCTTGGATCTGCTGTGAAGTACGAGGCCTTGTTGTTTGTTCTTAGTTTCAGACACTCTTACATTAAAATGATGGCGCAGATCCATTCATCTGTTTTCATGCCTGGCAGTGGAATAGATGCTGCCTCAATCACCTGTAAAATGACCTTTCCTAAGAGAGAGCTGTGGGAGTACAACCTTGTTGATTCTCTGGTCTCTGTTCACCTTTCATTGCCATGAATCATGGGATCTTGGACAGATATGCTACTGGATATATGTGCTTCAGTGGTTCTTTTCCTTCTTGGCTGACTGATTCTAGCAATTGTTGCCAGGTGATTATTGCTCTGTCCTTTGTTAGTCATTTTATGAGGTTTTGTAAGGCACTTTTAAAATCCCCTATACTGTTCATATTTATGTGAAATCTTTGCATGAATGACTCAGTCCAGACAAGATGGAGGTATAGTTGATGGTTCATCTGCCCAGCTGTTCAGCCTGTCCTGGTGAGGTTGTCATTTCCTCCCTAGAGATATGTAGTTTGGAGACTGTGCTTGGATTCAGGAAGCACAGGTCCTCTCAGGGGCACAAGGTACCTTTTATCAGCTTAGGCTGCGATATCATCTGTGACACTACTTAGCCAGAGTTCATCTGGCTACAGTTGTCCATGCTATGGGGGAGAAGTCCTGATTTATACTTATCTTTTTGCTAAGACAAGGTTATAGAAAAAGCAGGGCAGGGTTTTCTTTGTTATTTCACCTACAGCATGAAATTTGTTTTCACATGATGTCTGTTTGGCTCCTTCCTTACTGTCTTTCCACTGGAAGCCAACAACATCTTAATTTTTAAGAGCATTTCCCTCCAGCACTTGGTCCTTCCTGTTTTAGGCCATCCACCCAGGCTATGGCTTCCTGTCTGAAAACACAGAATTTGCAGAACTCTGCAACCAAGAAGGAATCGTTTTTATAGGTCCTCCTTCATCTGCTATCAGAGATATGGGCATTAAGAGGTACTCAGTTTTATTTTATAGCTAAATTTATTCTGAGGAGTTACTTATTGAAACTCAATTTTTAAAATCCAACTCTGGCTTTGAATTTTCCCCCATCTCTCTTTTATACATAAAGTAATGAAGCTTGTAGTCTGTGTTATGAATCTGAGAATAGTATGAATATGTGGACAAATCATAAAAATATGATGACTCTCAATAAGGAAGAAAGTTTGAGATAGACCTCTCAGGTATGATGCACAGGTATAGGTGATCTGTGGCCTGAAGGCTGTATGTAGCCTTTAAATTAATTCCATGCATTGCTTTGTCTAATCTGATCTGAGTTGGAAAAGCCAGTTGTGGCTTCCTAGGATATAGATACATTACATGCAGTGCTGGGTGTGTGTTTGTGGTCCAAGGTGAATGGGATGTTGAATCTGCTCCAAGATTTAGTTTGAACTTTAAGGAGTATCCTAGGTGCTAAAACCATTTTGCAGACAGGGCTCTCCACCATGAGTAGCTCCTTTAAAATTCAGACTAAAACCCATAGCTGACTAACAGCCTCACTGGTGTGGAAGCCATTTAGAGGAAAACAAAAACAGGATTTTTGAAAGAGCTCTGGGTGGTGTGAGAGAAAATAAACACATTGTTGCAGCTCTTGAGGTGTGTAATGAGAAATTCCCACCGATCATTGCCACTGAATGTCAAATAACCCTCTTTTTTAGCACTTCCAAGGCCATTATGTCCGCTGCTGGAGTTCCTGTTGTTGAAGGTTATCATGGTGAAGATCAATCCAATAAGTGCTTGGAAGAGCAAGCCAGAAAGATAGGGTATCCAGTCATGATCAAAGCAGTGCGAGGAGGTGGAGGAAAGGTAGGTAGCCTTTCCTATAAAGGTAATATAATTTAGAAATTGCTGCTTCTGAAGATAAATCTTTCAGATTTTACATGCTAGTCTTTGCATCATGTTGTTGTGTGCCTTCAAGTAGTTTCTGAATTATGGCAACTCTAAGGCGAACCTCTAAGATTCTTATCATTGGGTTTCTTGTGGCTGAGAATATGTGACATACCCAAGATTACCCAGTTGGTTTCTATGACCAAGTGGGGAATCAAACCCTGGTCTCCAGGGTCATAGTCAAATGCTCAAACCACTACACCACTCTGGCTCTTGTCTTTACATAGCTGTCCCAGATGTATTTGTATTATGTACTCTGAACAGAAGGATTTTCTTTGTGGTAGTTTGAATAATCGCTATATCAAAGTTGGTCGTGTGAGTGATGCGTGTTTATTACAAATCAATCTGGCAAAATAAATAAATAAATACATAAAAGATTTGTGAGATCTCGTTGCTTTTTAAGAAATAAGTTTCCTCCTTATTTTTCTAACATTGGTTTTGTCACACTTCTCAGGGTATGAGGATTGCTCACTCAGAGAAAGAGTTTCGGGAACAATTAGAATCAGCTAGGAGAGAAGCAAAGAAGTCTTTCAATGATGATGCCATGTTGATAGAGAAGTTTGTAGATAATCCAAGGTAAAACAATCATCTCCTACTTATAATCAGTTTAAAGAGTGTTCAGACACAAGGGGCAGAAAATCAATTGTGTGGCTCCCACATAAGAGAAGTTACATCAAAGACCTTGATGTGTTTCCTGGAAAATGTGGCCTTGGCTGCTGAAAGGTTAGTGTTGACTAGCCATACCATTGACTGATTTCCCCTAAGTCCAGCAAAAAAATCCTGTTGTGGATTGTGGACCAAAGTGAGGTGCCTGTGTGAAGGAGGCTGAAGTACCTAATGCCATATCCCTAGAGTTTTCAGAACAAGGGATCAGAACTGTCCCTTTCCTTCCATGCTGAATGATTAATTTAGAATGGGAAAATACACATATAAGTAAACCTCCCTGTTCTCATCTTTTCCCCAGTTTCATCTTGCTTGATCCAACTTACAGTACTATTTTTTAATGCTAAATTTATTTAGTGATACAATGAGCCCTCTACTTTTGCAAGTGTTAGGGGCACAAGACCCCCATGAAAGTGGAAGAAATGCAAATAAAAATAAAAATCACAAATGCTGTTTTTTTAAACCTGAGAACACTTCTCTAGGAGTCTGTAGGTCCTCCAGTTCAATTCTGTGGTCTATTTCCAACATATTTGGGCCCTAGAGTCATGCTGAGTCATGCTGAAGGACCTAGCAATACCTAGAGAATGTTCTGTCTAGGCATCTCTAGGTCTTCTTAAATGTTTTCTTGAACAAGTTTTCCTTGAACATAAAATGTTACAAACTCCGTGGCTAATGTTGTATTAAATATGATTATAACCATTATCCCACCCTGAACATAGCTGATCTCATCTGAATTTGAAAGCTAGTTGGAATTGGGCCTACTTGGTACTTGGATAGAATATCACCAGGGAATACTATGGATCTCTCTGTAGGGCTAAGCAATCTAGCCTTAAATCCTAGAGTTCCATTCTTGCCAGTTGCAGGAATTGATTGACACTAGTAATCTTCCATAGGCAGCCTGTTATGGTCCAATAGAAGAAAACATTGATCATCCTGAAAGACATTATTTCCATATCTGAAAAATAAGATTATAGGATCCTACAATGGACTGTGCAAATTATGTTCACATGTCACAAAGTATCATACTGGATTAAAATATTTTATTGCAGAAATTGGTACTAGTGGATGCAGTTGTGATTTTCATTATCTTTCTTTTTTTAAAAAATCTGAATCAGGCATGTGGAAGTTCAGGTGTTTGGAGACCACCATGGCAATGCAGTCTACCTGTTTGAAAGAGACTGCAGTGTACAAAGAAGACATCAGAAAATTATTGAGGAAGCTCCTGGGGTAAGTACCTAGTTTCTTAAGACAATATAGTTGTGCCATTTTTATTTTTTGTTTATGTATGTTTTTTCCCATGTGATGTTAATGCCATCTTGGCATAGAAACAATACTGGTTTCAAAAACTCCAGGACACACAAAGCATTGTAAATACGACTTTTTTTCATACTGAATTATGGAAACCAGAACTTGGCAAAGTTACATTTTGGACTTGAGCAAAATCCCCCAGGTAGCCATGCTGGCTAGGGAATTTTAAGAGTTATAGACCAAAACTAGCTCCAATGAAAATTTTGCAAGCTTGCTTATTACTCAGTATTTCCATGAAGTGGATGATGTTTCACCCTTCTTCTGAAACATCAAAAGAATCTACTTTTTTCTAGTCTTTTAAGCCAGACTTAAGCCCCAACCTGGTGTTCTCCAGGTATTTTGGGCTTCACGTCCTATGAACGTCAGGTAACATGGTCAGGGGTGAGGGACAATGGGAGCTGAGGTCCAAAACATCTGACTTCAGCTTCATAAAGTGTAATTAATGCTAACAGTACCTTTTTGATATTCACTTTAATGGTGGGTAGTTGTGGTCCCATTAAGACTGGAAGTGTTTCGTATATGTTAAGCCTTTTGCCCATATTGCTTGTATCCAGTGTCTTGTATGTATTTCATACCCTACTTCTATTACTGTCCTGTGAGATGATGGCAAGGGGATAATGAGTGTTTGCTGTAGTGACAGCTTCCCTCTGAACTCAAGCATTGACATGGTTGCTTTTCATCACCTGGTTGTGCCAAATTTTTTGTTGGTGTTCCTTCCCAGTAGCTGGTATTTTATTGTTTTAACAATTCATTTCATTATTCTAATGTTGTACATTTTAGACTGTTTAGACTGTTTAGACTGTATAGAATCTTTGACATGAATAAGTACCGTATTTGCTGACGTGTAAGACGCACTTTTTTCTTAAAAAAATACACTTTGAAAATGGGATGCATCTTAAACACCAGCAAATACAGTAAAATTGAAGGGATGCAATATTTTTGTTTGCAGAATTTTGGCGTTATCAGAGTCCTGTTAAGCAACCTTTCCAATATGAGTTTCATTTTGGAGATAATTACATATGGACTTGTAGCCTGAAGAAGGCATTGAGAATATGATGGTACTCTTGTCAGTTTTTGCAACGTAGATAATATTTACATATTTCAGGCATACATATACATAATGCTGTATCTTATACATGTAACATAGCTTCTGTTGTTCTAGCCAGGAATTACGCCTGATGTGAGACGGAAACTTGGAGAAGCGGCTGTAAAGGCAGCTAAAGCTGTGAACTATGTTGGAGCAGGTACTGGAAATCTAAATTTCCTTTTAGTGCTACATTCAATAGCATTTCAGCAACACAAGGCATCATTCTTCTAAATTCCTTGAAGTTTTGTTTTGGTTTGTTCTGGAATCAGGTTTTTAAAGTACTGTTTCTATTTAAACTGCTTTAGATGTTCTTCTGTATGTAGAGTTATTCTGGGAACAGGAGTAGGCTACTTACTACCCTTCAAATGTTTTGGAATACACCTCCCCAAAGTCCCGGCTTACCAGTGTAATCCAAAAAATCTAGAGGACACCAGGTTGCCTACCCAAAATCTGGAGAAAGCATCCCCTCATTTATGAACTGTACTTTCCTTTAATCTTTCAGGAACAGTGGAATTTATAATGGATCGTGAACATAACTTTTATTTTATGGAGATGAACACCAGGCTACAAGTAGAGCACCCAGTTACTGAGATGATCACAGGGACTGACTTGGTGGAGTGGCAGCTTAAGGTGAGAACTTATACAGATGAAAAGGTAGAGGCCGTCATTTTGAAATCCAGGTAGCATAATTCTTTACAACTTATTCAAGTGGATTTCTCCTTAACAGCTAAGGCAGAGAATTCTTACCCTTCTGTCTGCTCTTACTCTAAATTGAGCAGTGAATGAGGGGTGAAATAGACATGTTGCAAGGTGTGTTATCATGATTTATTTATATCCTGTCTTTCTCCAAAAATTGGGACTCAAAGCAGCATCCAGTTTTAATAATAATACAGCTAAAACATGGAAAAAATGAATGTTAAAATGGAATCAGACTATTGATAATATTTAAATGATTCAAAACTATACTTAAAAGATAAAATACCATTAAAAGTGTGTTTATCTATGGATGTCTTTTAAAACATGCATACATAAGCACACACCTCCTGTTTCCTACAACCTGACAAGGGCATCAACCATGGAAGGATTAAGTGGTTGCAGGAAGTACAGAATTCTGTTGATAGGACTGGGAAGAATTCAGTTTACAGTTAAAGAAGCAAAAAGTTGGAATCAAGAATGAGAGGTCTGGAAGCTCATCACTGAGGAAGATAATCAATAGCATGGGAACAGGAACCAATATTATATTTTATTGGTGAGTACAAAATGTGGCATTCTAAGAGAAAACTTTTGTGCTTAAACTGAACAAAATTCCTCTGATTATTGTGTAAAAGTTAATGAGTATACTTGTGGAAATTTTTCAGGAAAATATTTTTCTGGATTTTTATGTAAATTTTATGGATTTAGTGAGCTTGCCCTAATTGAGATTAACAATCAGAATTAGCCCATAGATGTTTAAAATTGCATTTATATGTGATTTCTTGATATCATTGGAGAGCACGGATGATATTCTTGATTCTGAATTTCAAGATGTGAAATTACTTCCTTTTTTAAAGGTTGCTGCAGGAGAAAAGATTCCTTTGACTCAGGAGGAGATCTTGCTCAAGGGACATGCATTTGAAGCTAGGATCTATGCTGAAGACCCAAATAACAATTTCATGCCAGGGGCTGGACCCTTACTGCACTTGTCTGCACCACCCTCTGATAGCTGCACCAGGATAGAAACGGGGGTAAGACAAGGTAAAACAGAAACTATTCACTGGGAATATGATTTTAGTCTTAAATGTAATAATTGAGTAGTTTCTTTGGTGATCAGGTTTTAACAATCAACATTTTAATGTTTAGTCATTTTTCAGAACTTCCTGTTTCAACAGCTTTCAGTGTGTAATTTTAAATTTGCTGCTTTAAGGATTTTATATCCTTGAATTTATTTTTGTAATACCACCAGCATGTGTTTTCATGAAGCTGTTTTAATTGCAATTTTGTTTATTTTTGGAGGGTGGCCTTAACCATGTCGTACACCATGGTACGCCACACTTTGTAAAAACAGTAAGTTGTGTGCAGCCCCAGTGTGGGCCTTTGTCTTGCATATAGTGACTCTACTGTGAGGTCAATTTCATAGTTCTGCCCTTTTTAGCAAGTAATGCCACACCTTAGGCTATGGAGTCACTATTCTGAAGTATCGGTAGCTTGTGAGCAGAGCTCTGTATTTTTTAAATTTAGTGCTTCACCTTTTTCATAGACCAGGTTGTTCCTAACTGGACCCAGTGAGTTGCAAACTAGTTTCTTTCTTTTTTCAAGCTACTAATTCTGCTAAATAGCTTTTCCATTTATTTCTGTTACAGGGGATGAGGTTTCTATACATTATGACCCAATGATTGCTAAACTGGTTGTCTGGGCTGAGGATCGTCAAGCAGCTTTAAGGAAACTAAGATATTGCCTTCGACAGTATAATGTAAGCATTCCAGTGTTTATTTGTTTAAATCAGAGCTTTCCAAACTTTTCATGTTGGTGACACACTTTTTAGACATGCATCATTTCGTGACACAGTAATTCAGTAAGTGGAGGCAGCCCCTCCACCTGAGCCTTGCCTGCTGCTGCTGCCCTTGCCAGGGTCTTCCTTGGCCCAGGGAAACAGCAGCGGCAAGAGAGGAAGCCTCTCCACCTGTTACGTTTGCACGACACACCTATGCTCTGCAGCCAACACACTAATGTGTCGCAACACACAGTTTGGAAAGCTCTGGTTTAGATATTTATATCCCACCTTTTGTCAGGAGATCTCAGGGCAGCATACAATAAAACCAATCTAACAGATTTAAAACAGTATAAAAATAAAATAATTTTGAAAGGGTAAAAGACATATTAAACTATGAAAAAAGATAATTTAATGTGAATAAAAACCATGAGCATAAAAGTGTTTTTGTGAAACCACTCACGCCCCAAAATCTTTCACGTGCAACCTTGTTTTTAGTTGGTTCCTTCAGGCCTTAAAGGGAATGGTTTTCCACAACTGGGTGTCACAGTGAAGAAAGCCCTCTGCCATTTCCTCTCACAGCATCTTGTTCAGATTTCTGGGTTACAGAGTTGGGTCACTCTAGCAGACCTTAAGCCTTGGACAGGGGCATATACAGAGAGGCTCTCCTTCAGTTGTCAATTTTAAAGTTTCAGTCCACGAGATAGAATGTAGACAGTGTTGAGAATAAAGGTTGGTCTTCACACTGCTCCTTTTGTGGCTTAGTGAGGATACCTGATAGTTGTTGTGCTTTAGTGATGTGAAGCCAGATAACTGCTCTAAGTTGCTTCTTTGAAACTTGCACCTTTGTTCATTTTCCAAGAAAAATATAGTGTACGACATAGTTTTGGCCAAAGTACTGTCATAATTGTTGCATGTCTACCTATTTGAGGCTGAAATTCTGTGAACAAATATTTGTCATCATGTGATGTTTTTGTTCTCTTCCTCCAACAGATTGTAGGGCTGAGCACTAATGTTGATTTCTTATTGAATCTCTCGGGCCACTCAGAGTTTGAAGCTGGAAATGTTCACACCAATTTTATCCCTCAACATTATGATGAGCTCTTTCCATCCAAAGGGGCAATATCAAAGGTGTCTTTGTGTCAAGCTGCTCTTGGACTCATACTGAGAGAGAAAATGATGACAGATGCTTTCAGGCTTCAGTCAGAAGGTAAGGCAACAGTATCTTTTTTTCCTTCTCCCCTTGGGAAAATGTATTTACTTTTTAAAATATATTCAGTATATTTTCACTCCTCTCTGCTGCCATTTATCTTAGAGTGTGGAGAAGTTACTTTAGGACAACAGCTTTCAGAATTCCCCTGTCATTATCCCAGCTTTAAGAATTCATCAGTTAGTTTTGTTCCTGATGAACTGGATGTTTAAAGGAATTTGGGTTCTGATTCATGAAGAGTTACTTGTCTGCAATTCAGGATCCAGTCTGGGCATTTAAACAGGAATCTATGAATGTGATTTTGGATTGGCCTGGATGTAAAAAGCTCCCTTTATGTGTTGGTACAGAGAGTTTAGGACGGGTTGCATGTGTTTGCGATTAATGTTGCCAGCTTTATCGTATATGTGTAAAACATCATCTCTCTTTTCACTTTTTTAAATATTTTAGACAAGTTCTCTCCATTTGCATCCAGCAGTGGTAGAAGAATAAATATACCCTACGTTAGAAACTTGACTCTTCTAGATGGTGAAAATAGTAAGTTATGATAAAGAAAAAAGACAATAAAGGGAACGTGAACAACCATTTTAGTTCCACTCTATATAGTTAAGAACAACAACTACAAGACATCCAATAATGCAGTTATTTCATAATGACATTGTTTTGAATCCAGGGTTACACAGGAGGCTGATGGAAAAGGACTTTACTACCCTTTCCTCTTAGCAGCTCCCATTCTTAATAATGTATTATAGCATGGGTGATGCAGTGCTGACTGGGATGGCCTGTGATATGTGGGACTGAAGGAGAATGTCCCCAAAAATTGGGAAGAGACCTCTTTTATGAGGGGGGGAAGATCTGTCTGATTTTTGGAGAAAGATTTTCCAGTTTCTCTCCCAAGCTTATGTGCTATAGCCTGCCCCATTCATGAGGTTACTCTTAGCCATCTATGTTTCATTTTCAGGGGGCTGATACCGGAAGGAGGGGTGTAAAAGTATGTTACTGTTAGTCCTCTTATACATGAGTAACTTTGTATCCAAACTAATACTACTGACAGAACAGTTTTTAAATATCATATTGCCAGGTCTTCTCTCCCACTGATATTTTCATTAAAGCTGCCCCATTATCTGTTGTCTTGTCTTTTCTTAACTAAGGAAAATGTTGCTCAGCTTTCTCTGGTACTACTACATGTTTATGTAGAATTACCTGTATCTTAGGATGTTTACATAGGATTACCTGTATCTTAGGTATAGCATTGCGAATTTTCATTTTATATTAGATGGATAAGACAGAGGAAAGGCCAGTGTGGGAAGGAATCAAGGATTGATGGTACCTAAAGGAGAGTTGGATGATAGAGGATGTACGTGGTGGTTCAAGAAAAGCTTTGCTGAAGAAGTCTGCTACCTATTATTATTGGTAGTAATATATTAATTTTAGGCTGGTGGGCAATGATTTGAAAGATGTATTACTGCTGTGGTTGTGTATACACTTCTTTTGTCTCTGGTGGACTGCCTTTTTGTATAGTTTCAAACACAACAGCAGACAAGAGAAATATGTGTCTATGTCATAGAAATTGGTGCTGCTTTTTCAGCTCTTATAGAATCTGTGATCTGTTTCCACCCTTTCTGTGGCGTTGATAGGGCAGGGCTGGGCAGTGAGTGCTTTGGTGAACAGACATGAAAGTTACTCTCATGAGAAAAAGCAATAGCATGGCAGAAGACACAGAAGTGGTCATGGGACAAGATGACTCAGACAAGTAGCAGATACTTGTACAGTAGATAGAAAACAATAAGAGAGAGACTTTGATGGTGACTGAGGGGTATAGAAATGGTTAGGAAGAGACACAACTCTTCCTCAGGCTTATGTTGGGTTTTGAAATGTCCTCTCCCCTTTTTTAAACAGATGTGAATATGGCTATAACCTACAATCATGATGGATCGTATGACATGCAGGTAAACTTTTTTATAATGTGATTGGAGTTGCTAAGGAAGTTAGCAGTGTCAAGCTCTTTCTGTATGATTCTTTTATTAATTTGTACCCTTGCAAGCTTTTTGGACTTAGTCAGTTGGAATGGAGTTCTTTAGGACATAAGAAGGGCATAAGGCCAAGATATTTTACCTGGAAAGGTCAAGGTTGCAACAGTAGCTATAAAACTGGTGGGGGGTGGGGTTGGAGTTGGATTGGTGGACTGGAGTCTTCCCAATTTATTTTAGCAACTAAGAATTGCCCTTCATTGTTTTAGCAATTGTGAATGGGTTTTTATTATTAGCTAATAATTGTTATTTTAGTGTTGCAGACAAAGAGTTGGGAGAAAGAACCTGCTCTTTGCTGTCCGTTGTGCTTTTTTCTTGCTCAAAAGAGAGTAATCAACATTTCTTCTGCAGTTCATTTTAGTTCTACCTTCTTAATGGTCTTTTTTTAGGTCTCTGGTGTATATATTACCTCTGAGCAAGGAAGCTCAGGACAAGGGAAGAACATGTAGTCATAGAGGAAAGGGAAACCTTATTGAGCAGTGAAGCCCATTAAAAAAAGCACACATCTCTTCTGTCATGTTGTACAGAGATGTGGAACAGCCTTTACAGATCTGTTTATTTTATACATATATGAAGAATACTTAGTGCTTGTTAGCCTACTGGGACCCCTGACATTTTTAAAACACAAACAAAAACAAGTTTCTTTAAAACCAATTTTAAGCAACAACACACAGTTAAAACATTACCAAAAGCCAACTGTGACTTGAAGGACCAAAGGACAGGTGGCCCACTGGAACAAACAAAGGAAATTCCACAAGCAAGATAGTGTTATTGAAAAAGCCCTTTCATATATACTCACAAACCTGACCTTTTGGGTTGTGCAAGAGGCCACGTGTCGCTGTACAGTATGAACATTTGGCATGGTTGTCATAAGATTAATTGGTTGGACTTGGAGTGAACCAGTGGCCATATATATATATTGCAATTTCCCCAAATTTCAGAAGTGTTTTGCTAGGGTTTAATGCTGCCATTTGAAAAATTTACCTCCTAGTTTTGTCATCCTTTGGTTTTCCTGTTCTTTGGAGCTGTCCTGTTTGCACACATTGGGAGCATGAACATTTGTGTACTGAAACCTATTGGACTCTGTAATCCCACACCCATCTCCATTTGTGACTGGCTCCCCTCTTGACATGCTCAGTAGGAATACAATATGTTTTTCTCTTGTACCTCCTGTTTTATTTCTTCAAAAAGTGGCAGGTATACCAGGCATTTTTAAAAACTGAATGTTATTTCAGATACAAGACCAGTCTTTCCATGTTTCTGGATGTATTTCAACTGAAGGTGATTCGGATTACCTAAGATGTTCAGTAAATGGAATTGTTTGTAAATCCAAGCTGGTAATTTTGGATAATGCCATTCACCTCTTCTCACCGGTAATTTTCTGTTTCATGCTTGTGGGGAATCAGATTATCTAGCAGGGAACTGAATGAAACAAGCAAACAGTGATTTTGATATATATTTTTTCACATTTTAGAGAAAGGATTGAATACATGAATCCTGTTTCTTTGTAAGCAGTCCATAAGCCTGTTATAATTCTTGAAAATGAATGACTTTAATTTAGGTTGGTTGCTCTGTACAGATCTATTTCATGAGTAAATTGGCTGAAAGAAGATAAATTTTCTATCATCTCATTTGTTGTTTTTATTATTTGCCATCAAGTTGACTTCAGCTTAAGGCAACTCTGTGAAGGCGAGACCTCCAAGATCCGATGGGACAGAAATAAAAATTTTAAAAAAAAAATCTGAACAATTCGATATCATTGTGAGATTTCTTGAGAACAGAGCTGTCATATTTGAAACGTATTTGATGAAGAATGATTTATTTCAAAACCATTCTAACTTTATAGATGTTTTGCATCATTTTCAAAATGTTTTCAAATATTATTAATACATATTTCTTCAGCTTGGGTGTAAATATCAGTAGGCCTGGAAGATAAATTCATAGTAATATAACATATCACCTTGGCATTTTCTGCATTATATTAAGAATGATTTTTAAGACCAAGAATAGTGTAGCAGTGATCTTAGCATGATGTTGATCGGATGTTATTGTAAAAAGTAATGAAAGGGAGTTAAAATTACACTCTAATGAATATGATGCAAATGCTATAATTAAAAGAAAGTATTTAGTGCCTGTTCTGTTAGTTATTTATCATTTACAGAATGTGGCAATTCTAAGCTGGTACCAGATGTAAAAGTGTTGTGCTCATATGCTCTTGGTTGATTTTGTTTTCTCTAGGAAGGTAGTGAACAGATTGGTCTTCCAGTGCCAAAATATTTATCTGGAGCAAGTGCAGTGGGAGATCAGGGTGGGGCAGTGGCCCCTATGACAGGAACAATAGAAAAGGTAAGTCTGAGAATCAGGAAATAAAATAGTAATAGCATGTGCATTTCTATACCGTTTATCAGCTAAGTGCTCTCTAATCAGTTTACAGTGTTCTAAGCTAATTGCCCCCAACAAGCTGGCTACTCATTTTACTGGCCTGCGGAAGGATGGAAAGCTGAGTCAATCTGGAGCCCAGCAGGATCGAACTCGCAACCTTGTGGCTGCAGTACCGGCATTTAATCACTGTGCCACCAAGTGACAATATGTTTAATATATAAAACCATAAGCACGTTTCTTGTTCTGCACTCCCCCATCCACTTATTAGAGACTATTCACAGATGACATTTACTTCAGGCTGCCTACCATCTGTTCCTTCATAACATTAGAATGTGATTGCCCTTTCTTGATTGTTGCTTATTTTGCTTCTAAACTCTGCTTTAGAACACTGCCTTCCAGGCTGATGTCATTGGCTGAAGAACCTCGTGCAGAAGCTTCTAAGGCATACGTACTGAAACTTTCCCCAAACTGGATTCCTCTATATTTGCTTGACTACAGTTCCCATTATTCCTAGTCTTCATGGTCATGTTGGAAACTGTAGCCGATCTTATGTGGAAAGCACTGATTTGAGGGAAGCTGAGTGCAGCAAATCAGATCTCCTGCTTTCCGGAAATTAAATGGTCAGGAAGCTGCAGACCACTGTTACACACATTCAGCCTCACAGAAATCACCCGGATAACCAAATCATTGAAAACTATGGATTAGTTAAAGTTCCTTCTTTGCAAGCTGCCCAGCCCCCCAGAGATACACACTGGGTTGTAAAAGAAATTTCCTGCCTTCACATGGATAGCTAGAGCTATTTAAATTTAGATTTGAATACTCAAACATTGCTTTAAATTTCCAAATATTTATTTATTAAAGGCTTCTGGGGACTAGGATTCAAATCCTTGCTCAGACACTGGGTGATTTTGGGCAAGTCACTTTCTCTCAGCCTCCGAGAAGGACAAGGCCAAACCCCCGCAAAAACAAATCTTGCCAACCCCCCCGCCCCATAAGTTCACTTTAGAGTTGCCATAAGTTAGAAGTGACTTTGAAGGCACGCAACAACAGAGTGCCACTAACAGGGGAGGGTTCTTTCTAGCCATCATCTCTTCCCTTTGAAAACTGACTTATGATGATCCTCAGGCGAACCTATCAAGAGTATTTTCTTTGTAAGATTTGTTGCCTTTCATGGATGCTGAGCAAATGTGAGTTGCCTAAAGTCACCCTGTAGGTTCCCATGGCTGAATGGGGATTCAAACCCTGGTCTCTAGAGTCATAGTTTGCAAACAAGGGAGCAGTTTCAGCACCTGCAAACACCTCCCCCCCGGCTGCCACATCCCTGTTGCTGCTGTTCATGTCCAGCAGCAGGGTTTCGCAGACCACCTCTGAAGGCTCCATGGGCCCCTGGGGTCTCTAGACCCTAGGTTAAGAACCACTGCCTTACTTATTTAATTTGGTACCAAAGACAGAAATAACATGGAAAAACTACACCGCACACTTACACGCACACGTGTCAACATCAATAAACTTGTTTCAACATCAACAAACTTTTTATTGAAAACTGACAGTGCATACATGTGAAATGAAACAATCACAACAGGCAGGTCTTTCACAAGTAAGCAAAAACATTTTGAACCTTACAGCAGAACTTGAAGGCTTTTTGCCAGTTGCATCCAGGGATAACTTTCTGTTTCACAAGCTCCCACCTTTCCTATGATTTTCATTTTGGTGGTCAAACTTAAGAGCTCTATGCTTTTTTTAACATCCTGTAGGTAACTGATGCTTAGTTGTTAACAAATGCTCAGTAAGGGATCCCAAAGCCAGCTACTTTTTCCCTTGCCTGTTGCAGACAGAGACATGGTTACTGGAGAATTGGCTAGAGCAGAATCTTGCTCTTTTCTTGGCTTAAGCTTTGTTAATTGCATTTATTGCAGATGTGCTGCTGCAACAGAATTCTGAAAGTCTGTGTATCTCCAGCCCTCCTTCAACTTCCTCCCAGTGCTGATTCTGGTTTTTTTTTTCAAAAAAACAACAACAACCTTCCAGCTAGAAGTAGGATGAGGAGGAAAAGTGGGTGCTGATTGGGTATACATTGAATGTTTTCTATCACAGGCTTGTTAACTGAGGATGCCTGCATTAGTTCCAAGAGATAAATGTAGCAGGTGGTTTCCTAGACAGTATCCAAGGAACCTTTGACATGTCATATTGTAACTATATGTTTGCCCTTGTATGTACATGTAGCAAGGAACTGTGGCATCTTTTCTCCCTAAAACCAATACAGTGCACTCAAAGTACTAGAATAATTTGCATGTTCAAATTATGTTCCCGGTTCACAAATTTGTAATTTAAATGTTAAAATGTTATTCTGCTGGAGAAACTAGCTTCAATGGTAAATGTTTCCATTCTTCATCTTCGTACAAGGGCTCTTTTATCTTGCCTTTTGCTATCTGTAAGGCTATAAGAAAGCCTTTCATAGTGATGTTTGTGTGACAGGAATGTAACACCCGGCTACAGTTCTCCCTCATTTTTCAATTTGTTAGGTGTTTGTGAAAGCTGGGGATAAAGTCCAGGTTGGAGACCCGCTAATGGTTATGATAGCTATGAAAATGGAGGTGTGTATCTTTATAAAATTTTAATTGTAGGGGAGACACAAGCTTAGCGCTCCAATGGGGATTTGTGTCTATTTGCACATTGTTTCCTAATACTGAACATACACTTTATACAATGTTAACTGACTAGATAGTTGAGGATTATGCTGCTTTTATTTGTTAACAGGCTGTTCTAACGTTTCCCAGGAGTAAATATTTCATTCTTTTAGCATACAAGATGATCTTTCAGGACCTAGAACAATTATTTTCTTCCAGTGCCACTTAACAATTTTTGCTCTGGGGGAATTCTGTCCGTGCACCTTCTATTAAGTAGCAAGCTTTTCTATAAAAAGAAATCATATTTTCTTTGTATTGATGTGTACCTTTGCAAAATATAAATTCTTAATTATATATAGGCCTTGTTTGGTTCCTTAATAACCTCAGATAAACCTGTAGAGTTCTGCTTATTTAATCAATGCCAAATTACACTTTGCATTTTTAACTGTTGTTAGGCAACGTGTAAATGTTCTAGTGCGGTGCCAGAAACCAAAGCAGTCATGATGCTGTTTTTTTCCCAGTGTTACACTGTGCTAGCTTTTGACCCCCTGTGTTTGACATAATTTTGTGTGACTCACACCTAAAATAAAAACCTTTCAGAACTAAGTCCAGTCTGAAAGATGGAGGAAGAGAAAGGGAGAATTTAGAATTCATAGCTTCAACTGACAGATGACCGTATAATTGAATGCTGTGAATGCTACTAGTGTTTTGACCTTAGTACCAGCTATCCTTGCTGAAATGATTATGTCAGAATCTATACTGTGATTTTATGAACATAAATCTGTTAGAGATTATATACTAACAATCCATGCTATGAAAAAGATGTCTTGGGGCAACCCTATCATGGCAAGCAGAAGACAGGGAACCTTGATTAAATCTGGGTGACATTTCATTTCCACCAGCTGATGTCATCTGGCTGATGGGAAAAGCAACATAACAGCCCTCTTTTGCTGCAGCATAATGGATAATCAACATTCTCATGGGGGAATTCCTTCCTGTTCTGTCGCGTTCCATCCTGCAGATTAGCTGGCAGAGGTAGTTCTTGCCTATTAGCATAGCTGTTTTTATCTAGAGGGTTGATTGCACTAGGTTGATGCTGTGTATATAGACAAACCACTAATACTTCTTTCTCTGCAGCACACCATACGTGCTCCGAAAGCAGGAGTAATAAAGAAGGTTCACTATGAGGAAGGATCACAGGCCAACAGACATGCTCCACTAGTTGAGTTAGTGGAAGAAGAATCAGAATCAAAATAATTTCCATTGAATGGAGGTGATGAGTTTTGATTCTTTCTTGGTTCGTTTTTATTCTTCAAGAAAACACCTTTATATTTTATTCATTGGATCACTAATAAATTGCTTTTATTTCCTTGATGTTGTTGGCATATTTTCGTCGCCAAGTGATTCAGCAACTTGCTTTCAAATTCTGTGGTTTGCTGCACTAGAATGAAAGAGCTATACACCAAGGGCTGTGACACACATGCATCATTTGATGTCTGAACAGTTGATCTTTCTCAGAGGAAAGCAAAAGCCATCTCCATGGAAACACTGCATTCTAAGTTGACATAAGGTGATTCGAAAGTTTTGTTCTGTTGTAATGAATGTCATACCTCATTCACACATGCAGGCCAGTGTATGGAAAACATACATATGAATATTGATCCTAAAATAGCCTTTAGAGTTTAAAGAACAATAAATTGCTTGCTGAAGGACTGGACCTGGAAGGACATTGCTCACAGTTCCATCTGCCATAAATGTAATGTCATGCTTCTAAACAACTGAGCTCTGAATTCTGTTTTTGCAAAACTGGCAGAGTAAGACCCAAATGCAAATAACAGTTGAGGCTGATAAGCTAGGAACTGTAAAGAATTTTATACGGCTGAAACAAAGAGCAGCAAATCTGCCATGTTTTAAAGTGATTAATAACTTGCTCAACTGAGCAATAATGTCTGTGAACAATCCTGTTTCATCAGAGATACTGAGATCTTTAGTTGTTTTGTTTAGTGGCTGTGACAATGCTTAATGGCCTCAAACGCTACATTCAATTGTTTTAACTATTTTGAGTGCTTTTGATGGAAACGACAAGTTGTAACCCATGGACTGCTTATTGCTGATCTAATTTGATGTAGATTTTCCCTCGGGTCAAGTGTGATTATTGATCATAAAGGCTTCTAATACAGAAAGGTCCTAGCTTTTTATGTAATACACTAGAAACCTGATAAAATCCATTTTCCCCCATCTCTTCATGTTTAAGTTGAAATATATACCTTCATCCTGATGCAAAGGAGATGGTAAGTTGGGTGTACATCTAGATGTGGAAGCTGTCTTTCCATACTGCAATATTTTGAAAGAAATAGACATTCAGAAGCACATACCTTTCAGAGTAATAGTGTGAGGAAACAACCTTTGCACTTGGATCCAGTTTGCTTTTGGACAGATAAGCACAGGCCTGTTTCCACATGTGGGTCATCTCCCATTTAGCTACCCGTTCACAATACTATGAATATATTTACAAATTTCAAGGTACTTTCACAAATATGGAACAGTACCAATCATTCTAGAAGAACAGAGAAAGCTTGCCTTCTGTGTTCTAAGTCAAGATGGCAATCATGGAGCCTTCCCAGTGTTGTAAAAGTTCAGCAACCCTAGACGGCATAACACATAGAATGCTCAGAATTGCAGTACAGCATCATGTACTTGAAAGGAACCCCATGGGCCATGAGGTCCAAACCTCTGCTCAATGCAGGATCTCCAGCTAGAACATCCCCACTAGTTAGCGGGACACTTTCTGAAGATGTCCAGAGAAGGAGACCTTATTGCTTCTTGAAGCAATTGGTTCTATTGCCAAATCACTCTTACTGTCAAGGAGTTCCTTCTAATGTTCAATAGAAATCCATCCTCCTGTAACGTAAAACCATTTGACCTGGTCCTATCCTCTGGGGCAACAAAGAACAAACCTGCACCTTCATCTCTGTAGCAGGCCTTGAGCTATTTACATAATGCAAGTATGTCACCCTTCAGTCTTTTCTTCACCATGCTGAATATACCCAGCTCCTTCAACTTTTCAACATGTTTTGTTCTCCACACTTTGTCATCCTTATTGCCTCCATTTGGAGGGCTGTGTAATTTCTGGGCCTGAATCCTATTGTTTGTTCCAACTTCAGTAGGCCTACTGAATCAATGATAAGTACCATCGATACAATAGGTCCACTGTAGTTGGGATTAACAACAGGACTCAGGCCTTTGCCAACTTACACATAAAATCAAGTATGGTGATAACAACAGAGGCTGACCCAGTAATCTGTATATATTGAAGGTAATGGTCTTATAAAAATGCACACCTTACATGTTTTAAAATTAAGTCTCTTTCCTCTTTGCACAGCTTAATGTGTTCCTTTTTCTATGAATTTTAATAGCCTCTAAATCTAGCCAGTCTAGTTCAAGCAAAATGGTTTCTGTTTGTAAAGAGTTGTAGTACAGAATTTCTTTTTTATACTTAGTTTCTGAAAAATGCAATTAAAACTCCAGGACTCTTTTTAGTATTGTGTAGTAGAATAGTACATAAGCTATTCTCTATTAGAGCCAGTGCTGCTCTGTGCAATAATGGCTGTGTAATCCTAGAGCTAACCTATACCAGCAGAGCCATGTGGCATAACTTTTCTTCACATTGCAGATTGCAGGCAAAGTCTTTATGTTTGCTCCCGTATTAAAAATGTTCTTGTACTAAGAAGACAAGATGTAGAAGAAAAGTTCTCAGCCAGCCTCAATACCAACATACTAGCTTCTCCAGCCAGGGATTTCTGTTCATTTTTCAAAAGAAGGATTTCTGTCTTGTACTTCTCTATAGTATAATTTATGAGAAACAGCACCAACATGTTATTGGGCTGCATAGCCTGATGGCTTTTAAAAGATGGAAGATATGCCTAGCACTGGCTATTAGCCTCAGTTCTTGAGGAGGAGGGCCAAGCTAGATACTTGTTAAATGCATCTGTATTTAATATGCAGCAGTTGTGTTCCTTCAAAGGCAAACAGTAGCAGTGGAGGAAAGATTTTTGTCAGCACCTCAGCAGTGGAGGAAAGGGTAAAATTCTCTATCCCTTCTTGGATTCAAATAAATACAAACCTCTCCTCAGTAGATGCTATTTGCATTTTAATCATACGACTCTTCTTTGCAGCAAGGAGCTGCACACCCAGGCAGATCCTACTGTTGCCTCTGCATACTTATGGGCACAAGCAAAGTAACACAGGCAAAAGCCCCAAGCATATGTGGACTTTGAGGATCAGACACAGTTCATATGCTGGTTTACTGTCTTGTAGTACAAGAGTAGAGGAGGCAAGCAGTGCAACCTGCTCATCATCCTTTATCATCAGTGTGTATTGGATGGCCACACCATTTCTAAAAACAGTTATTGTTAACTGGGGGAGGGGTGGCTAAAGGGAGCACATAGCTCTTTTGTTGCAACACTGCTTAACTCTAAGCCACCCAGAGTCCCAAAATGCGGAAAAGGCAAGAAACAGCAGGAGGAGGAGGAGGAGGAGGTATAGCATATGTTGAAATAGCCCACAGATGGTAACTCAGACCCTTCAAGCAAAGGGATCTTGAGTTAGTTGTGAGAATACCTGTGTCTGGAGTTAGTCTGATTATTGGGCTAATTTTGAAATTGAGTCTTAAGGCTAATTGAGAGAAAGAAGTTTGTAGCATAAGTTTTCATGGAGTCAGTCTGCTTCATCAGATGCATCTGACTGAGTGAGCAAAGTCATATGCTACAAACTTTGTTCTCTGTTAGTTTCAAAGGTGATCCCAGAATCTTTGCAGACTAATGCAGACTAACATGGCTATGTCTTTGAATACAGTTTAAGCAAAGTTATGCAGTCTTCAAGAGCCAAACACTTTGTGCCCATGGGATCTTTAAATATGCCTACTGCCATGGTACACCCCTACAGCTTTTTGACAATTGTGGGAATGCCCCCTACCATGGGTAGGGGCAACCCAATCAGTAATAAATTACTTTCCTGCTCACTAGCTTCAAATTGTTATTGACTGTGAGGTCTGCCATCTACAAAGTGAAGAGGGTGCTGCAGGCTTCAAAACATATGGATGCATTTAAAATAAATAAATTAAGAATAAATAATTCCCTGGGGCCAAGTTTTGGGTGTTTTGACCATTAGATATTATTTTATTACTACAGGTGCACACATAATAACATGGTAACAGCAGTCTTCTCCCACTCATTCAGGCTATGCTCATCATTTGGGATAACTACTTGATACAAAACCATAAGCAAGACTGTAAGGCTATATAAAGCTACTTCAGATTCTAAGGAATTTTATTAAAACATCATTTGAAGATAGGGTGACTGTTGTTTCAGAATTAACCATTTTTGTATTCCCTAACTTTTCAGGGAGAGGGGGATGGAAACAAAACAAATCAGGATCTGAGAAATGTATCATAAGAAGTAACCCTCAGCAAATCGAAGAGTAAGATAGGAATTGAGCCAAGGTGTTCCCTACAGTTTGATCATACTGGCGTTTTTGGGTTTCCAGGCATGCCTCTGTTTGCCAGCAGGGTGCAGTGGTTCTTGGGCTTTGATGCAGAAAAAATTAGTGATGGTTCAATTGCTTCCTACTTAGTTTTGAAAGCTCAGTGGGTGGCTTTGGTCAGATTGCTTATTCTACTCAATCTACCTTCATGTTGTAGGCAGGGCCAGACAGACAACTGCTCTGAGCTCCCTGGAACTAAGGCAGGATAAGTAAATATATCATTACAAACAAAAGTAACAAAATCTTACCTGGCTTACTTTGACCTCTTTCATGAGCTGTGACTTAACGTCATGGAATCTGCTCATAATAAAAGAATAATTGCATAACAATGCCTTGGAGCACTCAGGAAGAATTGTGTCAGTGTGGTACACAAGTGATGAAATAAGGAGTGACCGCCTTCCACTGTGACCTGCAACTCTTTAACCCTGAGCTATGTGACAGGAGCTGAGTCATTTAAAAGCAGCTAGCAAAGAGGAAAACAGGAAAATATGCACCAGATTTGTGCTACTTTGTATGCCTGAGTCTGCAAGCATTCAGCATCTTAAATGGTCATCAGCGTAGTAGTGGTGGTGGTGGTGGTGGTGATGATGATGATGATGATGGAATTGGAACTGAAAAGCACAGGGTAACAGCACACTCTGCAGTTGGCCCACAGACTCTGAACATGTAACTTCTATAGTCATAAATTTTCAGACCATCCAGAACAGTGATTCTCACTGCAACTTTTAGCAGTAAATTCTATAAATTAAATATTCTGTAAATAAGTATTTACTTTGTGTGATGTAAGTCTACTGCGAATCAGTTTAATCAGGTAGCACAGAAATGCAGTGTAACAAGAGGACAAAAACTTAAGTCTGACTAGTTTCTCCACAGCACCTCGTAGGTAGTGTGAGAGGATAAAGCACATAAGTATTATTTAAAAGCATACATAACCTTCTTGTTCTGAAAGTGTTTTAGAAATGATTGATAGTAACAGCAATGGTTACTCTAAAAAGAGTACTGGCAGGAAGAGAAGGAAAAACATAGTAAAATCTGATTAAATAGCTTTCATACTAATGGAATACACTCTTTCTTACTAAATCATGGAGGTACCATGATAGAAAATTCCCACCAGTCCCTATGTATCTCATAACTTGCAGTCGAATCTATTCTGTACTAAAAGCAGGAAGTCTGAGTGCAGCCTCCTACGAAGTGTTTAACTATGCTAAATCTATTGAAATCTGCATTGGATTGGTCACATAATGCCTTCAGAAACTTGTTTCCTTGCTCAAAGGTTTTTCAGAAAAGGAAAAGCCTCCCCAGGCCAAATATAAGGGGTGAAAGGAATTTCAGTTTTTTTGTTCCTCTCCTCCTCCCCCTGACTTTCCACAAATGTATTTGGGGAAATAAGATAAAAAAGTAGCCATATTGATGGGGAGATTCCATTATTTCATGGAGGTGGGTGGGCAATGGTGTCCCTTCAAATGTTATTAAACTGTAGCTCTCCACCATTAGCTACTGGAGCCTGTAGGTCAGAATCAGCTAGGATGCCTTATTTGCCTACTACTGCTATATTGTAATGCCTTTATTAGGAATGACTTCAAATGTCACAAAACACCAGTCAAACGTCTGAAAGTTTGGCCAATGTTTTGGGTACTATAGAGGTTGGTTTTCATCTGTGAACAAAAAGGTGATAGAACAAAGCTGCTTTTGTCAGTTGCTAGCGGGGCAGGAAGATCACTTAAATTTCGAAGCCACAGAAAGATGCTAAAAGCATATTGCTTGTTGCTAGGACATCACTCAACTATAATGGACATGCATTCTTCAAAGATGATAAAATGAGAGAACTTGAAAGGATGCAAGGGGACATTTAACATCTTTAGAATACTACCACCCAGCAAGTGGTGGGTGACTGTAAAACTGACATGCCGTGACTCTTCCTCAAAAGAGTTAACTCTCTCCTTTCTTATACTTGTGTGTCTTCAAGTTGTTTCCAATTTATGGTGACCCTAAGGTGAACCTATCATGGGATTTTCTGGGGCTGAGAGTGTGTGATGTGCCCAGGGTCACCCAAATGGAGAATCAAACCCTGGTTTCCAGGATCCGTAGTCCAACGCTCAAACCATTACACACCGGCTCCTATGCATGGAGAAAATTCCCATGATTATCACACACTGCACTCAAAGAGTATGTGATTACATTGTTCATCTGACACCCCCAGGAAAGTTAAATTTCAGTGAATAAGGAGAACAATAAACCTTAAAAACAAAAATTCAGTACAGAGCAAACCATTTGGTCTTGGTCTATAAAATCTCATTGTGTAATAAATTTGTTAGCGGTGAAATTGCCCCAAGACCATGTTGTTTCTACTGCAACACAGTAATGCAGCTACCTTCCTAAAAGTGAGTGATACAGGGAACTGTAGGGAATGAAAAGTGATATCTTTAGCTAATATGTATTTCTGCCTCCCTCACCTATACATGCAGCACATGCCACAACCAGGATTAGGATCTCAGCCAATTAACTTGACCCCTTGAAATCAAAATGCTTGGTCTGACATCAAGTTTTTATCCCACCCTTGGAATTTAGAAAATTTTAGGTGGTTATTCCATTTCCTTGTCATAAGGAGCCTGTGAGATAAGCTAAGGGGAGTTATTTACTCACTGACAGTCATCTAATCAACTTCACAGGTGGTGCTAGATTTGAATGCAGTGTCTTGAGTCCAACACTATCTGTACCACTGTTTGTACTTACTCTAAGGATACCTTTCTCTCCCAAAAGGCCTTATTAAAAGCGAAATATATCTGTGCAAATGTATGGGGCTTCTCCATTCATCAAAAAAAAAAAATATTTAGCAACAGGTGTGAAGGAGGAGTAGGTGTGTCAAGACCTACCCCATTGTGGTCTCCACTGCACCCTCCAAAGTCCACACAGGCACCAATCAGGGCATGTCCTACACACTGGGACATATGTGGTCAAGCACATGAATGTGGTCAAAATGGCAGAAACTGTTAATGAGGAAGAATACCTAAGTGAGAAGAAGGTGCAGCAGCTGGCTTTTGCCTGAGCTTACTGGGAAAGGAAAGATTCTGCCAATTCTCCTTGCTGAGTTAGGTAAGTGCAAATCACTTTTGTGCTTTGAACTCAGTTTGCAGCACTTGAAGTAAGCTAAGAAGAAAGGGGGAGAATGGAGGAGACAGAAACTGAAAAAACTGGGAAAACAGAGGAGTAATGGAACTGTCTCTACCAGCTGAGGCCATTTGCAGCGTATATGTAGGCAAACGTACAAGTGTTGCTTCTTGTTTCCTCTCCAGGCATTTCATCCCATTCAGTTCTTGGTTCATCTTACCCCCACCAACAGTGAAGTGAATGGGTGACCCACTCCTCAGCAACATACCACCACCTCCATTTTATATGGGTCATTTCTGAAAACTTTGACAAGCTACAGTTCTCACAATCTCCCAGTCAGTATGGCCACTGCTGGCTGGGAGGGGGGGGCAGTTGGTACTCCAGACAGAGGACTGTTATAGTGCTATTATTCCACTTTCAACGTCCTATGGAATCCTGGGGTTTGCAGTTTAGGGAGGGGCCAGCCTAGTGCAGAAATGGCCAAAGCAACTGTTCCAAGCTCTGTTTATACTTCCAAAGAATTTAGGGCATGAGGTATGCCTTTCTTATCATTTCCCCGCTTAATGGGACCATACTTCATCTCACTACCACATATAGGTATATGTTTAACAAAGCCTCTGACAAAGAAGCTCCAAATCTTTTGATGCCCTCACAGCTCCAGTTTCATCCTTGTCCTCTATATAGCTGTAAGGGTTTTTTTGGCAGCATTGGCATTGGTGAAGAGGGCTGGAGAAAACGACGGTCAGTATAGGATTGCAGCTGCCAAGTTTGCAGTAAACAACACAATAAAAGCTTGAGGTAGGAACCAACCAGACATGCCCATAGGTGCTCTAGCTGAACTTAATGCTAGATTTTCTGCGTCTGCCATTGCCACTTGTTGGCAGATAAGCTGGCACTAGAGAACACCAATATAGAACCAGCTACCCAAGGGAGTTATAAAGAAGTGAGGTTAATATATTGACTCAGATAAAGGATTTCAATCCACACATGAGACTCTTTATAACTGATTTTAGCCAAACTATTACCACATGTGAGTTTTAAATATCTATTGTATTTATTGCATTGTGCTTTCTGCCACTGCGTTTTACGTATTTCATATTTTATGTATTTTAAGCCAAAATCTGTTATTTTTTCTCATGCTGGTCTATGACTGTAATAAAATTATTGATTGAAAATTATTGAACTTAATGTGTGCCTGCTTACAACAGGAAAGGTGAACAGCAGCTGCTTCGATGACCCCCTACATGAATTTAAAAAACAGAGGAAAAGCGGGGGGGGGACATAAGCTTACCTTACCAACTTCCTCAGCATGTTTAAAAACAACAAGAATGGGAATCCTAAGAAAAGGGGAAGGTAGTGGAAGAAACTGAGTCATCCCTGGCGACATTTTGGAAGAGTGATCTCTAGAAGGTTCAAACTGTATCTGTTTTCTTCTTATTCCCCTTCACATGTACATATTGTTAGTTCTGAATTAAAAGTTTGCTGAAACATAAGCCATTTCCTCACTACACTGTTACAGGTGCTCTTATTCCACTTTCAGCATCCTGTGGCATTCTGGGGTTTGTAGTTGACTTTCCCAACGAGCTCTCTGGCTGAGAATTCTAAAAACCCCTCCCTAAACTGCAAACTCTGGGATTCGTAGAATCGTAGAAATGTGGAGTTGGAAGAGACCCCAGGGGCCATCCAGTCCATCCCCCTTCTGCCATGCAGGAACACCCTCAAAGCCCTCCCTTTGACAGATGGCCATCCAGCCTCTGCTTAGAAACCTCCAAGGAAGGAGCCTCCACTACACTCCGAGGCAGCAGATTCCACTGCCGGACAGCCCTGACTGTCAAGAAGGTCTTCCTGAGGTTCAGGTGGAATCTCCTTTCCTGCAGCTTGAATCCATTGCTCCTTGTCCTGGTCTCTGGAGCAGCAGAAAACAAGCCCTCTCCCTCCTCTACGTGGCATCCCTTCAAATATTTAAACATGGCTCTCATGTCCCCTCTTAACCTCCTCTTCTGCAGACTAAACATACCCAGCTCTCTCAGTCTGTCCTCATAGGGCTTCATGGCTTCCAGGCCCCTCACCATTTTGGTCGCCCTCCTCTGGACCTGCTCCCCCTTGACCATGTCCTTCTTGAACTGGGGTGCCCAGAACTGGACACAGGATTCAAGAAGTATTCATAAGATGACGAAAGTGGAATAATAGCGCTATAACAGCCTAGTGCGGAAACGGCCATTCTGAAGGGCTCTCCCGGCGGTGTGGGAACCCCCTCTTACTCCTCCTGTGTCCTTTCGGCCTTTGGTACGAAATTCTCTGTGGAAGACAAAATAACGCCCGGGAACGCACCCACCTCACAGGCTCCCTCAGAGGCGGGTTCGCGGAGGCCGGGAGGAGAGCCCCTCAGCCTCGCGCCTAACGGCCACGGCGGCTCGGCGCCCCCCCCGCCTCTTCCCAGCGAGCGTCCCTCCCTCCCTCCCTCGCGCGCGCCCAGCCCCGCTCCTCACACCCGGGCCGGCAGGGCCGCTCGCTGCCGCCCTCCGTCCTTCCTCACCCCGGCCCCGGCCCGGGCCCGGGGCGGCCCCGCCGCAGTGCGCATGAGCGGCGCGGCGGCGGAAGGCAGGGCCCGCGAGGAGGAGCCCCGGGAACCGCCGCCGCCACCATCGTCATCCCCGTCCCTCCTCCTCCTCCTCCTCCTCAGTGTCCGCCTGAGCCGGCCCGGGAGGGGAGCGAGGCCTGCGCGCAGCCCCCACCATGGTAAGGAAGGGGGCCCAGGCCGCGGCGGGAAGGAGGGCAGGGGAGGCAGGAAGCGCCGCCATCGCCTGGCAACGCGGGGCCTAGCCAGGCGGGGGAAGGAGGCAGAGCGGGGGCTCCTCGGGCCTCCCCCGATGTGGTATAAGGAGCGAGGTCGGGGTCCTTGAGCCCGGGGGTGGGGGCTCCAGGGGGGGCTGGATAGGTGGGGGCTGGTTATTTTTTTTGTGGGGGGGACGTAATCCTCCCCTGGGCTGTATGGAGTGGAAGGGAGCCGGACTCTGTGGCTGCCCCCCTTGGGGTCGCCAGGGGTCCCTTGTTTAAGGGCCAGAAGGGTGGTCTCTCATAGGACTGGCAGGTGTCCCCTCGCTTGAGGCTCGGAAAGCCTTTGTTTCTCCACAGACTGGGATTTCCCCCTCCCCATTCCACATTTTGGGCTGTGGGTCCCTCCTAAAGACAAGAACGTGGGCTTCGGGTCATTTATGGTTGTGGACAATAGGTAAATTTTACAGAGAAGGACTTAACTGAAACCCCTACTTTCGCTGGGTGTTTAGGTCTATAACCCAAAAGTTGTTAGAAGCTGCTTCCTGATGGTCAGTCCTGCCTGGGGTGAATTTGGGGTGTCTCTTGTCCCTATAAACATTTGGCGATTCGAGCCTCTCTCAAGGGAGAAGGGGGTTACTTGGCTCTGGTACCAAATTTTCTGTTAAAAAATAATGCCCAGGATTGCATCTGGAGAATAGACAGGATAGCTGATCCTTTGGTGAATTGCTAATAGTTGGGTAGGAGGAATCCCCACATCTGTTGAAATGGGGCTCCTGAAGTGTAGGGATGCCCCTTGCCTGGGGGGCGGGTGGGTCTCGTGCTTAATATCTGTGTTTTTGGAGGAAGCATAAGTAATGTAAAGTATATAGATGGCTGTTTGTATAATGTGTCTGGCTGGCTGGAGGGAGATTTCGGAGAGGAACTGTGTTGGCCAGTTTTGACAGACGCTCCAAAGTCCTGCGGCAGCCTTAAAGGCTAACACTTTTATTATAGTTTGGTAGACTCAGAGCTGGTCTTGGTGCCCAAATAGGAAGAAGCACCGTCTCTTCCCCATCCGCCTTGGAATAGGTGTTCCTAAAACTGCAGTTGCACATTTAATGAAGAGAAGAAACAGGTTGGTACCCAGGAGCTGCCTGCACCTACCCAGAAGAGGGATAACAGGTCACTTGCTGTCATCTACACTTCCTGGCAAAAACAAGCCCATCACTGTTACCTGAATGATCTGTAGGAGGCACCTCTTTTTAAAACAGACATCTCCCAAGTGAATGATTACTCAGTAGCAGCAATGGGCTGCCCAGAACAGTGATGCTCAGTGTAGTGGTCCATGAACTTGTGCCAATCCACAAGCCATCAGCTGCGGTCAGAGGCAAGCTTCCAGGCAAGAAACTGTTGTGGCTAGAGGGGACAAATATGTTACCAGTCTCCGGCATATGAGGAGGGGTGGGAAGATTGACAGTTCCCCTCAACAGATAAGCTGAGCATCACTACCCTAGAATACACTCAGATCAAGAAGCCAAATCTGTTGTTTTGTTCTTGTGTGCCTTCAAGTCTTGTGCTTTTGTTGTTGTGTGCCTTCAAGTCATTTCTGACTTCATGGCAATTCTAAAGTGAACCTGTCACGGGGTTTTCTGGGGACTGAGAGTGTGTGATAGGCCCAAGGTCACCCAGTGGGTTTCCAGGCTGAGTGGGAAATTGAACATTGGTCTCCAGGGTTGTAGTCCAATGCTCAAACCACTACCATGCTGGCTGTCACTGAGGTCTACATAACATCAATAGTTCCAGTGGGTCACTTACTTGGTCGTCCTCCAGTGACACGTGACATCATATGTACATCACATTTATTTAAAAGTAACATGTGATTTGCTTCAAAAGAAAATAAAATTTGACGCTGTGAATGGCAGCATTCAGAAGCTAGTGAGAGGATATTTGAATCTCGCAGGAGACCACTTCAAGAATCGCCATACTTTGCCAAAAGACTTGAAGAAAGACTCTGCTATGATGTCGCTGAACTAGAATTTATCTGCAAATTTGGTTCTATTAAATTTGAACTTACTTGGGGATGTATACTCCTTTCCCACTACAGGTTTTTAATAACACAAAAAATATTATCACCACTAAATAGCATAGTGCTTGGGTCATTTGATTCTTGTTTATATTTCATAAAGATGCTGCTATATTGTATTGACCTTTTGTGTACACTTTGTGTATATACATACGAATGTAGAGAATAACACCAGCCAGCCGAGGGTACATCTGGTGGAATCTACCAAAGCCTAATACTACCATCTGATCTGAGGAGCAAAACTGTATATGCCTCATATATATATATATACATACATACATACACACATATATACATATATATATACATATATATATATATATATATACACACATACACATTTTTCATTGTATTTCATTTCATACCAGTCATGCCCATGTTTATTGAAAAGTAATTCTCTCTGATTTTGGTTATACTTTCTTTTTCAGTGACAGTTACTTTCAAGTAACTACAGTTAGGTGGGGTTGAGAGGTCTGTTCACATTTGTTTTCCTAACTGCTAGATTTTAAAAGGAGTGTAGAAAGATACTTCAGTTCCAGTGGAATCTTTTGACATTAAAAGGCCTAAATATGAGTCCTAAAGATAAGAGGCATATTGGAATAACTATGTTACTTTAAGTTAGGCCATTTCCACACTGCACTGTTATAGTGCTATTATTCCACTTTCAAAATCCTGTGGAATTCTGGGGTTTGTAGTTTACTGAGGCCCAAGAGCTCTCTGGCTGAGAATTCTAAATGCTCCTTGCTAAATTGCAAACCCTAGGATTCTATAAGATGTTGAAAGTAGAATAATAGCACTGTAACAGTGTAGTGTGGAAATGGCCTCAGCTGGGCTGTACGTAGTAAGTAACTTGAAAGTTGCAGCCATATTCTTTTGACTTACAGTGTATTTGTTTTATTATTTGGGTTCTGTGATTTTCAAGTATCTTATCCTGATTATATGATGTGAGCCCTTCCTGGTTACCTGTTGCCTCAGACATATTGCACAGGCTTTCATTAAACTATCACACAATATTATCCAGGAAGTACAGTGAATGTACTGCGGCTTCTGAACTACTTAAGGTGTTTGAATGCATTTAACATTGGCCTCAGAGCACACACCCAGGATGTTTTCCCCTTAAAATTAATTAATTACCCATGTATATATCAACACAACTTCCTGGGAAGAGTAGAATGGAGTATTTATGCAGCGTGACTACAGTACAGCAAAGTGTACTTGTGTTGTAGTAGGTGTTGCAAGAGGTGAAGAACATCTTCCTTCCACTTTTTACAAACAGTCTGGCAAAAGAAATGGAAAAGATAGGATCATATGTCAGTTAAATTCAACATGTTTAGATGTAAAGTTGTAAGAATGTGCTCTTGCTATCAGAATTTGAAGTCACAGTTCAATGAATATGCTCACGAAAGGTTTTGATCTGTTCTTTACTAAGACTTGGACAAAATGCATGATATAATAATAAAGTGTGGCTTACAAAATTTCATTAGTTTCTTGGGACCCCCCTAATAATTTATAATTCTGTTAGAGTGTAGTGTTGCCAGATTGCTTTATATTCCCCAGTGCAGAGTAGTGCCAAGGTGGTCATGGTTTCTCTTGTATATTTCTTCTTCAGTCCTACTGTCCCCCCACCCCAACTCTGTGACAGAAGAGGTGATGTAAGTAATAGGGCTGGGGAAAAGAAATGATTAAGAGTTAATCAGGAGATTGCCTGTTCTGCCACTGCACTGGAGAACAGAAAAGTCTACATGCATGTTCCTTGGTTAGAAAATTGATAACCAGGGTAGGGTAGGGGGTGTCAGAGTTGGACAGGCTTCTTCCTGCAGCTGGGAAGACTTTTCTATAATTCAGAAACTAGCACACAGCAAGTCAAGTAAGGTATTTCTTCTTGCTTATATGTGTTGTTAATAGGAGGGAACTCCAGCAAGTTCTCATCTTAACTTTTGGCTCTTAGGCTGCATTTCTGTGTGCACTTACCTGATCATTATGAGACTTATAGTTCAGACTAATCATGCATAGGATTGCATTCTGAATATATGTGTTTATAGACTTAAGACATGGTGCATATTTATATTTTTAACATTGATTTGCAGGTTGCTCCTTGTATTTCAGAAATGGAAGACTAGTTTTAATTTTTAAAAGTGAAGTCTTTATACTTCGTTAGATGTATCTGGGAATCAAGTCAGGTGATCAAATAATGTACTTACAATTGGGTGAATAATTGTTCAGACTTCTACTCACTTTTGTGGTTTAATTTTCTCACATTTACTTACTTTTCCACACTTACATAATAAGTATGCATTCCTCTGCAGAACTGCCAGATTTCCTGTCAGCTGGATAGCTTTCTTGGGTGGATTTTTGCTTCTGTAGAGTCTCCCGGGTGGCTTCAGAAACTGGATTTCCCATTTTCTACTATCATGACTTCAATTTCCCCATTACCTGCTTTGACCCATATATTCTTTTCAAGGTTCTTCTAAACTGGTATTTTTTTAAACTTATAATATTACCCAGATTACTTCTGTGACCAAATATCTGTAGCCACAGTAAAATGTGTTCTACCATATTAGAAACTAACCAGAGGAATGCTGCTGTATGCTTTAGTTCATTGCTAGATAGGAATCTTTTGCCTCCGTGGCAGACACAGCACATCATTTAAAAGCACTTTATGAACCATTTTAAGGGGTTGATCTCTGAATAAAGATCTAGTTTATTAAATAAAAAGGGTCTGCTATGTTGTCTTTCCTGAACATTACATTGCAGTTTATGGTGCTGTACTTCTGAGCTTTTTCAGATATCTTTAAACTGGTGTACCCCATTGAAAAGAGCAAGCATGTTGTAGTGATTCGAGTGTTCAACTAAGACTCTTGAAGAGCAGGGTCAGATCCTTCCTCAACCATGAAAACCCATGAGGTGATCTTGGGCAAGTCACATTCTCTTAGCCTTGGAGGAAGGCAATGGCATGACATGAAGGTGCATAACAGCAACTACCCCCATTAAAGTTGATTCTCCTTTACCTAAATGCTGAGCTGCATTCAGTGTCCAGAACTACACCTTCCTTTGAGTTCTCCCTTTGTCTCAATAATATGCCAGGACATAATGTCATCAAGCGGTACATTTCCCTACTCTCATTTGATGCCATTTGCTATCAGGGAAATGAATTGTGTATTGATATTGTAATGTGGGTAACTGCTGATACAGAATGAGTGGAGAGGACTTAAGGCAGAAGGCTATTTTACAATGGTGTGTACACACTTGTAATATGTATAGGTGACACACCTGTAATATGAAGTTTCACCGTATGAGATGTGCAAATTGCTACTTAGGGGCATTAAGTTGGCACTGGAGTCCTCAACACTTCACTTCCATGAAGTTGTGAATATTGTTGGGAGGTTCTGTTGAAGTTCTTCCCAGTTTTGCAAGATGAGGGTTCAGCTTTATTGAATGATAAATAAATAGGCTGTGCCTTTTGCTTGACATGTTGTTCAAAGAAAAGGATGTAAATGGTCGGAGAATTTTTCATTATGGGATTATAAGTTTATAATATTCTGTTATCTTATTTACCATGGTTGTGATTCCAAGAACGAAACATCTAGTTTTGTATTATCAAGCGGATGATGGACTTGTGTATCTCAAACATTGTATTTGTAGGTGAATGTAGCTAAGTGGATTCTGATTGCCATTGTACTGCATAATACTGCTTGTTTTGACATGTGAAGGCTTGGCATAGTAAAGTTCATCCACCAAATGTTGCTATGATATGCCTAGTTTACTGGCAATATTTTTCTGGTGATTCTGAAGTGTTTCCATGGTGCTCTGGGTATGTCTGGAGAGGAATCCTGCCTAAAACGCAATAGCCTAGCTGGCTGTTGCCTGTAAGAGTTGACATTACTGGACTAGATAGACCAGTCATCTGACTTGCTATAAAGCAGTGTCCTTTGTTATGTTAGCCTGGATACAGAGTTATTTCTTCCTTGTATATTTTCCTCTTCTTAGTAAACAGTCTACAGTACTGAGAACTGTGCTTCGTTTTCTTGCAGAGGTGGTGGGAGTCGGTGGTTTCATATATTTAGTGCATGAAGAGTGCATCAACAAGAGAAATGCTTTGTGGTAATTGTTTCGTTTTTGTTTAACTTGGACCAGATTTCCCATTAAATTGCTCTCCTGCCAGATTCTCACACAGTCTTCAGTGTCTGCAAAAGAAAGGGACCAGTTTGGAAGCACCGAAGTCCCTTTATGGTTCAGTTGTTATCCCTTCTAAGCTTTTTGGGTATTTGTGGAACTTTTGGAGGGTCTTTGAAGAATGCTCCTGTGAACTGGGCAAACCTATAAGTCAAGGTGTTAGCCATGGAATGGAAACGAGAAGCATCATATAGTGTTTTGTCATTGTTTCTGTTACAGAGTTGCTTTGAACAGCAACGAGTAAAGTATTTTGGAATTAAATTTAAGAATTACATTATGAAGTAAAAGGAACCCAGATGAGATAAGGAAACCAGTATCTCTAACAAGCTTTCTTTTTGTCTGCCTTAATCTCTTCTCTCAGAAACGTTCATCACTTTTGAGTTGCCTTTTTGGAAAAAAATTGCTGCTACTCCTTGAGTAAGCAAATGTGAAGACTCACTTTTCTGTCTTCTCATGCTTCCATAGAACAAGCTGAAGTCATCACAGAAAGATAAAGTTCGACAGTTCATGATCTTCACACAGTCCAGTGAAAAGACTGCAGTGAATTGTCTGTCTCAGAATGACTGGAAGTTAGATGTGGCAACAGATAACTTTTTTCAAAATCCTGAACTGTATGTACGAGAAAATGTTAAAGGATCCTTGGACAGAAAGAAATTAGAACAGCTGTATAATAGATACAAAGGTGAGTCATTTTTGTTAACCTCTTGCATTTGTTAACCTCTAATCTAGGAATAGATTCATTGTCTGGAATCTAGGGCAGAATTCTGGGTTTCACTGGGAGCAGTGTTGTATTTTGTGTTTCAAAACACAACAAGGAAGAGAATTGCATATGGGTTGTGATAGAGTGAAGGAAAGTGCAGGCTGTGGGTCCTATGTGGCCCCTGGGACCTGCCTTTCCAACCCCTAAATTCCCCTACCAGTCCCCCAAAGCCCCCTGAACTCTCTTTTAAAAATATGGCATGATTTTTAGCTGCAAGGGTCATAAATATAAAGAATTAAAGTAGTTGTATCCCTTCCTCTAGTCCTGTATTCCTTGTGCTTGGCCCAAACTGCCCAGCCTGACTTGACACTTTGTGTTGTTTTCTCTCATTGCATCAGCTGCAACAGTCAGACTGTCCTACTGTCACCACCAGGACAAGCAGCAGCATTTTGCTGGTGTGCCTGCATTTGGGTCTTACACAGAACAGTGATGGAGCTGTATTCCATTTCAAGGAAATACTTTTGCTCATCACAGGAGACAAAAGGAATATCTCTTATTAAGACAGTTCATATATTTTTAGATAGTTCCTGTGCATAATATTGTACTCCTTACAACAAACCTATCAGGTATGCCAGCATTTATATTGCAGATGAGCATGTACTTACATAAGGCTACATAGTGAGCTTGTGGAGCAGATTTGAGCTGTGGACTTCCAGATTTGTAGTTCAGCCTTTTAGCTGGAAAACTATGCAGCTTTCAGCTTAATTCTTAATCAGCCTGCCATGCAGTTGAGCAGGCAGCTGAGACTCACAGTGGTTCTTAACCTGAGGTCCATGGACCCCTCATGGTGGGTACACATAGGGTTGCTGTTCATCCCGGCAAATGGGGGAAATCATGGATTTAAGGGACTAAAAACTGTCCTAGCCTAACTGGTTGGTGTGTCCTGTCCCGGATTTCCCAAAGGCGGTAGTGATGATGGCAGTAACAGTGGTGATGACATGCTGGCAGGCATCTCGTCTTGCACTGGAGGCTCTGGGTGTTAGTGTGCAAGTGCATCAGAGAGCCCAGAAGGCAGGAAGGTGAGAGGAGAGCCCAGAAGATACTCAGCCCAGGCCTTGTGTGGCGAGTAGCCACGCTGCCTGATCCCAGGGCCAGGCAGTGTGTGGAGCCTTGCTTCCAAGCAGCCATGAGAATTGAAGGGAGTCCCTTTACTCTTGTGGCTGCTTGGAAGCAGAGCAGCAGCCATGAGAATTGAAGGGAGTCCCTTTACTCTTGTGGCTGCTTGGAAGCAGAGCAGCAAGGGTCTCAGTGCTCCTTTGGGGGAAAGTATGAAAGAAATGCCAGTAGAGAGGGCAGGTGCCTTCAAAAGAAACACTTACCCTCTCTACTCCCTTAGGGCTTCTTCAGAGGGGAATGGCATTTCTCTTGCACTTTCCTCCAAAGCAGCACCGAGACCCTTCCTTTCCAGGCACTACTTTGGGGACATTATTCTTTGGGCGTGCCTCCCATTCATAACCTTATTTTAAGAAATTCCAGTTTATTCTACTCTCCTGGCACTTAAAGGATCTCAGCACGCTGCTTCACCGACTATTAACAAGCCTCCTTTTCTTTGCATTGTCTACTGGAAGAATAAGGAATAAAATGAGCAACTGATGAGCAGTTCTAATCAAATAGTTGAATATTTAAATCTTAAGTTAATTCTTGGGGTCTCTGGCAACAAATTATGTTTACAGGGGGTCCTTGGAAAAGAAAAGGTTAAGAACCACTGCTCTAGCTCTTCTGGAAGGCCCCAGCTTGATGAAGGTTGATCTGCATCCATACCCTGTCCAGCTTCTCTTTGTGGCATGTTTTCAGCTCTTCTCTAAAATCTCTAGCAATATTGTCAGATCATCACTCCTCTCCCATTCTAGGCTGTGTTTTAACTTTTACTCAAGGGAAAGTGGGTATAATCCAGTCCTTCAGTAAAGAGAGTCAGATCAAGTGTCATATCAAAGAGGGAATGGGCTTGTTTTCTACTGCTCCAGAAACTAGGACAAGGAGTAGTGGATTCAAACTACAGGAAAAGAGATTCCACCTGAACCTTAGGAAGAACTTCCTGACGGTTAGAGCTGTCCGACTGTGGAATATGCTACCTTGGTGTGTGTTGGAGTCTCCTTTGGAGGTTTTTAAACAGAAGCTGGGTGGCCATCTGTATTATTATTATTATTATTATTATTATTATTATTATTATTATTATTATTATTATTATTATTATTAATTTGTATCCCGCCTCTCCATATGGATCGAGGCGGCGAACAACTTACAAATAGCATGTATTTTTGATACATTTCTTATACCTGCCCCCAACAAGCTGGGTACTCATTTTACCGACCTGCGAAAGGATGGAAGGCTGAGTCAACCTTGGAGCCCGGCAGGATCGAACTCATAACCTTGTGGCTTGCAGTACTGGCATTTAACCACTGCGCCACCAGGGCTCCCTGTTGGGAGTGCTTTGATATGTGTTCCTGCATGGCAGGGGGTTGGACTGGATGGCCCCTGGAGTCTCTTCCAACTCTATGATTCTGTGGTTCTCTGATTCATAAGTGATTGATTCTGTCTTTTCTTTGAAATGGAAATGTCACCCACCTTACTCAGTGGTGTCCTTCTAATAAAGCAGTGATTACAAAGTATTTCTCAAACATTTTGTTATATAAAAGGTGACCATTCAGTAGTAACTGTCAATATGCAATATCCCTTAGGTGAGAAAATAGATTAGATACGTGGGATTTGTCTTAAATTAATGCAGGACTGCAGTCCAATTAGCAGAAATAGTTTCAATGCGGTTATAGATTTTCATTTATTTTATATCATTGTTAAACCCCAAGATCCTCAAGATGAGAATAAAATTGGCATAGATGGTATACAGCAGTTTTGTGATGACCTTGCGCTTGACCCTGCCAGTATTAGTGTATTGATTATCGCCTGGAAGTTCAGAGCTGCAACGCAGTGCGAATTCTTAAAGATGGAATTCATGGATGGGATGACAGAACTAGGGTAAGTGCTTAGCAGGTATGTGATAGTAACCCAGTCGTGTGCAGTTGAAACAGCATCTTATATGATGAGGGAAGTACCATCCCTCCTCTGCCCATTTGCTGTTATTGCACATCTTCCTTCATGCATGCACACATACACACACATATGCTTTTCATTTTCTGATGCCTATTTCAATTTCCTTCACTCCACAAACTTCTTAGGAAAGGGCATGAATTGTCCTGATTAGCTGGCTGGGACCCTCCAGCGTAATCCTGTGCAATTCATTGACATATAGGATTGGGTCATGCACTGAAATTTAGAAGAAAATGCTCCAAGCAAATTTTATGTCATATCATTTGAATTACATACTCTAATTTAGAAGGACTGTACTTCAAAGACTGACTCTTTCTCTTTCCAGCTATACTTTTTGTTCTTGTTGTTTTATTTGCTCCTGTATTAATTAATTAATCTGATAAAAATGTACTTTGGAGCCTAAAGGATGTTCCTGATACTTTTTGGAGACGTAACTTCAAGCTTGGTCTTCTGAGGATGTTCCAGCTCTAGAGAGAGTTTATAAATTTATTGATGAACTTATATTTTTATCATTAGTTGAATATAAAAGAAGACCTCAAAATGTATTAAATCCAGCCATTTCCTTCCTAAAATGAATGTGACATTATCCTTGTTTGGTCGTAAATACATTTTTCAAGCATTTTAAAGCATGCAGTAAGCAACTGACTAATGCACATGCAAACTTCTTTTTAAAATAAATACAGATGTGACAGCATAGAAAAGCTAAAGGCCCAGCTTCCTAAAATGGAACAAGAATTGAAAGAGCCAGGAAGATTTAAGGATTTTTATCAATTTACTTTCAACTTCGCAAAGAATCCAGGACAGAAAGGTTTAGGTATGTATGCCAACATTTCCTGGTGAAGAAATAAGCCATGCCACATGTAGAAAAGTGGAATTCTGGCAGGCTACTGCTGAGCCTCCAATGTGGTGATTGCATATTGAGACCAGCCTGCTGAGACTGCCCTAAGCAGATATATCCTTTCGTAAAAGTATACTCTCTCCACATCCTTCCTTTGATCTGGAAGCTTTGTCTGTTCACTACTCTCTTTCTTTGCCTAAAAGTAGATGTCAGTGTCACAGGACAAACCATCACTGAAAATTGGGGTAGATTCAGAAGCAGTCTTTGTTACACCATTTTAAAAAAAAGCCATCTAGGGGTGTATGTTGCGTATGTGCAGACTCACGCTGGCATGAGTCCCAGTTTCAAGTTATCTGGAGTGGGGAGAGAATAGAGGAATGCCCAAAACCTTGGAACTCTCAGCATGTTCTTGTATGAAGAATATTTTCCTTGTAATGATCAGTTTATTCAGCAGTTACAAAATTTGAATGCCTGAAGAAACTTGAATTACTGTTTTTGTTTAATATTACAGATTTAGAAATGGCCATCGCTTACTGGAATTTAGTACTTCATGGGAGATTTAAATTCCTAGACTTGTGGAACAAATTTTTATTGGTAAGCTCACTCATGAATTACTTGACTAGAAGCAATGAGATTATTTAGCTGTGGGAGTATCTTTTGTCTGGCTGTTCCAGATAAGCAACCTATGGCCACAGGCCGTGGTCAGCATCTGTTGACTTGTGGGCCAAATCCACATTACAGAGAACTGGCTGTTCCTCTGCCTCAGAACTTTGCCTAAGTTTAAACTTGAAGCAATAGGGTGTGGCTTCAACAATAAAACCAGAAATCTTGAAGAGACATCAGACATCGATTGTAGCTGAAGAGGAAGACCTTGGGTCTGCAGGCCTACTCTAGCCTGCTGGGGAGTCCAGTTTTGCACACAAAGGTTCCCTGATTGGCCCTCCGCAAAAGCTCACTAGATTAGACAGGAAGATGCTGGGATGAAGCTGGGGGTGGCATGCATGGCTGAACCATGTGCAGGGAAGGTGACAGTAAGGCAAAAAACACTTTGCTGGCACTTAAAAACAGTTTGAGTCTTACGAGTGATCCTTAGCTGTATCTTGAAGTGCCAACCAAGTGAGCTTGGCTTCATTTTTTGCTCATCTTCTCAGTGCTAGGGAGGCAAGCCAGAACTAAAGGGTACTCAACTGCTGCTTCTAAAAGCAGTTGAGCCACTGGAGTAGAACTCAGCAAGACTCTTGACTTGCCAGATGAATGAAACTGGTTTTGATCACTGCTCACCTTTCTGGCAGTGGGAAGATGAGCAGGGAGAGAGGTTAAGCTCACTTAGCCAGTGGGTTGCCAGTCTGCCCAGCTTTGCCTCTTCCCTTCCTGCCAAATACCTGGCTAGTAGGCTGTGTTTGATTTTGTGGGTCACTTCTGAACATACAGCCTCTACGATCCATTCAGGCCAATATTGTCCATTCTGTTTGGCAGAAGCTCTCCAAATGCTAGGAGCCACAGTGTTTCCAGCTTTGCTGCCTACCAGCCTTTCAGGGTAGACATGCTGGGAGTTCAACTACTGTGATCTGTGGTTTCTCATATTACTACTGAAGCTTGATAATACATTTTGTTTCTAACACTTTGATTTTCCCACAAACAGGAACATCATAAAAGATCTATACCGAAGGACACTTGGAACCTCCTTCTAGACTTCAGTGCAATGATAGCAGATGATATGTCAAATTATGATGAGGAAGGTACTGTTCCTTCTCATTCTTTCTGAAACATGTTTGTCCAAATAGCCCTTCATTTAGAAGGTCCTCTTCCGGAGAATTTTCCTTCCCAATGCAGTTCTCTTTTTACCAGTTTGTGCACCCAGAACTCTCAATACTTTTCCTCTTGGTTTTCTTCTTGACTGTATTTGTTCTTTTGCTAATACTCTGAAGTATTTTTTTTTAATTGTGATGGGCACCACAAGCATAAAAAGACAGAGGTTTGTTTGTCTGGCTTCTGAAAATAAAGCCACTACTTTTGTGCAGATACTGGGTATAATCCAGGAGTCAGCAATTACAGTAGCAATCATTGCCATAGTGACTGACCGTGAATTTGATTTTGGAAAGCAGTCTGAAGCAAGAAGAATTTCTTTGGGAGGGAAAAAGAGAGAGAGAGACAGAAAAATCCTGTTGGCATTGCCCTGCTTCAACATTTTACCCTGTTAGGCTAGCTTACTCTAGCTAGTGGAAACCACTTACACATTTGCAAATTCCTTGCATTTGGGTGGTTTCTTGTCCCACTGACTTGCTCTCTGTGAAGTTCTTGACTGCATATGAATAGCATCTTTACTACTTCATCTCTTTATGTCTGAGGAAAAAGGGAAGTTTTTGATCAAACCTCAGCTCATGCTAGATTAGCCCCGGACCATTGACCAAGCTAGGTAGGCTTCTGAGAATTTGGGTACAGAGCACCAGGAAGATCAGAGGTTGAGAACTGCTATATTGCTGTGCACAGAGTCAGACAATTGGACAAGAGAAAGACTAGGGAGAGTTGCTGCAAAAAAGGAAACAAATTTCGACAAGAAATTTAATAAACGGTTATCATTGGCTATGAAGCTAAAATTGGTTGACCACTGGCTTGATCCAGGGGTTTTCTTCTACAGAATGATGCTGAGTGATTGTATGCACTATAACTGTTTTTTTAAATTGTATTAAAAGAAGTGCAGTTTTTCATATTAGAAGAAGGACATAGGTTTCAATTTAACATTGTCAGTTGTTATTCTGACAATAGAGGGCTTTAAAGTCCTGCACAACTCAGGTCCAGGTTGTTCTAAGGACCGTGTTCTTCCTTCTGAACCAGCCCAGGCCTTGAGATGTGCTGAGGAGGCCCTTCTGTCTGTGCCATCACCATCAGAGGTACATGTAGTGAGAACATGGGAGAGGGCCTTCACGGCAGCTGCCCCCAGACTCTGGAACTCCCTTCCCAAAGAAGCCAGTCTGGCACCCTCACTGCTTTCTTTCTGCAGTCAAGTAAAGACATTTTTTTTCTGAGAAGCATTTGATGTGTCTGATAGGACATGCTGGATGTTGCTAACTGTGTTGTCGATATGGGTGCATGAGTTTTTAATGGTGTACTTTAAGTTTATTTTAATTATTTTTTATTGTTTAATTATGTTTTAACTTTTGTATTCTGTGGTTTTTAACTGTGTCTTTTTAACTACTTTGAATCCCGAGATGATGATGATAATTCCAAGAAATAAGAAACTTTTAAACATACTGCGTGATAGAGACTATCCCAAGATTATGTAATTAAAAAGAATAATTTTAAATAACTGAATAATGAAATATGAGCACAGGCCAACTTTCCAAGGTTGTTCTTGGGATTATCAAGGTAATGCATGTGCAGTGATTGTACACTTAAAATTTTTTATACAAATGGTAAGCATTACTATTCTCCCACCAAACAGCTGGTAAAAATTTTGTTCCAGTGTCATGAAAACTTAATAATTCATCTTCTCCCCCACTCTCTCCTAGGAGCATGGCCAGTTCTTATTGATGACTTTGTGGAATTTGCACGCCCTCAGATTGCTGGAATGAAAAGTACGACAGTGTAGTGCTAAATGAACCTTCTAGAGTGTACATAGCCTGTACAAATAAACATAATGGGGGAAAATTGCACAGTCAATTTCTGCCAACTGACTGAACAGGACTGAAGACCAATCCTCAAGAAAATAAAGGCTGAGGGTTGAGGCAAATCTTTAAAGGATCTACCTTGGACCATATCAGACTATGGGTGGTTTGGGCTTTTCTCCTAGCCTGGGCCATTCTTGCCTATTTGAAAACTCCAGCATTGTGGATATCATCCTTTTTTTTTTAATCGAGCATCCTAATCCTTTCCATAAATCTTAAAATGTTTTTGGATGGTTCTTCTGAAATTTCTGATTCCATCTAAAGCACATGCTCTCTACACCAAGCAAACTCTGGCATGAGAATTTCACAGATCAGCATCACAACCTGATTTTTTTTAACTCTTCAAATAACATGTGTGGGCTAGCTGGAAAGACCCTACTGAGAATATCCTAAAACAGTGATATGTGATTTCCTATGGTCTGATTACAGTTGTTGTCAGCATGAATGGCAAGGGTGCCCCTGCACCCTCCATTTAAAGCAGGTATTGATGCAAAGGTTTGCAGTTTTCTCCCCCATCAGTATCAGGCTATCCAGCTGTACAGGTGCTTGACTTTACACTTGAAACACAGGAGAGATACCGGGCACTTCACAGTGCTTGTATTTTAATAATCTAGTCAGAGACACTGGGTGCCTAATGTTGAAATTTAAACGATTCTGTAGGATTTCAGTCTCAGTAGCTGGGCCATGTGATGTTTTCTGAGTCTCCACCTGTTCCCCCACTCTTCTTCTTGCTCCCATGTTCTTCTGAATGACCTCCCATGCCTACCAGCACTCCAGCTCTGGCCACCGTATTTGTTCACAGTCTCACACGTACAGTGTCAAAGGGAAACAGGCTGGACCTGGAATGCCTGTGTCCATCTGGACTAGAGACACCCCCCACCTCGTCCCTCCATATTCTGCCTTGCAGTTTAATTGTGTTGTACTGTTACTTGGAGTGGGTGGGTGAGCAGTGGCTTCATGGAATTAGAACATTCGTCTTTTCTCCTCACTCCTTGTAGCTATCAGGTGCACCTGCCATTACGCTCTTAACTCTGTACCTCTGTCCATTTTTTACCAGTTCACAGTGAACAGAGTTATGGTGAAATAGGCTATATGCCATTTCTGATTTCCAGTGGGGCTAGCATTTGAGAAAACAAGGGCCAGCAGGTTTAATCTGAAAAGTGGGTATTAAATTGCTCCCAACTGCTCTTCAAGTTACCCAATAAAATTTTGTAGTCTTGAAATGCTTTTATCTTTGTTGAGGAAATCTCCCCTCTTCTCTCCTCTCCCCACCACATTTCTGAAATGTTAAAACTTGAATACAGTACTGGATTTTTAGTGTTTGTTACACAGTATAGAATTCTTGATTAAGGCTAAAGAAGGTTTTTGATTATTATGGAAGAACAATGAGTGTGATATGAATCTCTTTTAGACATGATGGCTTGAACCATGTAATGAAAATCTTTTATCGAGTTGGTACTTCTATGATGGTCAGTGTCATTCATGAGTGATGAGTGCATTTGGTCTTATTGTTAACTGCAGTAAAAAAAAAAAAAGAAGTGGTTGCCTAATACCGACTTGAGCTTGCTGAACAAAAGTTCTGTGAGGTCCTAATGTATGAATCAGAGATGGGCAACTTCTAGCTTTCCAAAAAGAGTTGGACTGCAACTCTTGTTGACTTAATTGGCACACCCTGTTGTGAAGGTTGATAGCACTTGCAGTGCAGCAGCCCACAGGTTATCTGCCCTTCTTCTGAATGGAGACATACATGACAAACAGCTTTGCCATTCACATCAGTAGCAGTTGATGCATGGGCTTACTGCTAACATTGGAGTTGCTGCTTAAGTGAAGCCCCTCCATGTGCTCCAGAGTTATTAGATCAGAGTTCAGAAGTCCATCTTCCCCAAGAAACATTTAAATTAGAGCAAGCCTAATCCAGCCAAATGGGTCCAAGCACTTTTCACAGCAGAGATTTAGGTATGTATTTTACTCTTCCATTGTGTTCTTTGGAATTTAGCCATCTGCTTAACTTTGGCTTACCTTTAGGTCATACCTAGGCCTAACGCAGGTGTAATGTTGCTCAGTTGCTTAACCATGGTTAAGAAACTGGGAGTGTCCTGTAGGTTCTTGATTAAATCCCCTCCTTCCCTTTTCAGCAGAAACCATGTTTAGCGGTACATTTCCCCAAAGCTTAATGCTGTCCATTATTAGCTTTAAACAAGAATGTGAATCATAAAAGTTGAGGAGCTAATTTACACACTTTGTTTAATGTTAACTATACTGTTAGCTTTGGCACAGATGTCACACAGGATATGGTCAATACTGAAATAGGAAGGGGAGGGAGCTACAGCGGGTGAAAGATGAATCTCCCAGTCTTTTTACTGCAATTAAAAGATCTGGAAATTTTACATCTACAGTAGACTCCATTGAATGTAAATTGCCACTACAGTTGTGTCTAATGCCCATTTTTGGCTGTTCTCTTCAAAATGTGGATTTATTCCTTGCGTTTTACATGATAGCAGCACTTAAAATGCCATCTGTCTATAATTTCATGTTGACTCCGTGAGTGATACTTTGGTATGTTCTTGAAATGACCATTTCACTGAGGACATATTAGGAAGTTTCCCATTCAAGATGTTAAAAATCTTTTCTAATCTTTAGGATTGAGAAGTTCAGGCTTGGCATATTAAGTAATGTCTCATGACTGACATCTCATTTATCCATGAAATTAGAAACGCACTTTTATGCACATGCTAAAATAATTTTATGGGGAAAAAACATTGAGTGTTAAATAGCTTAACTTTTATTTTTAACCTGTATGAAGTTGTCAGAAAGGTGCCTCCCTGTTTCCGAAGAGTACCCTTTTAGAAAAGCTTGGGCATGCGTTTTAAGGAAACAATGTGATACAAGTTGGGAATTTCTCTTCTTCAGCTGCTGCAATTGACAAAATCAAATATTTTGATCTACTCCTTTCATTTGTTTTCTCGTGTAAATATCAGTGGAGACTTGAATTATAAAAATCTTACAAAGTGTGTGTTGTTTTCTGTCTTATGAAAATTTGGGTACAAGTTTCTCAGAATGAGTCATTGATATATGCTGTGTTATTTTTTTGTGTTCGGCATTCTTGTTTTCTTTTTTAAAAAATTTAATGAGATGTACTTAATTCTATCCCTGTGCAGAAGATTGGGGCATAAACGCCATGCTGTTCTTGTTTTTTCAAACAGTGTCAAGGCCTTTTCAACAAAATGGATTTTGCCATCACTTTGGTACTACACAATTTATAATTACTGTGTAATTATAAAACTGCATTACATAAACATTGCTGTCTTAAGTAGCAGAGAAACTCAAGTTATTTGTGTGATTGCATCTTTGAATTTTAGGAAGAGGGTTCAGTCCACCACACACAAGTTGGCCACCTGCTTTTCTTTACAGTAGGATGTGTGTTGTCAAAACTGTGCTTGGCTGGATTGTGTTTAGTGGCAGAAATATATGGCTTAATGATGGTTTGCTTCTGAATGTAAATGCCTGGCTCTAGGAAAGACTGAAAAATGTGCAGATCTATGCCTGTATGTATGTATGTATGTGTGGATTTTTTTAAATTTAAAAGTTGTGAACTGAGTACATACATGGGTTGATTTTATTAATAAAAGCAACCCAAATTTTGATCTAGCAGTTAACTTCCCCTTCCTAATTCTCTCAGTCTCTCTCTCTTTTCCTTTTTTAAAAAAATTGCATACAAATATAAAACCCTAATATTTGAGTTTTATACTAAGATGTAGAACTAAAACTATGTCACTGTAGAGAACACTTGGGAACCAAGGTTTATATTTCAGTCACTTGATCAGCATCTTTCTGTAAGTTGGATTGTAATTTCTTAGGAAAACAAATCCCTCCAACAAACCAGAAGCAATAAAATTTCCAGGCCAGTTGTCACGAGGAAACTTTATTATAAATTATTTCTTTTATAGATAACATGTTTTTATTTTTAGAAGATCAAGGCAAGGTCATTGATGTGTCTGTATAGCACATGTTGTAACCTATCTATGGCAAAGTGGTGGGGTTCACTTTCCTAGTCATGACACATTGGTTTCAACTTTGTTGAAGGGGAGGGTTAGGGAGAACATGGTATGTCCATGTTTAATATAGCTGGCCCAAACCCCATGGCCTATGACTGTGGCATATGACAGTTGGAATCCTGTTGTTTAGTCCCAACTAGAGTAAATCCCATTCAGTAAATTGTTAAATTGTTAAGTCAACGCATCAGTAAATCCCGTTGATTCAGTAGGTCAGCTTTAGGTAGGACTAGCAACAGAATTCAGGCTGACCACTGCAATAAAGTAACTAATTCCCAAAAACAATTCTGTGACATCCCTTTGAAAGATTTCTAGAAGTTAAATATAAAAAGACTTTTCTCATTCATCTTCTGTTTCGAAGTTGTGACCAAAGGCCATTTCTTGAGCAAGATTTGTAGGCTAATTTAGGGATATGTCACATACTATGCAAAGGTAGATCTGAGTTTTATCACCAAAGCAGAAGTTAAACACACAGAGACTTGTCTGAGGCTCAGTCTCATTGATGTTTGTAGATAGGGCTTGTGTCATCAGGTATCTGGAGCCAGTGACAACACCGTAGTGACTGTAATTGGAAAAGGCGTATTTGCGTTCACGTAGCATTTTTAGATGTATATTTGAACATTTTAAGCATGCCTTTAATGATGTCTGCATTCCCCTTGAGGTTGCAATTCTATCTACTTGCTGCAGAGCATAGTTCATCCCTGAGTGAGCGTTGGAGTCCCATTGGATTCTGTGCTTGTGGTGTCCTCTTGGGGATCTCATGACAAACAAGAAGGAAGTTCATTTGGGAAGAACTTGTTGTTGAACAGGGTAGCAATATTAGAAGATATTAGGTATTAGAAGTCCAGCATATCCTAAGTTCTCATGCATGTGTGCATGCGCGCGCGCACACACAGAGTGGTTTCAATTTGCTAAGTCAAGTGTCCTAAGTGCCAAGTGCTGTGTTGACCTCCAGATGGCTGTGAACCAAGGCTTCATTCAGAAGATATTTTGAGAATCCCAAGCACAATTTCTAGCAAAACATGAGGACACATGTTCAGGAGTCTCAATGTAATGATGCAAAAAAAGGAAAGAAATAGTTGCTGGCCATATGGAGTTCTCATTTGGCTCAAATAGCATCATCCTCTTTCCAGACATGGATGTTCTATACTCGCTATTCTGTTATTCTCCAGGAGAGAATACCAGCCAGGTGGACCCCTCCTCCAGGAGGCAAACAGTCTTTTGGAATGATTGCTGGAAAAGGAAAGACCCTCGTGCTCAATTCTCTCATGCTTCTTTCTGATGAACAGAAGAACACAGGAGAGAAAAACAATGACAATGGTGTGCTCAGGACTAGTAATATAAATCCTTGCATGCACACGAAAGCCTGAAAATTTTTTATCCTTGCCTGGAAGACAGGATATTTTCTGCTGGTCTTGAGCAAGTTTTTGCATTTGTGAGAATGCAGACTTTTGTACAAATGTGCATAGCTGAAGCAGAATAGCTACTGCCTTATTTTGCAACATTCAGTCTCTGAGTAGAGGTCTAGGCCCTTTCCTGTTCTGCATTTATAGTGTTATAATTCTGCTTTAACTACCATGGCAACAGGCATGGCAGTTAAATGGCACAGGGTTTGTGTTCTGGTAAAGCACTAGAACTCTCTGGCTGAGTATTCAAAATACTGCTCCCTCAACTGCAAACTCCAGGATTCCAGAGGATGAGACCATGACTGTTAAAATGGAATCACAGTGCTACAGTTGTCTAGTGTGAAAGGGACCCTGGAGTTTCATGCAGGGGATTTAGAGCAATAGTGCTTATGACATGTCAGGAGTTAAAAGATTTTGGTCCTGTAGGGAAAAAAAATGGGGCAAATATGGCCCTTCAGATGTTTTTGGGCTGTACAGTTGGCCCTCCACATTCACTAGGGTTAGGGGTGCAAGACCCTCACAAAATGGAAATATTGCAAATACCAAAATGTGTGTGTGTGTGTCTGTCTGTGATAAGTGGGTCAAGCATGTTGGGTAGAAAGGGAATGCAGTGTCCAAAGGAGAGGAGAGAAGGTGAGAGTTGGCATGGTGACCCTATACTACCTCTTTCTCGCCCATTTCCTTCTTTGGGTGTGGGGTGGCACCGGGAGAAGGTTTGTGGTGCAGAGAAAATTCGCTGAGAGCTGGCCAGCTGCTGGAGGAGGAGGACCAGAAATGGATTTGTAAAGGGCTGCGTGGCCTGATTGAAGCTGCCAAGAGGGAAGGTTCCCCCAGAAAAGAAGTGCCTGAGGTTGGAAGGGACAGAGGTTGAAGAAACCTGCAAATGTGGAGGGCCAACTGTAACTCATAATCCCACATCATTGGCTATGGTAGCTAGGTTTGATGGGAGTTTTATATCAAGCATTTCAAGAACCTACTACTGGTTTAAGAAGCATGATTTCTAACATTCCTCTTTGGGGAACTGGATCATCAGAGAGGCTCCACCAAGTCCACTATGGGTGGATGAATTCTCTCCTTAACATGGATGCAGTCAAGAAATGTCTCAAGATATCAGTCCCTCTGTCTTTCCCGCCACACCCTACATAGACACCGGTGAAAGGAGGACAACCATATTGAGGCCCTTTCTCCATCAAGGCTGAACCTGCTTGTTCAGTATCATTGCCACCTTGTACAGGATGGGATGAGACTACTAGATGGTTTTCCTGTGAGCCACGGATGGGCAACTTTGACAGACCTTGGGGGCTAATATTTTGCCCCTTGTGCTCTTGGGGAAGGGTGACAGAAGCCTGCCCCACATTCCCCAGTGTCCTGTGGCAATAGTGGAGCGATAGTGGAATTGGCCATGCTGCTTAGGCCGTGTGGGTGTTGCTTCGGAGAAGAGGAGCTGGCTGCTACTCTTCTCCCCTCTGACTTGAACTGTTGGTTTTAGATATTCTACAACTATCTCTACCCAAAATTGTTTATTTACTACTCAGATTCCAATGATAATGTTTATTTATAATGCCCTTTTCACTTAAAGAGCAGAACACCAACATATACAGTCAAGGACAAAGACAGTAAACATAACACTATAGCAACACATGGAATGAAATCCCCAACATGCCACCAGTCACTACTCATCTCAGCACCTTAAACACAACTCGGTGACTTAAGACAGTGAATCAAAGGGAAAGGTGTTCAGCCCCTTATGACAATGGATGAGATCTTCCTCAAAACAGGGGTCCAAAGGAAGACCATTGAAAGGCTCACAGCCTTGACAGAACTGTAGGTATAGGTGAAACAAATAGCAACTCTTTGCCTGTAGATCTTAAAATACCTGGATGAAGCATACCACACTAGCTGAAGTGTGAGGTACTGAGGGAGGTTAGAATGCAAAGCCTTCAATGCCAGAACTGTTTGAAACAAGCGCTGGCCCAAGCTGGTAGCCAATGAAGGAATCTATGGGGAGAAGAAACTGGTGAATGTTTAGGGAGATTTAAAACAACCCAGACAACAACTGGGGATGTCCAGGAACATGGTTGTGACTGTGATGGAAGGGGCATAGTTATGGCCCCTGGATTGGAGACATGGGGATCCAGACCAGCACCTTGCAATTGTTCCTCACTGCAGCTCTGAGATCTGCCGTCCTTGGCATTTCTGGAATGCCAACCCCGAAGCTGCTCTTGATTAGGGGAGGTTGGGTTGTGACCTCAGTGGGGACCTCATGCTTGGCCAGTTCGTACGCCAGCAGAATGGTCTGGGCCACCCATTCCTGCCAAGCTGCTTAGCTTTAGAATCTTCCGAACGCTATCGCGCATGCGCGAAAACTCCCAGTGTGTGAGGCTCAGAGACCACGAAGAAGAATAACATGTTACATATTATAGTAGTCCTTAGTTGCTCTTTTGGATAACAGCGTAACTATTTTCCTTTTTGGAATAAAGGGACAACTAATAATGTTATTTTCTCTAAACAATGAGTAACATTTACTTGCTCGAGCTCCTTTCAATACTCTTGGTGACTTAAAATGATTTTGGGGAATGTTTTGAGGTATTTTCACAAATTCAAGACTTTTTCTTATTGATTTTTATTAAACTGTCATGGAAAAATAACAAATGACATATATCACTGGTAAGAACAACAAGTTGTTGTTGTTGTTGTGTGTGTGTTTAGGTACCCAATTACTTTTTTTAAAAAAAGTAACTGCCCAAGCCCTATTTCCCCTTGCGTTGTTGATCTGTTTCATTGCAACTTGCTCTCCGCTGAAAGTCATGGACTGGAAATGCAAGGTTGGAGCTGAGGGGCTTTACTGCTCTTCCAGCCCTATCTGGGAGGGTAACAACTACAGTTGCTGGTCCCTGCTTTCTTGACAAGAGTCAGTGTCACTTCCTGAAGGTGCCAGAACGCTCTCTGTGAGCCAAGGAGAAGCAAGGTATTGATGGCAAATCTATGCCCTAATGGCTTCATAGCCACTAGGTAGTATCTTCCCTCAGGTTCACTCTCAGTGTTATACTATGCCTTTCAGATCCATCACCACCATAAGACTTACAATCTTACTAGCGTATCTACCTGGCGTTGTCTGGGATTTTTTATTTATTTATTTATTTTTATTTTTATTTTCTCATAGGTAATACTTGTTAGAAAGATTTGAGATCCTGTGTCTCTAATTCCCCAAACTGTCTTGTCCAGTACTTGTAGCTTTTCTGCATATACCCCAATCCAATCTGTATTCAGAGTTATTAACATACAAAGGTTGGGTTCCTGAGGGAATACACTGCCCTCCTCCTTGCTGCTAGGCCTTGTATCCATAGCCACAAGCCTATTCAAGAGAGATACAGTTGACTGAGGCCCAAGAGCTCTCTAACTGAAATTTCTAAAGGCCCCTTCCTAAACCCCAGAATTCCATAGAATCTTCATAGGTAGTCAATTATATGAGGCCTTTGCCTGACACAGCCAATCATACGAGGTCTTCACCTGACACAGACAAACAAACTTTGACTTTTCTATATTAGATGGTCTGATTTCACTGATTTCGTTGACTGATATCACTGGCTATGGTCAACATGATTGCTAAATGCATGGTGGATTAATAGAAGGGAAGGTCATGCTAGCTTAACTTCTGACTTTCAAACCCTAGAATGTTTTGTGTGCTCTCTTTTTGTTGAATGTTGTCCTAAGGTCCGTTACTCAGCCTGGTGGCATAGCTAATCTGAAGTTCTGGGATATGTACAGTGCTTGGATTGGGCCCATTCATTTCTTGCAGCTTAGAAAGCCCAGAACATGGCGACCTATTGACTTTCTCGTCAGTCAAAAATTACATACCCTCCAAAATTTCCAGATGAAAACCAGGGCATGTGTGGTCCAGCAACGAGTGTGGGCAAGATGGCGAAAGTTATCAGTGTGGATGAACACACAAGCCAGGAGAGGCTGTGGCAGTTTGCTTTTGCTTGAGCCTACTGGGAAGGGCAAGATTTGCCCTTCTCCTCTCTCCCCTGCTGAGTTAATTGAATGCAAACTACTGTGGCAGGTTTCACTCTGTTTGCAGCAAATGGAGTAAGCTGTGGACAAAGGGAGGAAGTGGGAGGAGGAGAAAGAAGCCGGGGCATTTTAAAAGCAGACCAAAAAAAAAAAAAAAAGGGACAACAGAGGATAAGTTGGGACTTCCCTAACCAAACTGAAACAGTTAAAGGATATCAAATAAGCAACTATGGTACTGAATTATTTTCTAGAAAGGTAAGAGGAGGTCCCTTTTGTTGATTTTTAAAAATAAAATACTAAAAGGGAATAAGAAATGGCAAAGGAAGGAATGGTTCACCATGTGAATTGGGCTTGCCAGTTATCAGGACAGAAGAAGACTTTAGAATCATAGAAATGTAGAGTTGGAAGAGACCCCAGGGGCCATCCAGTCCAACCCCCTGCCATGCAGGAACACCCTCAAAGCACTCCCGACAGATGACCATCAAGCCTCTGCTTAAAAACCTCCAAGGAAGGAGCCTCCACTACACTCTGAGGCAGCAGATTCCACTGCCGGACAGCCCTGACCGTCAGGAAGTTCTTCCTGAGGTTCAGGTGGAATCTCCTTTCCTTCAGCTTGAATCCATTGCTCCTTGTCCTGGTCTCTGGAGCAGCAGAAAACAAGCCCTCTCCCTCCTCTACGTGGCATCCCTTTACGGGGCCTAAAGGTTTGAAAGAGACGAGTGATTATTCTAGGTTGATATCTGTGCTGAAAAGGAGAACAGTATAAAAAGGAGAGAAAGATAATCTTAATACTTTGTGTTCTTTCTCAGCTGATGATCTGTTTTTTAACTGCTAAGACTAAATAATGTATTTTTCTCCAAGAACTGGAATGCTAGCTTTCAAAATTATTTTGCTGTCAGAAGGAATGACATTAATTTGTGTTTAAATTTAGAAAGGCAGGAATTCATTATATGTATCCATGAATTAAGTCATTGTTTTTTAAGAAGCAATGGGATTTACAGTTAACAGCATGTTTGGTGCTGCTGCTGCTGCTGCTGCTGCCCCCTAGGGGCACATTTTAATCTGAGACCACACAGACTGAAATAAAGTTTTTAAATTGTCTTTTCCAACTGATTACTTTCCAGATGCATTCAATTACAAATCCTACAACCTGAGAGCGAGAGATGGCAGGATTGGTGGTGCAATACCTCTAGAAACGGTTTGAGAGCTGTTCTCCAGTGTGGAATCTTCAACAACCTGATTTAACTTTTGCCATCAAAGCAGCCCAGGATCTTCTCCTGCTTGAGGCTGAAAGCATTCCCCACCCACCCAATGTTGCATCTTCCTCATCTTCCTGGAGCTGAAATCCTTATAGGCAAGGGTGGGGAATTCTAGGAACTGCAGTTCAGAAACACCTGGAGAGAGCCATATGATGCCCATGCCATCTCCCCGGGATAGGAGCCATGGAAAAGGAGGGGAAGGACGATGGCACATTGCCGTCTCTCCACCCTGCTACCCTGGCACTAGCCCCATAGAAACAGGCTGTTTGGCATTGAACTGCATCTCTTATCTCCCTCTGCCTGCCCAAACCCGCCCACCTGGATGCTGGATACTGTTCACCCACACTTCAAGCATCAAGGACAATAATACACTGGATAAGCTGAATGCGGAATGTGCTCATTCCAGTAAGAGAAAGACAATTGATGGGGAACTCTAATATAGAGAAGTCAAAGTTTATTTGTTGTCAAGTGAAGACTTCATATGATTGGCTGCCTAAGAAGATTCTATGGAATCCTGGGGTTTGCAGTTTAGGGAGTTAGAAATCTCAGTCAGAGAGCTCTTGGGCCTCAGTCAACTGTGTCTGTCTTGAAAAGGCCAGTTGCTATGGAGACAAGGCCTAGCAGCAAGGAAGAGGGCAGTGGATTCCCCTCAGGAACCCAACCTCTATGTTAATAATTCTGAATGTAGATTGGATTGGGGAATACGGGGAAAAGTTACAGGTACGGGACAAGACAGTTTGGGGAATTAGACACACAGGATCTCAGCTCTTTCTAACAAGTATTACTTATGAGAAAATAAAATCCTGGGCAACACCAGGTATATATGCTAGTTATCTATATTTTGTACTTGATTTGTAGACTCTCCCTCAACCCCAGGCAGGAGTGGACAACTGTGGCAGGCATTAACCCCCCCCCCACCGGAGACTTTAGAGGGCCATACACCTCACTGTACCCATTCCCATAGACACACACACACACATATATATTGGTTGTAAATGCCCTCTAGGAGACATGCTCACCATGTTTTCATACCTAGAGGACATTTTGAGGTTGTGTTTTTTTTTAAATGCTGGAATCAAATTATCACCTTAACTTTACATATACTTAGCTAAGTAGCAGAGGTGCTAAGAAACCCTGTGAGTGAATTTTGAAGAAGCACGTTGGGACATCAGAAAGAGTGCCGGGTGTGAACTGGCACTAGTGAGCATCAGTGTGTGATGCACATTGGTTTGCAACATTTGGTGTGTGATGTGCATCAGTGTACAATACACATTGGGCACTTTGCTGGTTTTGCCGTGTAGTAACAAAAGAGCAGCCCTTCATTGGATAAAGATGTTTCTGAACTTTGTCATGTGCCTTCAAGTTGTTTCCACCTTATGGCAATCCTAAGGCAAACAAGTTTATTATTATGGCAAAAAGCCAGCAATCCCTAAGGCAAACCTACCACTTGGGTTGCTGAGGGTGTGTTTGTGTGTTTGAGATGCATTAATTCGGTTTTCATGGCCAGGCAGTGAATACAGCCTTGGTCACCAGGGTGTAGTCTAACTCTCAAACCACTACACAACACAAAACTCCCATTTCTAACTCCTACAGATGCAAGTCCACTTACAGAGCTGCAACTTCATTACAGGCTTCTTGTCACCGTTTACTGAAAACTTTTGCTAAAGTTTTGCGCCCCTGGGGCTTACAAGTATGGTGGAAATGCCCTCCATGCCCCCTCCAGGTCCTTTTGGAGTGAAAAAAGGGGGCAGGTGGGAAATTCTTATTGAACATAACAAAATACCAGATTCTGATTCATGGACTGCACTTTGTCCACTCCTGGGGTTCACAGATCAGAAGAACTCCTGAAATAGTTTTAAAAGGAAACCTGAAAGAGAAACAGCTGAATTAGGATATATACACAAACTCCAGTCCATTGGGAGTGAATAGAGAACGTTCCAGGAAACTCTGGTTGACATTCAAGCTACTGAACAGGATTCTTATGCCTTGCTTTATTGCAGCACTTTACTGGGCTTTTACCCATACTATAGACTAAACACTTCCTCCACTATTCTCTAACTTTTGTGCCTCCAACTATTCTTTAGACCAGTGTTTTTCACATCCTTGTCCTCCAGCTGTTTTGGACTTCAAATGCCAGAAGTCCCAGCTGTCTTGGCCAATTATCAGTGATACTGGGACCTGAAGTCCTAAACACCTGGAAATTTGGGAAACACTGTTGAGACTGACCTTGTAATTTCTTCATTATCTCCCCATTATGTAATTCCGTTACAATTCACTCCTCTTTCCAATTTGTTTAAACTTGTGTCTGTCCATAGAGGCTTCATTTTAAGTGGACTGGAGTCCATAGTAATGAACAGTACAAACATATTTTTCTGTCTCCAAGGTGCTACAGGATTCCTTTGTATCTTTTTATGCTGAAAGCACAACTGTCTTTGAGCACTTGTACCTTGGAACAGAATTACAGCCCGACAGCCCTCTCTAGCCTAAGATTTCTTATCTGAAGTCTTCTATTAAGAGATCTTGAACAGCATGACTGTTGCTAAAAACCCTCTTTTTCAAGAAAGGAGATTGCTCTGTGCCCAATGCAGTGTTACCTCTGTTCTCAAATGGAGAACTTGCTTACTGCCGGTTTTGTCAACACTCCTATTACTCAATCGCTAAAGGGGATATTGATCTTGGCCCAGATCCTGTTATCATCAATGCTGCGAAATATACTTCACGTAAGTAACCCCTCCTGGCCCAAGTCCCCCAAACCTGATGGAAATACTATTTCAACTGTACTTCTGTTGCTGGCAGAATGGACTTCCTTCTCCCCATGCAGTGGATGCTTTGGTATAGCAGGCTAAGATCGATGCTGAATTTAGTACGGACACCTGACCAGCATTGCCCACTGCAGCCCAGAACTCCTGAACTCAAATGAAAGAGTTAGAATCAAGGCAATAGTGTCACAATTGTGACTAAGTAGCAATAGTGAATTTGGAACCTAGATTTACTGATCTGTAACTGTTGCACGTTCACAACTGCTAGTCACAGTTTTCACACCATCGATGTGGTTGTAACTCCTCCTCCAACTTACCTTATCAGGCATCAGTTCTATTCTACCATTAATTGGAGCAAAGGTAAATGATATTTCTGTCAGGTTTGGGGAAAGCTTACTTAGTTAAGCATATTTAACTAAGTAGCGGATACAGACTCTGCTCCCTTTTCCCCCCAGGCCAGTTACAAATCACTGGAATACCTGGTCTAGTAGAAACTCATTCACTCCTGTCTGCCTGCAGAGATCTGATTCCCTATGGGGATTAGGGTTAGGAACTGATGGTGTACATCACATGAGATGAATGCTGTTTCCTTCCAGCTCTAGATCATTTACAATAAATAAGAAAGGACTTCTCAATCCCAGCTGCTTAACAGCAGGAACTAAAAAGCTTGTACTCCATAAACCAGACTAAGAAAAGTAAAATAGCTTTATGGAATCCAGCAATGGATTTTAATTTTGGAAAGAAACTTCCAGTTTCATATCAAAAACAAATTCCTGGGTCAAAGATGATGTACAGGAGCATCTTGTTACCTAATCCAAAGTATATATCCTGTCTCCACCATTAATCTCTACCCATCCTCTACTAACGGCTGTAAGAATTCTAGCAGAAAACAGGGCCCACAATCACGTACACTGCAGCTTTCTATGCATTTGATACTATCCTGCTAAATGGCAGTAGATTGATACTATCCAGTTTTTGTCTCTAATTTTTGACCCAGTCAGCAATATGTGCATTTCCTTAGCTTGATTATGTGTAGATAAAAAAGCTGGCTCTACATGAATTCAGTTTGATTATACAAGTATGTGCACTGCTAAAAATGTTACCTGGAATCCTGCAAGCAAAGCGTTTAGAAGTGAAATTTGTTTGTGTGTCTGTATTAGAGAAAACAGGAGGGAGGGAAAGCCAAACAACCAAGCCACACAACTTCCCAGAAAATGTTGTCAGAGTAAGCTGAAGTTAAAGAGGTGAAGTGCTTGTCCAACAGAGGATGTCTTCTACCCACCTGGTGCATCCAAAAAGATACTCCTTCCTTTCACTCTGCCCGGGCACAGAAATTGTGTGGAATTCACTCAATATGCCATCAACCAGCCATGAATTATCCAGCAATAAAGAGAAGCCAAGAAGCCGTTAAAAATTCAAAGTTTTATTCAATAAATATAATTTCCATAAACTTCTGTAGAACAACTTATTGACATAGCAATACAGTAAGCACACTATATTAAACTTTTGTTGCCACAGAGGATCTAAAAAGGATGGCAGGGACGGCCACAGTGCCTGCGGTCAAGACTTCTTGGTACCAATTATTGCTCTGGTTTCCGACTGGCAATACTGCTTTAATGTCTAACTCTTGCCAGTTTGAGTCAAAACAGCTCAGATGGGGTTCGTTCCTTGTTCCTTCCAAGGCCATGGGGGCTCTTGATGAAACCTAAAAGCAGGCCCCTCAACCCTACTTGCTGTTCAGAAAAGGAATTCAAGATGACTTTCTCCACACAGGCAAGGGAAGAAACAACCAACAGGGCCTTAAACAAAGCATGTTTCATGAAACAGTCTTTGGTATAGCAAGAATCGTGTCTCTCCCAGCAGAAATTCTTACTTAAAAATAAAACAGATTTTCTCAGATTTTTAAAAGGGAGTGTACACATCTTTTATCCTACATCTTAAAAAAAAAAGAGAGAGCTCCTATGAGACAGTGACAATTCATTCTGAAAACAACAAGTATGAACAACTCTCACTTGGAGACACAGATTTGGCTCTAATCTGATACGGTGGAGTGTGTTTTAAGTCTCACTGAAATTATTGGCTTAATTACAGCATAAATGAGACATGTTTTTGTAGCAGCAAATCTAACTATGTTCAGTGGAACTTATGATTAGGTAAGGGTAGGACAGAACAAGAACCTTAGGCATGATCAAGCATCTCTGGATCAGGGCTGTGGGGGACAGAGTTTGAATTTTTTTACTGCATATTTCCAAGCATCTCTTGCATACATTTTAACCACCAACTTCAGCTCTACCATTTTATTCCTCTGTCATCATCATAAAATGCGTTCATTACAAAAACAAAAACAAACCAGCAACCAAAACATACGTCCTAAAGCACTGGTCATCTTTGGAACATTCCTCATGTTTTCCAGGGTGACAGTCCTGGCTTGTCCTGTGCTCCTTCCCAGAGCTAAGGACCAAGCACGCACATCTTCCAACATGGAAGTGGACCTAAGGTTTTTAGGCGCAAGTTCCTCTTTCCCCACATCCACACTACAGATATCCTGGCCTCACAGGCACTCCTTCTCTCAAGGAAACCTTGAGAGTTCTTCTTCTACTAGGACGAGTGATCTCTAATGGAGAATTCTTGGGAGGGCACAGAGGAGCGATCCACTATGATTGGGTTAATCCCACGTGCCACTTTCTTTTCAGTTGTGGCAGTTAGGATCCACTCCCCTTCCCTGACAGTTTTATTATCTAGCCATACGTAACCTATTCCTATCTATCTAGCACTTGACTCCCCCCATTTTTTTCTTCTTTGGGGTCAATGTGCCTTCCTCCTCCTGCCATCCCAGTAAGTCCAATCGCTCATTCTTATTACACACACCAAATTGTAACTCCAGAGTGTTTTTCAGTGGAGGGTGAGGAGGGAGCCATGACAGTTTTCAGCAGTATTGTTGCGATATGTCATGGGCGTCTACCTAAACCATTTGTTACCACTGGCCGATCTGGCTAGGTACTATTGATACTGATGGGCAGCAACGGTCCAGAATTTCATCTGGCATCCCTTCCCAGCAGGGACTGAACCAGGGGCTTCTGGCATGTTCAGCATGAGCTCTACCCTGGAGCTACCACAGATGCTGAACTAACTCAGATGCCTTTTAGTCAAAGACCTAGGGGGACTGAGGACCTAATGGCTATGGGGATAACTCTGTAAAACGAATGTGGTGATGCCCATGCCCATCAGAGCCCAGCCTGTGTAACAAAGCAGAAGCCAACAATACTTTCCCAGCTGGCATGTTCCTCTTCCTCAGCAGTCACTGAAATAATAGCAAACATTTAATGCCAAAGTAAACAACCTCTCCAACAAATGCTAGCCAGGTAATTAGAAGCCATCCGCAATGATGAAAAAGGGGCAACGGGGAGAACGGCAGATTTATGAAAGGAGTAAAGATCAACACCAACAGAACATAAGAACTTGAAAGAATTACCCCTCTCTATTTTGTGAGGATAATATTAATATAGGAAGTTAGAACCTAGACCCTTTCAAGGGTCTAGACTGGCAACATATACCATGACTATGTATGAAATTCTGATGAACAAGTGGGGGTTCTTGAGAACAGCCGAACTATTTCTGAGTACTCTACTGCATTTCATGAAAGAAGAGGATTTTTTTTTTAAAAAATGTATTCAGTCCTAAACAAAATTTCAGATAAAAATGCTACAAACTTGCTTTCAATGGCTGTAAAATTCTGGTCAAACTTTAACTGAGCAGAGAAATGAGGCTGTATAGTGAATATTCTGGGTATGCCCTGCCTTTGGTTTTATAACCCCTCCAACTATATGGAAATAATTTAAAATGCATTCTATATCTCACTTCAACATATCCCTTCAACCACATATATGGGAATATTAAAATTTGTCAAGTGATCTCCAAGAAATGTAGCTTTACCCTGATATTCTTTTTCTTGTTCAGACCATTATATATTTTTAGTGGTAAAGACAATGGATGGAAGCCAGATAAAATTAAATAAGCCCACTGTGAACATCCCAAGAGGTACTGCAAACATAGATCCACTGAGCAAGTGACTGACCCAATGAGTCTTTGCATATAGCTGTTACTTTCTCTCTGCATTTTGTATAATCATGGTGGCCGAATCTGGGGACAGGTGAGGTTCCAACTGTTTTCCTCCAGGCAGCTGCATTCTGAAGGATGTTTTAACCTCTTTCCTGGGGAACAATTTGTGAAGTCTGAACTAGTTCCATGGCACACTGAAAACAATGCTTGAAAAGAAAATGGATTGAAAAAACCTTGTCCAAAATCAGCCTTTGCCCCCTACAAAGTGGCAGGAAGGGGGCATTACAAAACATATGCAATATAATGCCATACCGCAATAAGAATGAGGATGCTACAAATCTGTGGAGATGAAGACTGGAATTAAGAACAGAGCAAACCAAGCCTATCACAACTAATAGCTACATCTGCTCAGAGATACAGTAGGACAGTGGTTTTTAACTTTGGTTTTTAACTTCTCCTCCCAGAATCCTAAAACATGGACCATGGTGGCAGGACTTTTGGGAGGTAGAAGCCAAAACATCAGGAGAACAAATGGCTGAGAATCACTGACCATTTATATAATTCAACTGATAAATTCTTATGCTTGAACAAAGGACTTGCTGTAAAAATTCAGTTAGAAATGCAACAGCATATAACACTAATTTGACGCTAAATTTCTTATTTGTGGTCCAGTCATTGGATTGACTTACAGAATTTATCCCAAATCTGAAAAGAGTCCTGTAGTAAAACCACTCTGCTTCTTTTTTCTTGGCTTATCTCAACAGTTACTGCTTTGCAGCTCAGTATACTTCATTAATTTTACATTGAGTTCCTACACTTGATTCACTTTGCTTTGCACTCAATTCTGCCTATGACTGAACCTAGAACAAAACATAGCAAGTTACCAAAATACACAAAGGTTATTCTATGTTAAAAATGAGCTTATAAAAGTAATTTGTGGTCCAATACAAAATATATGTGCTCTGCTTCCATTTGACCCAAGTCCTGTTTAACATGCACAAACAGATGGTACAATGAAATAAAATCTTCAATTTGCTTGGCTTTCCTTAGAAAATTATACCTGGCTCGGACAGATGGATTCTTATATTCCGCCTGTATTTGTTTAAATGCATGCTTCTTCTGTACCCTTACACACACTGAGGAGGGGGAGGAAAGAGAGGAGGAACAAACGGGAAGTTTAAAAAAAAAGTTAGGTCAGTTCATTTTCAAATCAGAACTGTGAATCTGTGGACAAAAACACTTAGATTTTAACTCTTCAATGAGAAACAAAATAAATGCACAAAATGGATTTTAATAAATGCTTGGAGCTGATTATTTTTTTAAATTCCAATGGCTCTTCTAACAAGTTTGCTCAAAAAGATGAAATGACAAACTGAAATGGCAAATGAAGTAGGAACTTATGACATTAATGGCACAGAGCAATTTGAGTAAGGGGGGGAATGAAGGCAAAGGAAAAATTAAAGATCTGATCACAAGATCTGTTTGCAAATTTCAGTGAAATGAATGGAATATGTACAGGAACGCTACTTGACATATCTGGAGGGCTGCGAGCCTGTTTCTGTGTGTCTGTGCCTTTAAGCTGCCTGTTGATTTATGGTGATTCCATGAATTTCATAGGGTTTTCTTAGGCAAGGAACACTCAGAAGTGGTTTCGTCAGTTCCTTCCTCTGAAATACAGGCTACAGCACCTGGTGTTCACTGGGAGTCTCCCATCCAAGTACTAAACAGGGCTGGTCCTGCTTAGCTTCCAAGATCAGATAGGATCTAGTGTCTTCAGGGTATTTATGTTGGGACTTGGTAAACTCCTTCCTAATTTGTGAAAAATAAAATTTACAGACATTGCTAAAAGTGGCACAGTTTCCAAGTACACAGCCCAATCCAGAGAATTCTTCAAATGAATGCCAGAATCAGGGTGAGGTTTCTGAGCCTTGATCCATTCTGCGAAGTATCCACCCACATGGCTAGAAAAAGTCCCCTCAAAATTTCATGGAGGAAAAGTAACTGGGACTCTCAAACTAGATATTACAAACAAGATAAGGACAGGAACAATATACCATGTCAGTAATGTCTGACAGAACATCTTCCTATCCTTAGCAAACAGCAGCCATTCAAGCTGAGCTGGAGTGGGAAATAATAGATGGTGTCATGTTATACATCATCTTTTACTCGATTTCTAGAATCACTGGTGACATCTGCGGCGTACAAGCAATTTCTGACTGAGAACAAGGGCATGTACAAAGGAATTCCTTGGCTGTCTACAAGTACTGCCATGACTTTTAAACAACCCCTGCAAAATCTAGGAGAAGAAATAATCTTCAAGTGCTCTCATCAAGAGTACAGTATGACTAAATAAATAACATACTGAGAAAAAAACAAAGGAAAAAAAAAACACCCGCCCATACATTGATTTGAATCATGGTGCTTGGGGTATGAGACTATAAACCATGGATCTGCTGCAATTTTCCATGTTCAAAATCTTCTGGTTTTGTTAGCTAACAAAGAATGTGAAGAGATATGTTCACTCTCAATTTATGGAGAAGACAGAATCACCACCCAAACAGTGACAGTATTTTTGCGTCTTGATTAAATTGAAGATAATTCAAGAGTAATTCAATGTTGTTTTTCAAAGAATCCCAAGGTATTATTGCTAACTGACTTGATCGTGGAAAACTAATAGTATCCACTTAAACAACATAATGAGGTTACAGCTTCAATAAAAGGCTTTTTCTGGAATAACTTCTTGCAAATGAGAAGCTACAAGCTTATTAAGAGACAATATTTTTTTTTTTGTACAACCACCCAGTCATTGCTTCATAGTGATATTCAAATGAAATGTCAACTATTCACCCAACATGTTCACATGTAACTCAGAAGAAACATGAATTTAAAAATCTTCTCTACCATTCTGGAGGAGAAAGATTTTTTCTTATGTGAACTGGTGCAGGGGAGTGAGGTTACAGAATTTCCAGATCTATGTATAAGCTAGGGTCAGAGCACATACAAGGCTTTCCAAAAGACAATGAGAAAAGTCTCAACATGTAACTGAGTCCATTGTGGACAGCGTCAAGATGCTTCTGTCGTTGGTACAGAAGGGTTCCGTAGAGCTCCACGATCTAAAGTAACAACAAGAAAAAAGTTTTGCTGACTGGTAATATGAAGTCTGGCTTAGAAGTTTTTAAAAAAATCTAAAAAAATTATTTAAAAATGAATTCCCAGAAGAGACTAATCCAGATATCTCATGTGTTTTCTGATATAAATAATTTAAAGATCTTGAACATGATCCAATGCTCATTGAGACAACTATGCTCAGAGACATAGAAGATTCTCAGACCCCAGAAGAGAAATCGGAAACTCCTTGTGTGGTTACATGTACATGTTTGGAAGAGCCATTTCGCCAGACTGCTATAATATGGCAGGATTGCTCTTGTAAATGAATCAAGCTTGCTTTCAAACAGTGGCTGTGATCCAGAGCCCCAGTATGTGCATACATTTTAATTTCTTCTACAGAGGGGAATGCTTAGCATACCCACAAAGGGCTAGCAGACACAGAACATTTTCTTCCCAAAGAAGAGAGTGACACCTCTGCATTCTGGATTATTTGTGCACACTGGAGACAGTGGATTGTGCCAGTGTATTTTAGGACAAGGATGCAAATGAACACAGCCGCTAAAATGCTCAAGAAAACAAATATTTGGAACCAGAACAACAACAAAAATAAAGTAGCAATGTAAGAATATCTCATTCATTCCATCCATCTAAAATCCACAGAACAAACTAATATAAAGTAAATGCTTAATACTGTGTGAACTGACATGACCATTTATGTGACAGATGTAATGAAATATAGCTTGATGGATAACAGATGAGCAAAATATTTGAGCAATTCGGAAAAGCCATGCAGCATATTCTCTTTTGCAATCAGTGAAAGCTTGCAATTCCATTTGAAAATTTTACTTTAAGGCACTCAAGCAGATTTCAAGTAACGTGTTTATTTTCCCTCTCCTCCAAGCATTTAAACATCATTAAATGAAAAGGAAGAGCTCCCATTTAGAATTTCACCAGGCACTGATTTCACATTCCAATCCTCATATCTGACAGAATATTAAATGCAATTAACACATGGGCAGCAGCCATTTAAAACCTATGGAATACATTCAGGGTCTGTCACCAATGGGGCAAATTGATAAATACTGGACTTGAACAGAAGTCTTCACATGTCCAATGTCTGTACTGCAAATGAGGCTGACCACACTGAGAACATTTCCAATGTGGTAGAAATACACGCTATCTAATATTACATGTGAGATTCAACCTGTACTACCAATTATCCCAAGACACAACTGACACCAACGATGTGGTCTACAAAATATATTTTATTTAGCAACAGGCACAACTTCTATGAGAGGTAGCTTAGATACCATTAAATAAGGTGGTTAAGATGTTATCATCGTAATTCAAATAGAAAGTTTAACTTATCTAAGCATACCTATAGCATATCATGCTGCTTTAATCCATAACGGCTTCCTCATTCATTTGTATGGCAGGACTTGACCTTTGCTATCTCCTAAGGATCAACTCTTAAGTGATTTTTCTGGGTGTACATCTTAGTATTCTGACTGCTTGAAGGATGAAATACTGAAGACTGGTAACTCTTCCATATCAGTGCAGTGGCTATGTTCTGTCACATCAACCAGCACATCACTGGTACTTTACCCAAATGACAACATGTGCCATGTTACAAAATAATTTTAGCTTGTCCATGGTAAAGAGCTGAGCTACAGTTTTGGACTATCTGATGTACTCGTGTAATTGTGACTCTTCTGTAATTCAGTGTCATGTAATTCTAAAAGTTGCACTTTTAGAACCTTCACTATCCTTTCTTGTTCAAGTGGATGATCTACTCTGAACTCAATCGTTAGCAGAATTTGAAATAAAAAAGGAACATGCTACATTCCTTTGGATGGCACTAAGTCAAGTTTTGTATATCAGTTTGCTTTTAATGAAACAGGCAATGATGTCTGCTCTGCTATTCTGTCAAATATGAGCCTTTAATCATATCATGCTAGTTGTACACTTGTACGTTTCTCAGAAAGAAATAAGATTTTTTGCTTGAAACAGAGCATGAAACAGATTATACCTACCTTGGCAAGAACCACAGAAAAACATTTGTGACCTCATCTCTTATTAAAACCAAAAAGCAGAGTATCACTGAACGCTACACAGCACTCTTTTCAGACCAAGAAAGAGAAACCATCATTGGATACACAGTGAGGAGCTGGTGGGATTTTAAGTGGCTGAGGTTTACCAAGACCAGATTTAGTTTCTCTCTCAATGGATCCTCCAAATTCAGTATTATTCATTTCCCCCTCAAAGGACTGAACTGTTGTCCTTCCTAAGGGAAAAAGGAAAATGCTGTACTTGGGGATCCTGCTGTGATGCCAACAAAACCTGCTCTCCATTCTGGACACTGGATGTCCAAAGTATCACTCTTATGTTACCTGCATGGAAGGCACAAACTACCTCGGTTTGCTAAATGGCCTAGACCTCACTGTAGGAGAGTGGGCACATTGGCAAGCCTATTTCACTTTCCTGAAGGTCGCCATAGGCCACCCACTGCCTAAATTCAGTAGCCAACTTATACCACTGAAAAACTGATAAAAGGCCTTTAAAACAAGTAGGAAATGCTTGTTTTATAATTGGATATTGAAATTTGGGAGCAAGCTATAAGAAATCCTTTAAACCAGTCTATTTTTTGATTGCTTTTAAAGGCTTTTATCGTTTTCCATCCACAAACATTTTAGTAGTGTGATTTTCTGGAGAGGCCCAGGGGCTGCAGAAATGGTCTTCCTGTACCATAAGCCCATCTTTTCACTCTACCTCCCAAGCAGGTAACTCTGCAATAGGTGGAAATCTCATTCAACACAATGACAGGGTGTTTGATGGCAGAGAAAAATCAAAGGGTAAAAATATGTTTTAAGCAGCAACCCTTATGGGGTGATGGTGGTAGTGGAATAGTGTCAGACTAATCAAAATCTCTTCTTGGTTTAAAAATGTCTAGTAAAATTTTTTATTTTATACATCATGCCTGCTTTCTATACAAAGCAAAATTATTTTTGTAAAAAAATCAGTCTTGTAACAGTTACCATTTTATGGAATGACGGTATTTAACAAAAACTTGAGAGGGAGCCACAGACACTGGATTAACACATGTGTGTGTGTGTGTTTTTCAAATAACCTGATAAAAGAACCATAAGGGAAAAAATCAGCACAAGAAAGAACAACCAAGGAGTGGCAAACAATACCAGCACAAGTAACCAAATCGTTTTTAAAAAAAAAAAAATTACAGGAAAGGTATCACAGCCTTTAATCTGATCATGGTCACTAATCATGTTTCTCCTGAAAGCAGACTTGAGAATTGAATCCCACTGCCTTAGATTCCATCCCCAAATAGGATGTCTAGAAATTTCATCTGTCTTTGTACTTACTTACACTTGAGTATTTTCTAACTGGTGAACTCCCAGTTCTCTGAAGGAAGCATTGCTGTCCTGACTGGTTGTGATCTTACTTGCAAAAAGTGCTTCCAGCAGATACCTGAATCTACCTTAATGATCTCTTATCAGTGGAGAAAGTAGTTTCCTCATTTGGTTTTAAGCACCAGCAGGCTGTGATATCATTCCGAAGGATTTAAAGAAACAAGTGCAAAAGCTGATTTTCTACCCCACCCGATATCTCTGTATATATATATCTTTTTTAAAAAACCAAATTTTCATTGGAAGGATAACTTGCAAATACTTTTGTATAAAAGATCTGGAGAACCTATGGCCCTCCATACGATGCTTGACATTAGTTCCAACCAGCATGGCTAATAGTAAGCATTCATAGTAGCAGTAATTTATTCACATCTGAAGAGCCAAAGATTCCCCATCATTCTACAGATTATGGCACTGCTAGATATAAATCACATCAGTAAGGGGTAAGTTTTGTATTACCATGCCCCTCCTGTACATTTCAGGTATTGTATCTCCATGGACTACACCAGGCACCTACAATGTGAGAATAATCTAACATATTTCTGAATGATGCATAGTGCTAATACAAGCAGGTAAGGTCAGGATTTAAAAAAAATAAATCTAAGTCTGAGAGGATTTGATACTTTCTTGTTTTTGGTGGGTTTTCTTTTTGCTAATTAAGTGTTTAAAATTTCTGTTCCACAACATTTAAAACTACTTATTTTCACACTGCCAATTAACAACAACTCTCCAAAATTAAACACTTCTAGAGAAGGTATATACCAGGGCAGAAAATACAACCCGTGCAGCATGCGAATCAGAAATTGCAGTATAACTTGTGAGCAGACACATGTTGAACGAACAAGGAACAAGCCTTTTGATTTCACAAACTGATTTCTAATTTGCGAAGGCAAAGCAGCTAAATTAGAAAATAAGACAGGACAGCGACCAGATTTTAAGGGAACGGACATACAAAGGACATAGAAAGACTAGATAGATGGATGGATGGATGGATGGATAGATAGATAGATAGATAGACAGACAGACAGACAGACAGACAGACAGACAGACAGACAGACAGACAGACAGACAGACAGACAGACATAGATAGATAGATAGATAGATAGATAGATAGATAGACAGACAGACAGATAGACAGACAGACAGACAGACAGACAGACAGATGCATACAAGAAAAGAAGCAAATTGAGGTTATATGGGGCTCTGGCACACACATGAAGCTGTGTGTGAGCAAAAGCTACCCTCTTCATTGGCACAGGTGTGGACCATTTGCTGGTAACTACAGAGAAAAAGGGAGCCTTGGTCCGCATGTGAAGCATCATGTGCATGTCAAAGCTGCTATAGGCACACAGCAGCTGCTTTATCAAAAAGTATATGAAAAATGCAGCATACATTTGGAACAAAAACCGATTAGCAATATCAAAACACCCTACTTCTTCCCCTCTCCCAAACAAAAGCAAAGTTATTGGTCTTTTAAGATCCAAAACAGTGCCTATGAGGAGTGTTTCCTGCCTTTTGCTAGACATCTATCACTGCCGGTTCATCACGTTCCAGTTTATAGGAGAACCGTCTGCAGCAAAGGCGATTGAGAGAAATTCCACACCTGTTGACTCGAGCGGGGCTGCACCTCCCCATTATTCGTTCCAACATTCTTCTAAGAGATGAGCATGCTGTTTCCCCATCTGAGAAGCAACACATGGAGTCCAGGCAGTTGATACCTGTGCCTGTCTCAGCAAGCTGAGGAGGAAAAGAAGGAAAATAAAAGGAGGAGGAATTAGGTTAGCAGCTGATTTTTAGGTACTGTATACATTTAGAAAGTAACACAAATCTGAGGAACATGAATACAGTGCACTTTCTTTGCAAATCATGCATCCTCCTTGCAGATAATGTAAACATATTACGTTAAGCAATTTTATTTCTTTAAAAAAAAAAGATGAAAATTAGCAGGAGTAATGGCAATTTGCTATAGAACTTGGGTATCTTACCATTCGTTCAAGCACTGTCCTTTGCATCATATTCAACCTTGACAGTAGCTCTGATTTGGCAACTTGAGTGACAAAGTTGGATTAGTCCCACAACAAGTTTCAACTCAACAGGTGGGATTCACTGCTGGGACTACAGCAATGAATAGAAATTCTATCAGAAAACTGCGAAATCTATTTTTGCATTGGCTGCTCCTGTCTGCTTGCCAACATTCACTGCCACCAGGGCAGCAAAGCCTACTTTTAACAAGAAACCAAGCGATATCCATTTTCTTGCCTAGAGATAATTTCAGGAGAACTGTTGTCTTATGAATGGTATTGTATGCCAAAACATTGCTGTTTGGCACCATCATGGAAAATTTTCAGTATGGAAACTGAGAATTAATTTCTTGATACATATAAAAGCAAGTAGAAAAGCAACTGATGTGTCGCTTTCTCCCAGCCCAAGAAAATCTACATATGGTGGTCTTGGCATATAACCAGCACATTAAAAGCAGCTGTTCCTACAAATTATGGCTGTCAATTGAAATATGCATGCAGTTGCCACACAGGAAGTGTTTGGTGCAAAAGTAATAAATAAATGAGCAAACAGTAATAACAATTTTATCTTGCATAAAGCGGGCATAACAAAATCAGAGTTCAATCAAGCAAAGAGAGCAGGAGAAGGAAGAATTGTTCAGTCTAGAAATAAAAGAAGAAACCAAAAGCAGGAAGGCACTTCAAACTGAAACTGAACAAAAGGAGTGTATGCGTCTTAAAGGTTAGTATGAAACTGGCTAGTAAAACCAAGGGAGCTCAGAATTTAGTATGGACCTAGCAACAATTATTTCCATGCTTGACTATTTTAGCTGAAATCAAAGGCTTCATGAATTTTGCTGTACTTCAAAGGTCTTTAGAAATTTCACAACACTGTAGACAAACACGGTCATAGTTGGAATTCACTTTCTCAACGTACCCACTTCCTTGACCTGACATCAGCAGCATTATGCTCTGTGGGTCACTCACACTCACCTGCCCATTTTCTACAGTGACTATCAACTGGTACTGTTTCATTCAGAATGGGCAATTTGCTATTCGCTGAGATCTAGAGTTGGGAAACTTAGCTCTATTCTCAGATATTACAGAAGAAGCAACAAAAGAATGGATTGAATCGATAAGCAATTATTTCTGACTTTTGAGAAGAAGTAGATGGGTCTTCTTTTGAGAAGCTGTATTTTAGTAGAGGAGTGGAAATCACTCTTCTTAGTACTAAAAGGCAAAATAATTGATCCTTCTTTCCAAGAGGGGCATGGTTTCTTAAACTTTGCCTAAAAGCCTTAATCTCATTAATTCCACATGCGCATTGGCTATTTTGGTCCTTCTCATCCAAACTGGTAATAAAATAGACCAAGCTTTGGCTTAAATTAGGTCATGATTCCAGCAGAGACAGTGCAGGAAATATGTATGCCCATGAAAGCTAGTACAGGAGACAAGAGAATCAAATGTCTTACTGGGGAACTGTAACCAGTGTATGAAGTTTGTAATACAACAGAAGCTGGAATGATGGAGCTCTCATTGCAACTGCAACGGAGATATTCCACTAATTCTACCTCTCCTGATGTTTTGGGACTTCTGCTCCCACAATCCCTTGTCATTGGCTATGATAGCTATAGCAGTTGGGAATTTCAGGGCAAATTCAATGAGAGGCCACACTTGTCCACTCTTGTACTGTTGGGACCAATACTATCAAAATCCACCAACTTGTGAGTGAAGAGCAGTGGCAGAATGAGTGCACAGAAGTGTGCGTGAGTATGACACATAAATAGCTTTTACCACATCATCTTCAATTATCTTGGAAAATGGAAGAGCATGTGTGCAAGGCTGGAAATGGGCAATCTTGTTGAGCATTCTTCTTTCAGATATTGATGTCTAATTTATGTGCCTACATTACAATCACATAACAGGGTGGACAAACTCAATGGGTCCATCAGTCAAATTCTATCCTCACTCAGAATCTGCCAGAGGAAGAAGTCCTCACCACCAGTGGTGGCAAAAAGGTTATTTTCTTTTTAGAACCATGTTCAAGGAGAGTGTGCTCTTTTTTAAGGTACTATTTTGTTTCTGAAGAGACAGTGTCTTGTTGTGAAAAGGAAACATGCCTTTTTCTTTTCCTTGCAGTGCAGCAGTGATTAGGAGCTTACAAGGTTTAAAGATCTGGTGGGGCCCCCAGCATTTGACCTATGTGCTGCCCACTTCTGTCCTCTCAGGGATCTAAGTGTTCTTCTTAAAATAAAAACAGCAACTCTCACTATAAAAGCTTATCTTAAAGACAACACCATGAATGCAAATCTATGGTATAACCATTCTGATGAGTTCCTCTACATGGATTTCAAAGCATTGGCTCTTAAATGTGACATGGCACAAGGTGACTGACTGATTCAAAGGGTGCAGTCCTATTCATGGGAACAAGAACTATTGATGGGACACCTTTTTCCTTTGTCCTTCATAAACTACTTTTCTCCCATCACATCCAACTGTGGTATGATTAAAAGGACCTGGATTCAAACTAGTGTTAGCACATGTACATAGCACTGCAGCATTCTGCCAAGTGTTGGCACAAGAATTACCACTGGAATTGGGAACCTGTGGCCTCCAAGGTGTTGATGAACTACTACTCCCATCATCCCTTAGCACTGGTCCCACTACATATTCAGCCCTCCACACTCGCTAGGGTAGGGACAGAGGACCCCGCAAAAGTGGAAAAATCACAAATATCAAAATGTGTCTGTTGAAAAGGGGCCAAGGCAGGGTGGGGAGAACAGGCACCCAGGGTCCAAACCAGGTCAGGGAAAAGAGAGAGGAGGAGAAGGGAGGTTGGTATGGTAGCCTTATACTTCCTCTCTCTCACCCATCTCCTTCTTTGGGTGTGGGGGACTTTGGGAAATGGTTTGTTGTGCTGAAAAATTGATCTGTGAGCCATTGTTATCTGGCCAGGCAATGGCTGGTGAACGAGGAGTACCAGAGGTGGGTTTTTAAAGGGCTTAATGGCTTGACTGGAGCCATTGAGAGGGAAAGTTCCCTCAGAAAAGAAGCACCTGAGGTGTGAGGGACAGGAGTTGGAAAAACTCGCAAATAATCAAATCTGTGAAACTCAAACCTACAAATATGGAGGGCTGACTATATTTGAAGATAATGGGAATGGACCCCAAAATCTGGAGGGATTGATTTTGGAACCTCACTGATGGCAACGGGCTTGAAAAAGCATTGATCCGATGCAATAGGAGCTGGTTTCTTAGATCAAGATGCATTCTGTGTACCTGTTGAAGGTTATAAAATTGAAAATTGAATTTTTTCCACACCAAATAAGGGCAGAGGAGGATTTGACCTAAAGCAGAGAGAATGCTGTTTGAACAATCCAGAGCTAGCAGCTGAAATGAAAATGTGTGAGTAAGCAGAGAACTTTCTGAAAAGATATACAAGTTCTCCTCTATTCTTCCTCTCTCCCACCTTTTAAAAGCCTGCACTTCTTGTCTTTTGCTAACTGGGGTCTTCACAACTTTACAAGAAGGTCAGTAAAACCAATCAGTTAACCATTCACGCTATTTATGTAACAGTGTCAGCTCATTTTGTAACAGTGATGTTTCTTGGCCCAGCGATATCTGAGATGATGTACTGGTGTCACTTACAGAAAAACAGAGGGAAGGATCTGAGACTAAACAAATATTTCCATTTTCTCAAAATCCTTTAACAACTGTAGAAGACGTTTGTTAAGAATATCATGTCTCAATACACAAGCCATGAAATCACCATCCCAAGAGACTCCTGTTTCCTAGCGGTTCCCAAATTTTGATCCTCTAGGTGGTTTGAACTTCAACTCCCAGAAGCCCCAGCTAGTTTGGTCAACAGTCAGAAATTCTGGGAGCTGAAGTCCAAAATATCTGGAGAATGAAAACTTGGGAACCACTACTGTACACCATGGTCAAGTGTTACATTTACACTAGGCAAACCATGGGTCTAATGAACTTGCCACGGAATGCTGCCTCTCTAGTCCCAGTGCTGGAAAGGCTCTACACCTCACAGCAGTGGTGGGAAACTGTGGTACATCTGGAGGGCCTATATTCTGTCCTTGTGGCCTGCCAGGGGTCACACAGACTGCTAAAGACAAAACAAAATCTGAAGTGGCTGGAAGCCCATTTCTGCTTTTCAAGAACAGGCACTTTTAATCTTACATTGCAAATCCACTTCTAGCATTTATTAAAAATTGTCTCTCTTGGTGGTGTCCAAGAAAGAAAAGCTGTTCTCATTTTTTTTGACAAGAAAAGGGGAATATGTGTTTGTTATACTTTGCCCTTCCTTGCTCTGGCAGCATGACTGCATTATTTAGATAAACTAAGTCACACAACCATTCTACACTTGAGCACCTAATCAGATCTAAGACGACAAATTATCTTTAAAATTCCTGTCTGCACTGTGCCTTGGAAGCAGATATCACAAAGTGGTTATACAAATGAGTTTAGTTGTGTGAAAGAGCCAGGTCCAAATTCAACTGCCAGTGTTCACAAATGCCTGTCAATTGTCCTAGTCTACTTGGCAAAATGGTTAAAAAAGTAAACATATTGTAATTATTCTGCACCTTCAGAAATGTGGTTTGCTTTACTTATATGGTAACATCTTTATTTTCATGTATATATTTATAATTCGGAACAAGGCACCAAACTGCCTTGTTAACATCTCAGGAAAATAGCTTTCACCTCCCCCCCCCAAAGTCAAATGCATGTCTTTGTATGGTGTTTTATTCAGGCAACATGACTGATCTCTTCACTGAACCACCATGTAAGCAGCTCTTCCTAACTGGCCTGTATACTAGTTCTGTTGCTGGAAACTGTTCTTCTGGTGTAAGAAGTGCTATATCACTGGAAACAACTCCATCAGGACAGAATTTTCTTTTGCAGATTGTTAGCTGTGGGTGGAGATTTTATGAGAGGGTGGGAAATCTTCTAACCGTGAGGCAAAGAAGAAAGGAATTAAGTTGTCATTCTGGGAACACAGACTTTAGAAAGATCTTATCCAATGAGACTTCCCGTGAAGCAGTGAGTGGCTTCTATATCTTCATGCATTTTTCTCATATCTTCCCTTGTCCTTCTGATCTAAATATTCCATGTGGGAATTACCTAACTGGAAATTTAAAGGGTCTCTCAAGCTTTAGTCCCTTACATCTACCCCAAGCTACTCATCAGGGCTCAAACATGCCACAGTAGCTTTCAAGGTAACCCAAAAGGCTACACAGAGCCCTGTTACATGTATGGAGGTACTTTTTCTCAAGCACATAGCTTGGATTTCTTATCTTGGATGGGAGGGCAATATTTGACCAAATCAGGTCAATATCTATGGGCATTTAATAATTTACAGTAACACAGCATCTTCTAAAGCAGGGATTTGGAACCAGATGCTTCTGTACTGGTGACTGCTATGATTCACTGTTATTAAGCAGGCTGGCTAGAGCTGGTGAGAGTTGTAATCTAGCATCTAGAAAGCCACTTTCTCCCATTCCTGGTCCAAAGTGGAGTCCATTTGTGGTCAATTGTGGGATTGCTTTGAATAACCCAGTTGCACTGTAATAAATTCCTCCCCAAAGTTGCTGGTGGGGAGGGGCAGTGTAATGCAAGTGAAAAGCTAAATTAAATTAACATGAGAGTATTAGTGATCAAGTTAGCAAAAAAGCAAATCTTGAGGCATGCCAACATGTTAAAGTACACCACAGTGAAAGTGCAGGACAATAGGGCACCAGAGATGGATCTATGATGATTCAGACAAGATACATAGAGCTAGAATACTACCTAGGGCACATGAGGACTCTTGCTGCCTAAGACCACCAGTCAGCAGTTGCCTACTGTCTTCCCCTCTGTGCCCGCTTTTAGCAAAACCACATGCTGAGCTGATTGAGTCCCTTTCCTCTTCCATCTAAAAAAGGATAGAAAAAAAGCAACAGAACTTATGAAGCACCCTGTCGCCCTTTCAACACGAAGACAACAGCGAAACTGAACAGTGAGGCCTTTATTCAGTGTAACAACCCTGATGCTTAGGTACCCATTTGCTTATTTGTAGATGGAGGTGCAAATACTCAGAATATAAGTCTGAAGAGAAAAAAAAATCTCAAGAAACAGTTTGTCGTAGGGGTTTGATGAAAAGAAATGGGCTCATCCTTGAGAGCTGCAGTCATGGCAGGAGGAAGCTGTCTGTTAATCACTTGCCCACAGTAACTTTATGTAGCACCTTGCACAGTGACAGACTGCTGGTGAGCACTGTTGAGGATGGTCACAGGCATTTGCTAGATTTTAAAGTGGAACCCAGGAAAAACTTGCTTATACTTGAACATACATAGCCTTATACTTCCCATGCCAGGTGGGTATCAACAAGTCAACCTACCTAACTGTGCTGACCTGGGTGGGGGAAGGGAGCAGGACAGGACTGAATTGCTTAGTACCTGTTCCATCAGTTGCATTAGATTTTGGCAATAATTTCTTTTAAAAGGCAAACAGGTGTTGAGGCTTAAGCTTTGCAACCAAAAGGATCCCTCATTTCCACAGTTTATTCCTAAGGAAGTACAGCTGCTTGAAACAATGATAGAGGTTTCTTGCTTGCCAAAATCTATCTGTTGACCAGGAAGCAGCTATTCTAGGTTGTCTAAAGGAGTTTGCATTTTATGGAAACAGGGCTTTAGTCTGCAAAGAATTAAGGACAACACAGTACAAAAAACTTGACAGAAACTTCTTCTATGTGTTCCCTAACCTAGTAGTCTTCCTTATGAAGTAAAATGGGACACATTTTCAAGTAGTTCATGAATGATACTGAACACAGTTAACACAGGATAATTTCATTCATAAAAATGGATGTAGCTCATTTTAAATCTTCTAATGATATTTATGAAATCCAATTCATGAAGTACAGAACTAATTTAGGATTATTAACAAAATGAAACATGGCTGTTGCTAAACCATTTGTTACAAACATAAATTTCACCAGGAAGGATCTAAATTTCTAAACGCTAATGTATTAACCTTTTGTAATTATTTCACATACAGTATCTATCAGCTTCATTATCTCTAAACTATAGCTCTCTACTAACTATGTTTACTATGGCTTTGGATCAATGTGTTCCTGCCTGACTTACTTCACAGTATTAGAGATGACAATCAGGAATTCACTCCTATAAAAATAATGCCATTTACACTAGGTGTTTTTCAAGACTTTTCAAGACTAGCTGTATGTCCTCCATATCTGAATGCTTTGATGAAGGCAGTAAGTTGCACAAGCATTATTTTATGTTCTCCAACTCTACCACATTTGTTAAGATCTAAAAAATTCTCCGGTAACTATTATGCTCACCATTTTGCAGTACAAAGTTGCAATGGTTCTTGTCCACTGATAAATAGCAGACCAGCTTTTAGAGCTTTTCAAAAGGACTTGGCTGATGCAGTTTGAAAATAGCAACTAATTTTCCAGCTATCAAATATTAATTTGTTAACCAACTAGCAGCAGCCCCCACATTCATTAGGCTTGAATATGCCATGTCCATATATAACTGTTATAACTTTAGTACCGTTAAGAAGATTTCATGTATTTCCTAAAATTCTATGGAATTAATAATTTGTAGATGTCAGAGAAAGATTGTGGGTGTGACTACAAAATATGCAAAGAATATAAATGTCAGTATTGAATAATATACTTAAAAGTTATGATGAACATGAAATTACAATCTGTCAAAATTTCTACTTCATTCATTGTTGTTTCTTGCTTTTCTGTTTTTGAAGAATAAATGTGTTTTTAAAATTACTGCATCTTTCAAAATGTCAATGTATCTGAGCTTCAGATTTCAGTGTTTTATTACCAGCACTTTCCGTTCTATAATAGCCTTTTCACAAGTTTAGAGATGGAGGATGCCTGCAGTCTGACTTAGTACATGAAAGTCCGATAAGTTCCATACTAATAGTTTTGCTGGTGCAGTAAGTCGTCCTCCTATTTTAACATTTAGTTTATTTCTGGCTTTTCAAACATATTTCCAGAGGTAGAATTGAGCTTAAGGGGCTATCCCTCCACAAATTTTAACATGAGAGTATTATTCCTGTTTGGCACAATGCTTCCAGGCATGGAAGAATTAATATTCCTTTTCATCATGGGGCTCTATAGAAATAAAGCCAACTAAATCAACACTGTCAGCTGCAAAGAGTTAACAAAGCACCTACATCAGGTATCCTAACTTTATTTGCAACTTCATTTACAGTGCATGTGTGGACACAGATGGGGTATACAGTAATTAACATTTCCCAAGTTGGGAAGAAAAACTGGGAAATTCTGGTATTTATCAGTAAGCCTTTGGTTTATGACTCAAGAAATACCACTGCTTCATCTTTTATTAATTTATCAAGGTCTACCTGGAAACATCCACAATTATGAGATACCATATAGCCATTCAGCAGATTTCTGGTAAGTCTTAATTTCATTTGAAAGCACTAAAATACAATTTCCTTTACTATTTTTGTAACTTGAAAGCTATTTCTCGGATGAAGAACTGCTTGCAAATTTCTTAGCATAATACAAGGAGCATATAAATGCAGATGCAAGGATCTAGTAAAATTTAGCAGCTAAATGCAGATGAATAACTAGTTCATGACGGGAATATAGCAGAACCTGTTACTGTATTTTTCTGAAAAATATTGTCATCAGACACTTGCACATGGCATGGTCCTTAAAAATAATAGGAAGAGGTTCATTTATTCTAAATGTTGATGGTAATTGTGGCATTAGGCTTCGGATCTGAATACACCTTGGATAATGTCCACATTTACTATCGCATGATGGAAATGGAAATTAACATGAGATTTCATTCTTCAGCTAAAGTACTTGATGGCTCTTGACTATTACTAGTCTACTGCAGTTTCCTGATCTTTCTCATTAGACTCCAATAATGTTAATATACAATGTAATTCATGCTGTTATTTTAGAAACATTCAGAGTTAGAAACATTTTGTACTTTAGATGCATTCAGAAGCATAAGAGTCTATGTCCTGCCCAAACTGAAACGCTAGCATTTCATGCATTTGCTCACTGCTAAACCTTAGGTACTAAAATATTCTGCTTTATTGTTTTAGTACCTCCAATTGTCAAAGCTACTTATTATTGTCAAGACAATCAACATACAAGAAAGACAGGTAGTCTGAAAGTTCACATTTCTCCCATCTGAAATTGAAAATTTGCTTACAAACATTCTGTTTATATGGACTCAGTATAGAATCCTACCAGACATCACTGTGGGTTTTTCTTGTGCTGCAACCTACCGGTATTAACTAGTTTCAGGGATAAACATACTTTGTTTTAATAAGCGGAAAAATGCATCAGCCTTTTGCCCACACACTTTGACCTCACATCCCTTTTCACTATGCATAGATCAGCATTTAATGATATAATGAGCCATACTTTCCTATCACATCTGCATCAGATAACTATGGTTATTAGCACAGAACAAGTCAGGATCTTAAATCAAGTTCCGATAATGAGTGAAGATAACAGCAATGTTCAGAAAAGTTATTTTTTTAACTACATCTCCAGAAATCCCCAGTCCACATGGCCAATGCTTTTCCAGTTTGTAGATAACAACTGTTGTTTCCCAGGTGGATAAAATGGGAAACTTTGACGAATTAACCAAAGAAATTTTAAATTACTGCATTCTAAAACAAGAGAAAAAAACAATGCAAAGAGAGAGCACATTGGCAGCAGGCCTGCACATTTCATGGCTTACTGAACTGAGAAGTGTACAGTGAGCCCTTCGCTTTTGCAGGGCTTAGGTGTGCAGGACCCCTGTGAAAGTAGGAAAATGCAAATAATAAGAATCATGAATATTATTTTTTAATCCTGAAAACACTTCTCTAGGAATCTCTAGGTTCTCCAACACAACTCTATTGTCAACTTCTGGTAGAAGTGGGCCATAAAGTCAAGCTGGAAGACCTAGCATTGCCTAGAAAAGTATTCTCTCTAGAAACTTCTAGGTCCTCCAGTGTGGCTCTATGATCCATATTGTTCTATGAACTCTACAGAGTTCTTCTACAGACCACAGAATTGTGCTGGAAGACCTAGAGATTCTTAGCAAGAACATATTTTTTCCCATGGTAGGGGCAAGTAAGGTAAGAATTTCTTTTTTAAAAATAAATAAAATAAACCACGAATAATCAAATCCATGAGTGCTGAACCCACAAAAGTGGAGGGGCCACTGTACATCTAACCATTAAGTCAAACTCAAAATTCAGGGTGACAATTTAGCCTTAAACAGAAGGCACCAACTTATATGTGGATCAAGAATGTTGCCAGAGGAAGAGAATCAGGCCTTTCATTTGGCCTTTATTTTTATGTAAATTTCCCTTACATTTTACTCTCCCAAGTCACAGTTCTTGTGGTATTTCCTTTAAGTGCCTTTGGCAGTATGTTAGCAGGGTGTTCCAGCTGCTAATGTAGCCACCCAGCATGATATACTTATTCACCCAGCCCCTTTCCCATCCCATTAACCCCCTGCATACACAGCATCATACACTCATCTGCAAAACACAGTAACAAAGCTGCACAAATGTGCATATAAATACAATACATAAAAGCAACACACAGGTATTTCCCTTCCCCACACTTATATGTTAAAAACATCAGACTGGCAAAAGGGAATGTCATCGACAAAGTACATTTTCTTTTGCTGTGGCTGTTGCTGCTCAACATGCAGAAAGGAGTGTTAACTTCATGAATGGTTAAGTTAAGCAGAAGCGCTGGAACCATGCTTGAATTTTTTAAAAAACATTATTCACATAGCAGAAGGGGGGGGGAGTAGACACAGATTCTGCACACTGACCAGCATGCTGCTTCCAAGTTTTCCCTCATTCCCTCCCCCAGTAAGTAGTATAGAAAAAAATAAAATAAAAGGCATGCTACATTTGGTCTGCAAACACAGAGCAAAGCTAAGGGGGAAAGTGAGAAAAGTACAAACTTGTGCTGCTGTTACTGCCCTCTCAGTCCACACTAGAATCCATGCCTCCTTCCCTTTTCTCTTTCTCAGTGCTGGTTAGCTGACCTTCTGCATGCATAAAATTGGATGAAGAACTGCCCCTCCTACTCTACCTAATTTTGCTCAGCTGACTCGGTGCCCTGGACAATGGCTGCAGTGCGATGCATTCGTCACTTAAAGCAACTCTGCTGGAGTACATCTATAAGTGGATAAAGAAGGGATGGAACATACAAATCAGTGAGAAGGAGTCATCTTTCAAAGAGGCAGAGGACAGGATCTTTATAAACAAACATCTTAAAAATGCAGGGACCCATTTGACACACGGAGCACATATGTGCAGGGACACTGGTTTCTCAACTGCAAATACATAATACCTAAGCTGGTATAGCTGGTAACGGCTTGACAATTGCAGGGGAAAGTATTTGTTCAAAATCTAACACATTATGTACCATATTGAACCAGGTACCTGCATCACTTATGGGCCACACATCCTGAAGCTGCAGAATGGAGCTTTTCCAGCCACAGTTTTTGTTTTAAATTTGATGCAAACCAGTGTACCTACATATATGAGACTTCATATAAGCAGGTCAGTCCCACTATCTCATGTCATTTAGTCTTTACAGTCAGCTTCCTTCTCTTTCACATTTAGGAAAAGGGGTGAACAGAAGGACCAAAATCTATTGAACATTATTTACAGCACTATCATTTGTACTATTTGGTTAAATCTTCATCAAAAATGATACTAATTTTTATCTGGAGGGTTTCCCTTCTGGGTCACTTCCTCTCATATGAAGCAATGGTGAGTAGTAGTAGAGAAGCCAACAATAAGAGGTTCCAAAGCAATCATGTGAAGTCAGATTAGAATTGTGGCCTCACTTCCAGTTAGTATTACAAATGAATGTTTCACAGACACACACACATGACCAGAGTGAAGAACTGGGGCTGTAAGGAACACGTCCAACCTTGAGAACATACTTAAAGCAGATCACCCTCTCTCATCCACTGAGCTGCATTAAGGGGAACTAGTGTACATCATTTTGAAAGTGTTCTTCCTGGAGCATATGTAGATCAGGATTAAGGTTCTTCTGAAGCATAAGCAGATCGGTATTCTACTGATACACTAACAATGGGTGTAAATAACCAAAGTAGCTTGTGTTAGAAGAAAATCAGCTTCTGATGACACACATTTATAGTCAATGGAATTACCATTACTCCTCCATTTCCTCAGATCTTATAATTGATTAGGCACAATGAGTTAACATTAAATGATTTGAAATTAAAAAAAAAACCTAGAAAATGTGTTGTTCTAGTTGTTCTTCTTGTACTGTAATAGTTACATCATACTGGTAGTTGTGGACGCATGCCATATCACTTGTTTTAATGTCCTTCCAAACATATAACTGTTTTCTTCAGTTTTTTGGACTGACCTGCAGGCTGTACTACATATATAGCATGCACTTTAGAATAACTGGCTTTTTTAAAAAACTCTCAAATTAATATGCAGTGCCCTAATGCTGCTCCAGATCACTACACAGGAGCAGGAGAAGTTTATACCTCGCTTTCCTGCCAACCCCCTCTGCATCATGTCCAGAGGACAAAAAGAAAAAGTATCAGCTGGAGCCAATGGAGTTATTTCTCTCATTTGTCTCTCACTTGGGGAGCATTAACAATTCTAGGTAAAGCTACCAGAAGGGAGATTTAACCTTCCCAGTTCACATGTGATAGTCCCAGTCCAAATCACGGCACCATAGGATTACTAGACAGTAAAAAGGCAAGTGATCCAAAGTAGTACAACAATTTTAATGCAACGTATTCATAAACCAACATTAAACTGACACATTTTAAAATGGATGTGACACCAATCTATTCATAACTTGTTACACTCTCAGCACTAGTTTCTAATTTATTTCCTTTACAAGTGAAGTAACGGCTTTCTAAATTCCAGACTCAGTTTGACATGAATGATCAACTAAGGCTTAGTTTATAAATGCTGAACAATGATTTTTTTTTTTAAAAAAACAACAACTTAATTTCACAATTGATGGAACAGGCTTGTTCAACATGAATTTTAGTTAATACACTTAGCAATATGAACACAAGCAGAAATATTTTTAATCTGTTTTCAAAAGTAGAGTTCGTCATCCCTGAGATAATAAACTCTGTTATTTGGGCTGTACCATTTCAAACTATGGATGAGGACTACTATGTCTTGATAATACCATGGGGCTGTGCTTACATAGTTTGCAACCAGACTAGAATGTTACAGAGGAAAATTCTTTCCTATCCTTCTCCCCAACATGCTAGTTCCTTAAATGTAGGAATCAGTCCTCTGCCATGAATTTAGGTATGCTTTTTTCAGCTTGCCACCTCAGTGCAAACTAGGCTGTGCATTCTGACTAAAGCCAGCAGCATCTTTCTGGTACATTTCCTTTCAGATTTAAAGTTTGCATTTTTAAAAAAAAAAATTAAAGATTTAATAAAAGTTAAGTGGAAGGAGCCACATGCATGAGTAGGGCATACAAGATGGCAGACAGGCTATTTCTGCTGGAAGGATCAAAGGGGCTACTCTTAAGCAACTAACTTTCATTTTCCGCTTAAGAGGTTATGTCTGAGAACTACATCTATCTATTGCACTAAGCCAAGAAATTCTTTGTTTGTTTGGGGGTGCCTTTCAGCAAGGCATGATTCAGTACAGCTCGGAAGGGAGAAACTGATTCCAATATGACAATATTTGTCCAATTAATTAGACAGTAAGCAAACTAAATGAGACAACTTTTATTAATTGCACTGGTGAGCACATGTTACTACAGATTCATAAAGATTTTGAAAGATAATTATCAGTCATCTCTAAAAATCAGCTGCTGTACTGTAACCTAATTAAGAAATATTAGGGACAGATCTTTTCTAGCAAGTCTCAAAAACTGACACATGGTCAAGACCAAGGACACCTAACGGGCATTGTATGACCAGGATGGTGGGGAAAATAAAATGTCTATACATCTGAACAGCGCAAAATCCCTCAAAAGTCAGATACATACAGTTGTAGATCTTACAATTATCCAAACTGGCATTCAGAACAAAAAAGAAATGAACAATTGATATTCATGCACTAGAAGAGGTGTCTTTTAGCTTACGATCCTGCTATTTAAAGCACTAGCAGCACACCTGATTGTACAGAATGTTGTATGACACAAACCCCTATTTCAGAAAAGGCATGAATTATAGTGATTGTACTGAGGAGTGGAGTTTCAACAGTCACTTTTTTGAGAGTTTGTGGCATCCTGAATGGAAGGCAAGGACTGTTACAGTAATCAAACAGTTAAAAATAACAAGGAACGGGAAACTGCTAGTAGATAGTTGAAACTAGGGCCATTTCCGCACGAGCCTGTTATAGCGCGATGATTCCACTTTCAACCTCCTACAGATCCTGGGGTTTGCAGTTTTGGGAGGGGCTCACTGGCCCCTCCCGAAACTGCAAACCCCAGGATTCCGTAGGAGGTTGAAAGTGGAATCATCGCGCTATAACAGGCTCGTGCGGAAATGGCCTAGGTCATTTTCATATGTCTCTTTACAACTCTCATTCTAACATTAACCACTATGTGTTTCATGAAACTGCCTCTCCATGTCTAACCAGAAATAGAACTTCTGAGAAACATGAGCAGGGCATAAGAAAGAAAATAACATTAGAGAGAGAGAGTTCTCAGCTAAAAAAACAGCCAGAAATGATAAGACAATTCAACAGATGTTTGGTTCAACCTGTTGAAAATGAGTAAACAGAGCCAAGAACGCCATTTGGGCACTCGTAAGGGCTCTCTTATGTAACCCACTCCAAGGAAGAACCAGCCACCATTACAGGGTAACAGAGAGATAGCTCATTTTCTCATACCGGCTTTGCTTGCCTGGGAAAGAGAAAGGAAGGGGGTCTAATGTTTATATGGCTGCTATCTGTTAGGGCAGGAACAATGTTAGTACAGATGTATAAGCCTCTTACATGTTTTTGTAAAAGAGGAACATATGCCAACCAATGTTTTAAAATAGCTGATTGACCAAAGGTCACTACACTATAGAAAAAAGCTGGGGGGGGGCAGATAGAGGGCTTGGCCCTCTAGTTGTCTATGGGAATCTAACTCCAACTCCTCACCACTGACCATGCTGTCAAGGGCTCATGGGAGTTGCAATCATAATCCAAAGGGTCACTGTTGAGATGTGTAACGTTTACATCCAGGATCCTTTAAATCACAGCACCCAGTCGGCCCCTCCCTGCTGCTGAAAAGCCAGAATGATTCCTTTTTACACAGGTCACTCTGAACCAAAAAGCAATGGCCATCAACACCACCATAACATAGCAAGGTCTCCCACAAAAAGTACTGGAGCAGAAGAGACTGACACAGGATTATATTTTTCTTTTTTTTGAAAACCAACAGTTGAAAAGGAACTTGGTCTAGTAAGTGATGATGTAGCCAAATCATAATTGAGGGGAGTGGGTATGAACAACAGATTCTAGGCAATCTCACCTTTCTGCTATTCTTTTCAGATCACAGCCCAGACTGACTGTGATATGGACTAGAACAAAATGATTCATAACTGTTCCAATTCCTGTCATGGTGTTAATTTAAAAGGTTCCAAAAGTCCCTCTTCTATCTTTTTAGGCAACTACCTCAAGACATACGGAAATTATGACATTAGGTCTAGATAATGCCATGGCAGGGATCAACTGGGAGCCCTGGGAACACATAACTACCATAGTTCCCTGCATTATTTCATTTGCTAGTAATCATCCAGATTAGTATTGTGAGGAATATGAAAATGTAGTCATCACTATCAATAAATATCTGACAGTCAATTAATACTGGTATGCCCATCACTAGTCCATCTAGTTGACTGAAAAGCTCCTAAAAACTGCATGTTTTTCAGCCAAAAAATTAATTTGAAATGTTTACCCTTGGTACATACTCTCAATTACATTTTGATATAGTCAAGAGATTGACAATAATTGGCAATTTTAAAATTGTAACGCAGAAGTGATTTCTATTTTATATAGTAGAAGATCATCATAATTTCACTAACAATTCCAGGTTCAGACAAGCACAGAGAAAGACTAACAGATTTAACTTCTCTGATAAGGCCTTCCCCTTTAATATCAGAAAAACCATATGTAAGAAGAGGTTACCTGGGCTTTTTCTGTACTTGTGGGTTGCAGGTGTCTGTACAGTACTTTTTTCACAACATCAGGAAACAAACAAGTAACGACTATGATGATTATGGCAAACCAGGCAGAGCCACTGGACAGCAACTGAACAAATACAAAGTACATGTCTTGGGTGTGCAAAAATGGCCTGGAATAAGAAAATAAAAAAAAAAGTCAATAAACAGAGAAGGGGAAAAAGAACAGAGAGTATTTTTAACCATCTTATCACAACTCTGGCAAGTCGGTTTATAACACTTTAAAATACATGACAATACAATCAGATGTTCAATTAAAAAAAACTTCAAATGAGCAGCGGGTAATTTTTTTTCCTAGTCAATCACAATTCAACACACAAGGATAACAATAAATTTATTCTCATGGGAGTTTTTTTAAAAAAAACAGCAACGATGTGTGTAATGTCATCTTATTGAGAAATATCATTTTATTTATTGTTTGGATAATACCTATAAGAAAGCAAGCATGCGTCATGTACTGGATAACCCACACTCCACAAAAACTAACTCTGAGGTCGATAGAAGTTTATTTTTTATGGGTAAGCATGACCAAGATGGTGCACTTCCACAGAAGTGTCCAAAACTGGGAGGCACATACAACATTCATCTTTTTATAGGTTATTAATACAAGTTTAGGAGCACAAAACCTTCATTGGTCCCAGCCATAAAAGCCTTCATGCGTCTATCCCCCTTTATTTTCCCAGGCTGGTGCTTGCTATAAAATCACATATGACCTTGTCCAGAATGACTCTTCATCTGTATTTCTCTATTCCAATCTCTAGGGCTTTGTTCTCATAACATCCCAACGCTGCCAGCCTTAGTTTCGGTCTACTGCCCTGCCCTACCATTTTATGCCAGTGGCCTATGGATTATAATGAAGCAGCAATTAGTAGTTAGCAATCAGCAGTTAGCAATTAGCAGTACTTCAGCCTGGATACAAAGTAGCCCCATTTGTGCAATGGTTAAATACAAAGTAGCACTTAGCAAAGGATACACCCTCAACAGGTTAGTATTTCCATGGCAGGGAGCTTAGAAAACTTAGCTACCTGACAACATAGTGTAGTGTTTTGAGTGCTGGACTATGACCTCGGAGACCAGGATTCAATTCCTCACTCAGCCATGGAAGTCCCCTAGTGACCTTGGCTGTACCACATACTCTCAGCCCCAGAAAACTCCATGATAGATTCCCCTTAGGGTGGGAAATGACATGAAAGCGCACAACCACAACAACATTACAGTATAAGGAAAGAGGCTGTTGGGAGCGGAGAAAGAATGGAATGCTGGAATGACTAGTGGAATGTCTGAGGTTTGCATAAGGCTGGTGAATGACAGTTGGTGGAAGGCAGTTAGAAAGTGGGTGTTTGAATTAGATATGTGGGATTAGTGAGGAGCATGGATGGTTTGTGTGAGGTGTGGAAGATTTAGGATTAAGAGCCAGTCAGGTTTAAGAATAAATGAGTAATCTTTAAGGGGCTGAGTCAGCTAGACAGGATTGTGAGAGAGTGTGTGTGGTGTTTTAAATATAATAAATAATTAACCTGCCTTGTTATGTTTAACGTCTCTAAATAAGGAAATGTTTTTCTTTTTATAACTTTTAGCCTCTGGGAATGCTACCTAACTGACAGCTTGGATTCAGATAAGGCGTCTGTGGTGGCAGCACTGAATACAGAGGTTTAAAATCCATTTGAGATGGAAGCTGCATAAATCCTCATAGGAACCTTGAAGGCATTTGGATAGTTCTCTGCTGCCTCACAGGGTAGGATCCGGTCTAACGGTTTTAAGTTACAGAAGGAAAGATTTTGATTGAACATTAGAAGGAACTTCTTGACAATAAGAGTGGATTGGCAATGGAACCAATTGTCTAGAGATGTGATGGGGTCTCCTTCTCTGGATGTCTTCAAAAAGAGGCTGGTCAGCTACCTGCTGGGGATGCTTTACCCGGTGAACCTGCGCTGAGGACTGGGTTGCACTTGATGGCCCACGAGGCCCCTTCCAACTCTATGATTCTATGATCCACTTGCAGACCTTACACTATACTGTCTCATATACCACCCCACTGATTTACTTTAAATACCCAGAGCTATCTGGCATAGCCATTTCATGCTTCATGGTGAATACAGGACTGGAGAAGTGTCTGGATATACAGCCCATAGCCAGCTGAACATGTCAGCACTGAGATTTGAGGGCGGGTCCTTTAGGGGTCTCAGCGCTCCTGTAATCATTGAGCATCTGGCTATGGGAGAGGTGCCAGAGGCTTCTCCAATCTCTCCTGCTTGTCATGAAGCACGTGCGGCGGCACTGGGGCTTTGAAGTCAGGGGGCTTTAGGAGAGGAAGGGAGCCCCAAACCCCACAGCACCCAAAAAAGGGCCATCCCCACACATAAAAGACATACATATGGCTGTCCCTACTTGAACTCCAATCTCCAAGGCAGTTTTCATAAAACAGTATGTCACTATCTTTTTAGAGCAGAGGTGGGAATAGTGTGGCCCCAGTGATGCTGTTGGACTGTACATTCCGGCAGTCCCACCCAGCTTAGCCAACAGTGAGGAATACTGGTAGATGAAATCCAACAATGTCTTCAAGGCCACACGCTTACCACCCCTGTTCTACAGTGATGAAAATGTTTGCCTTTCTGCTCACATTATTCACAGGGTTGTGACCTGGCTGCTCAGGGAATCACAGTAAAAGCACAGCCAAGTTTCTCTGGTGTGCCTATATGCAAACATTCAGCACAGACTTTGTAGTCTGTTTGCTGGATCTCCTTTAAAACCCTGAGGTGGACTTATTTGCATTAACAAACAGACAAATTAGCAACGTCTGCAGGATCAGAACAACAAAAAATGGACAATAACATGTGCACCTCAGTGAATTCATGGAATGCTATCTTCACTCCCAACAGTACAGATTACAATGTATTAACAAAATTATTGTCCACATTCATGTGCATGTGGAAACACTTACCAGATAATTCCACCATAGAACAAGGAGAATACGAAATAAAACACAACAGAACCCCAGGTGACAAAATGGTTTATCCATGTCCAGAATTGAGTCTCTAAAGCCATCTAAAAATAATATGAGAAACATGGAATACATTTACTAGTTAGGTAGGACATTTGATTAGCACAAATGGTCTCTCTTTTTAAAAACAGAATGTATGTAGTCCACTATGAACATTAATGACCCCATTAATGAACCAATTAGTTAAATAATCATTTAATAGACAGGCATGGAATGGGTACAGGGAGAGAACAAGGGGCTTAAGAGAGCCAGAGTGATGTAGAGGTTTGAGCATTGGACTACAATGCTGGAGACCAAGATTTGATTCCCTGTTCGGAAATCGAAACTCTCTGGAAGTCCCTGGGCATGTCACACTCTCTCAGCCCCAGAAGAACCTACAACAGGTTTGCCCTAGGGCTGCCGTAAGTTGGAAATGACTTGTAGGCCCACAACAATAAAAACAAGATAGGCAGCTCATTTGAACTTGAGACTTTCTTCAAGATGTGTTCCTCTGGACTAGCTCAGAGACAGAGCTTGCAGGTACTTTTTAAGAAGAATAAATATTGTGACAATGTACTGCAATTACACACAAACTGAGCAGAAATACAATGATGTTCTGGGACTTAGAGCATTATCCTATTACTATTTAGTTAACAATGGTTTCAGCCAGTTGCTATATTCAGGCTCCTTAAAGTAACCTTTCACACTTGACTCAAAAACCATGTGGCTCTTAAAGCCTGGAGCTGAGAGTGTTCACAAAGCTGCATTCTGCTAGCCAAAGTTGGGGGCTGCACAAAGGAATCTTCCAAGATACTAGTTGGTGCTCTTTAAAACCTGTCTGAAAAAATCAAGACTGAGATGTTCCTCCTGAAACCCTCTCAGAACCAGAATCTGCACAAGATGTCTACTTTTTTTATAGAAAGAATCTGGCCTCAAAGAAAGCAGAACAATGTGAACGATCAAAACTAATTTCTATTCAGCTCAGTGCCAATATACATTACAATGTAGACATTCTCTTGTGTGAATGGGAGACCACAAGTGAAACGTGGAATCTTTATTCCCAAACAGTTACTGGACTGTGAGACAATTAAGAAGCACGTATAGGAAAGTCACAAATCAATTGCAACAGTTATACCTTCATTGTAACAGTTATAACCATAACCGTGAAGACCAGAGTACCAAACGTCCAGTTTCCAAACATCTGAAAAAGGGGAAAAATAGATGTAATTTAATCAGGTGGAAGTTAATCAACTCTGCATGTGCATTGAATGCAGCTGCATTAATGAAGACAGCTCCAAAATGCAAAATGTTTACTTCTCTATTTAGTTAGTAAAGCAAGAAGGAAAGTGCAAAGCCAAATAGGGAAAAATATACAAGTTACTAAATTTCTCCACAGGACAGATTTTACTCCTCTGCGAACTACCACAAGCTTATGGGAACAAGTTTTTTTTAAATCCCAAGGAAAACAAGACTACAGGGAAATCACAGCCAATTATGCATGAATACCCAGCTAATGAGAAACTCTACTGTGAGTGAAAGCAATTAGCCTCTAATTAACAGAGTGGGTGGGATTTCCTTCAATGCAGCATCGCATATATATTTTGCAAATCACATTTTCCAAAATCCAAAAATAATGGTGGACTTAGGACATTAAGAACACTTTATTTCAAGAAATCATGATCTCTGAAAAGGCAAGGTCACACAGTATTTTGTTTTTGTTTTTAAGCAGTTATGCACACTTTTCTGGGGAAAAAAACCCAGCAATGGACTAAAAAAATTCAGATAGTCATCAGAGAAGTATTTGCTGTCCTGCTACAATAACTATGTAATGGTGTCATCTTAATTTTCAACCAGATTGCTTTGAATTACCACAGAATTTGAGATGTTCTCTTCATCTTTGGTAGATCAATAAAACTTCACGTGGAACTTCACATGCAGTTTCAAATGCATCCAGGAAGACTTAAAAATGCTATTAGCATAAACCTCATGTTGTCTTTCAGATATTGTGGGCCTGCAACCCCCATTATCCTTTTTGCTGGCTAGGTCTGGAGGATACAGTTGCCCACTCATGGTTTAGATGGAAATATATATTCTCAATATGGTAAAATAAACCTCATCCTGCTGATAATTCCAAGTAACAGCAAGAAAATGTCCCACAAAGTTTATGTTTGCATTCTATGCCCTGGATAGTTTGAGGTAAACCACAGCCCAAGTTTAATTTCAGTGATCTCATCCAAGTAAGAGGAAATCTTCAGATGCAGATGCCTTGGCTATGAGCACCTGTTTGAATGCACGTTGACAGTGAGTGTACGCACACTGCAGAATCGTAACAGTCTAACTGCCATGGCTCTATCCTCTGGAATCTTGCCATCTGCAGTTTGGTGTGGTGCATAGAATCCTCTGTTAAAGAGCTCTACAGGCTCACTAGTACAAATGCAGGATTATGTAGGATAGAGCCAAGGCAATAAAACTGGTACCAAACTGATACAACTGTGTGGTGTAGATACATCCAGTGACCAACTCCAGCAAAAAAAAAAACTCTAGGGAAAGAATCTGAGAAGAATGGAATAAATGGAGTCAACTTCAAAAGGGCTCCAATTCTGGGACCTTTCACAAGTATCAGACCTGTGCTTTCTCATCTTTCTGATGTGAGGGACTGGCAATTCGTTCTTCTGAATGTGCCAGGGACCACTGTTATTATCATAAAATAATAATAGCTTCTGTGCTTTCTGTAGGTTTTGGCTGTCCCGTCCAAATAATGGATAGCTTATCCACAGTAGACTTTCTCTAATAAGTAAGAAAGATGCACCTTGCTGCTACAGTAATGCTGTTCCACGGAGAGAAGAATTTTTATGAACCTCCAAAATCAGCCATAATTGAGAAGTGATGAGAAGCAGAATATACATGTGCTGTTGTGCTCCTTGCTTTTTACTCTGCATTTCCTTGCAAGTAAGACATACATATTGCCAATATGTTAACAGAGGCAGCTCTTAAGGATCCAAACTGCAGAGGACTCTTCCTCTACTCCAGACCAATGTGAGAGATGTGTTTAAAAAAGAAGAAGAAGAAGAAATTTCAGAAAACATATAAAAGTCTTTCCTTGCACAGTGCTCTTTGCTCTTCTGAAATGAGCCATGCCAAAAAGACCTTGCCACCATTTTTTTTGAGTATGTTCAAGGAGAAGAGATGCTGCATTCTTTTAACACAGATACAAAAATACTGTATCTCGTGTTTTCCATGTCTTTCTTCCTACAACACAGTCGCTTACCATTTGCCTGTTAGGTTTCAATATCTGACGACATGCACAGCATGAAAAGGGGGGAAAAAAGAAAAACTAAAAGATCAAAACAGAAGTAAAGCATTACAGGGTATGGCTATCAATCCTACAGAGACACATTTCCATATTAACAGCTTCCATTCTTCCTAGTATACTTCCAACAGTGTTGAAATTGAGGGTAGGCCTACTGTGTAGTTTTCTACCCTGGCTAAGACTGAGAAAAACATTCCCATCAAATAAAAAAGGAACAATGCAGGTGATGAAACTGTGGGCCCAAGCAATTATTTTGGCACACTAGCACTTCACAGGATGATGCGCAAAATCAATGTGACTCCAAGGTGCTTTGGTCACCTTTACAGCTGCAATGTCACAGACTGTAGGAGTGACAACTGTAGCAGATGTTGGACTGAGGTATTGTCCAGCAGTCTTTAGTAGATGCTTGCACCTAAACTAATGAAGAAGGACAGGAAAGGATTGTGCCTGGAGTCCTGTAATTCAGAGAACAAAAGGTGCAATTTCCTGAGGATAGGTCAAGAGGACTCAGTCCACTGAGAATATTAAACAACCAACTTGAAAGTTTATAGCCTACCCCCTTACAAATTTAAACAACTTTTTCATAATACAGAATTGACATAGAGCACCTAACATCATTCTTTTCAAATGTGGTGAGGACTTTTTACCCAGTAGGAAAAAAACAACTCTGGTGTCTGCTTCCACCACAACATCTATTGAAAGAATAACATTGTAATGCTTACATTGGCTCACTTATAAATCACAAAACTGTGAAACTGAGGAAAATTTCTACTCAGTTCGGGGCTCAGCCCAAAAGCAAGCAAGTGGTCCCCTTTGTGTCCTTGCCTCCATTGCTCTAACTATGCAGAACTTCAGTGTGATCACAAAACCTGGCGTGTAGAGATACACTGCTGTGCTGGCATGTGATTCTCTTGAGAGCCTACCAGCTACACTTCTTGTTTCTAGTGATCCATCACTACACATTTCCAAGCCTAGGGTCTTCCTTTTGCTTGGTCATACACATGTCTCTGTTGCCTAGACAGAACTTCATTTGCTGAGAAGCCTTTATGCTGCATACAGGCAACAGCCATGCCAGTGTTCCACCATACTGGGAACTCAGCTACTTGCTCAGTCTACTCAGTAGAGCTTCCATTTTGTGTAGACAGTCCCAGGACTGAGTTGTAAGGTGACACTATTGGAGCAACAGGAATCCCTGTATTTAGAGTAAGTAGCAGGACCACTGTGAACTGCTGGCTTTAAGCTGAGTGCTTTAATTCTTCTTTCGTCAAACTAAACTCTATGGAGATTTTGCCAAGGCACTGGGGAGCTTCTCTGGCCACCAGCTAACACCCATCCGTGAAGTTATGAAGTTTTAGCAGTATAAGGAGAGGTGTTATTTCTTCTAGTATTTCAGAGATCTCTACACAAATCATGAGGCTGCTACCACTACTATCCCATGTGGGCTGGGGACAGAGAAACAAACCTATTTTTTGCAGAGGTGATTATCAGGCGAGAGGTGGTCTACATCTAAGGGTGTGGGGGTCACTTCAACCCCACCCCCAGATATTCACTGAAAGATAGCAAATAGTACCACCACAAGCCTTAGGAGGCATGATTTCCTACTTAAAGGTTATTTCAGGCAGCCTGTGCCTTACCCAACACTATTCTTCTTTTCCCCTGCTTTCCATGTTAGGACCAAGGTTCTTTTCTTTTCTTTTTAATAATCTACAACTGTAACTGAATGGTTGTATACATTCATTCTTCACGTTTTTGGTGTAACTTTTATTTCTGCTTGCTTTATAAATATAGTGTTTTGAACCGTGCATGAGGTTGTAGGCATAGAGATCAGCTTTAGTGTACTGTGCCTCAAATTCAGAGAACCCCATAAGTTGCTGTACTGCAGAAGGTGAGTAAAGATGCACTGAAAAGTTGCTGATGAGCTACTTTTAATATGCTGACAGCATCCTGAAAAGCAACAGAAAAGTGAGTCCTTGGAGCATGTTTTAAGATTCAACTTGATACTGAATTAGCACCCACCTGTTCTCATACAGCAAAACTCCCGCACTTTTCCATATCTGCATAATCTAGCCCTCTGCAATTTCACTTTTACTCTACATAAGAAATCATCTTTAGTAGCTGAAAACACAATTTACATGTGTCTCACAATGATTATCCAGTGTATACAGCATTCATATCAAAAAAACCAAACCGTGAAATATAATTCCACATTTGTTTAATTTTAATTTTACAGTCTACTTTACCTGGCCATTTCCTAGCAAAGAAGTATCTTCCCCCATCAGAAGATATGAGCCAAAGAAGAAAATAAACGCATGAGCAAATCCCAAGAAGGTCCAGTAAAGGAAAGGTTTAAAGCCCAAATGGGCGTTTTTACTGATGTCTCTGTAGAGAGAAGGAAAAATGGTACAATGCCTTTACTGCAATTTTCTATTTAACATGAAATCAATTTTAATTCCTTAGGAATGTGACAAGCTATCTTAATTGCACCTTAGAGCATCTTTCAAAATTTTAGATATATCCTTGAAACAACCACCTACCTAATGATCTGTTTTGTGATATGCTAATGAACAAAGAATCTTGTTGTAAAATTCAGTGTGACAAACCATAATATCGTCTATCACCATGTACCAACTGAATGACATTTAAAGATAATTCAATACTACAAGCTGGGGAGACAGAGAACACAACAGATGCCCCATTTAATACCACCCATTTTTCTGTCTCTCACAACTCTCCTCACTCAGTGAACCAGCTTTCAATTTGTCAAAATATGACCAATATTGATGAATTTGGGAAAGATACCATTTAAACAGGTGAAAAGTTTTTTTTTAAGATCATGTAGTATATATCAAGATTTAAAACCTCTTGCCCACAAGCTTTGTGTCTTCTCTATATTATGTTTGATGTTCCCTTCAGCCATTCAAATTGATTTCATGACATCTTCTTCTAAAGCATTCAGTTGAGAAAACTATTAATTCAAGTTTATGCCAACAATATAATCTTAGTTTTCAATTTGTAATAGGACATTTTTCATCTATGCTTTGTCTCTCCCTGTGAGAACAGTCTGTCTACAAACAGTCTGACTCACAGATGAGAGGACAGATTTCTGCAAGAATGCTTGTGTTTCTAAATACTATTAAAAACTGACCATTTCAACAAACAGTTGGCATATACTGAGGGCATATGATATATTGCTTACCAATAAATGATCTAGGCTGATCACATATATTTGCTGGCATATAAGGCACACTTTTTTCCTGAGAAATACTGTTCGTAAATGGAGTGTGTCTTATACGCCAGCAGATTTTGCATCTAGGCATTCCCTGGCTGCTGCTGTCGCTGCTCCCTCACAGAAAACAGTCCTACCCTTGCCTTGCGTAGGGTCAGCCTAGCCCTGCCTCCCCTCTCCCTCCCTCCTTCCCATCATCGCTGCCAAAGAACATACTCGCTAGGGGCCTTTCCTGCTCTAAGCCAAGCTGTACGAGACAATCACACTGCCCGAGGGAGCTCACTGGGCAGCGAGAAGGCGGTTTGGAAATGCCTAGACGCGAAATACAGTAGATTAGAAATGTGCTAAAAAAAATTTGTCCTGAATAATACTGTTTGAAAATGTGGCGTGTCTTATATATGCCAGTGGATCTTATATGCCGGCAAGTATGGCAAATATCTATAGGACTTTTGAAATAAATTCACAGATTGCAGGTTGCTGACTGCCATCTTACACCTGACTACTGACGCATTTAGCTCAGCAATGTCAACTCCAGCTTGAAATGGCTTGCCAAATATCAGGTAGTGCCTTTCTGAAAGTTTTGCCATGAGAGCCCCTTCCAGCACATGGATAGGCAACTGTGTGTGGACCAGGGACCAATTTCCCCCTTACAACTAAGCCAAATACATCACTTCTTGTTGTCATTTTGAGAAGCACTGAAAAAGAAAATTGAGGTATTTGGAGATAGTATGGGGTTCTGTGATGCCTGTGGAAGCAAGGGAAGCTTTCTGCATGATTCTGCATTGCTGCATTGCTTCTGAAGCAAAGATTGTCCTATAGTCACATTGAAAGGACAAACTTGAGGAACGGTTGAGAGGCTTTTGTGGACTGGTAGGGTGTTTTGAGGGACCATAAAAGTAGGGCCCAGTTTGGCCACCTCAACAGGACACACCAGAATTGAAGATCTACATGCAGAGCATGTGCTCTGCCATTGAGCTATGACCAACTGACACATGGGCTAGTCTAAAGTTTTAAAAGAAGAATGTCAGCTGGTTACAAGAAAAGAGACATCCTGTTAAGATTCCATCAGATTGTTTGCCTTTTAACCTATGACTTGGCATAAGTGCATCATCTGTCAGTTACCAGATATTCCTTACCCTCAAAAGAGCATGCTTACCGATAAAGTGTTGGCTTGCTATGTAATACATGAGGGTGCACATGCTGTTCAAAAAGACTGTACATGAGGACTGGCAGGGAAGTGAAACATATATTGTACAAAGTCAGGTATACACTGTCATACAGAGTCTGAAAAATGAAGTAAATGGAAATTAGTGGTTTATAAGAATGCAGAAATTCATTCATTCAGAAGATCATTCCGGTTAAAGCAACCAAGCTACGAACGACCCCCAACAAAAGTCCTGTCACAGTGAAAAGACATTCACAAAAGTCAAAGGTGCAATAGGATAAAACCAACACTCTCATTTCAGTTTATGACATTTCAAACCATAAAGACAAGTAAATATTAAGAGTTCATCCAACTCACTTACAAAACCTGCTTATATATATTTAAACAAGAAATTAAAATACAAATTTTCCTCCTAGTATAGTACGAAGAGGAGGGTTTATTCTGGAAAAGTTAGATTTAATCCCAGTTTCAGCTTTAGGGAACTCATGCTTATGTAAAAATGAAGTATGATAAAACACACATACACACCAAGGTGTGTCAAGAGGTGAGAAGAATGTTTAATTCTCTCTTGCTTCTTTTTAATGGTCCCTTGCTCCTGTAATTTCTTGTTACAAAATCAAATGGTAAAAATACACCAAGTTGCTAAAATACTGGTTGGGTGTAGGAAATCCAAGCTGAAATCCTGGCCTAGCCAATAACTTCAAGGGGATATTGTGGTCAAATCACTCTCAAAGTGTCCCAGTCAGGGCTGCCAGAAACATCTATGTGGGTACCTACAGAATATGCTACAAACCTGAGAACAAATAAGAGTAGCTAAAGTCAATAGGGACTAAAAGCAAGAAAACATTGATCTTAAAATATACCTCTGTTAAATCTGATCTGGAAAAAACTTATTTCTGACCACACTGAAACTGGCCTTAGAAGCAAGTGAAATCCATATCCATATACCTATATGTGTGCGTGTGCACGTCTGTGTGTAAAGGTAAGCGTGTACTTTATAAAGTTTTTGGCTCTAGCATATGTTTGTCTCTTCTGTGGGTCTCAGTAGTACCTTGGACGGATGGAGATGCTGGTACCCAAAGAGTTGTTCCAAAGATAAGCTATTAATTCACCTAAATTGGACATTTTGTTATGATTAAAATTCCTAACTTACCTTTACTTTGAACCTTGAAAATAAATTACCTCCCCACAGAACCAGGATGGTTCTCACAAGTGCTTCTGCAACTTTACAAATATTTTATTTATCAATAACCTGCCTTTCTCCTAGTGTGTTGATTAAAATGCAGTTTCAAGACAATCAAGTTTTAAAATGAAAGAACAACTAAATTAAAACCAAGGACTGAATTGAAATAGCTTTGCTTTGACTTATGGTGACCTTATGACAATGAGAAACCTCCATGAACCCCACTTATCAATTACCCTGCTCAGGTTGTGCAGGTTGTTGTTTCCTTTATTTAAGTCAGTATGTTTGTAACATGGTCCTCCTCTGTTTCTACTGTTTGTCACTTTACTGAGTATTATCAGCTTTTCTCATTACATGCCCAAACCACGTAAGCTTCAGTTTCATCAGTTTGGTTTCTATGGACAGTTCAGGCTCAATTTATTCTTGGGCCCATTTATGTGTCTTCCTGACTCTCTGTGGTATTCACTGGACTCTCCTTCAGCATTACATTTCAAATCAGGCAACTTTTTCCCCTGTCAGCTTTCATCACTGCCCAGATTTCATAACCATACATTGAAATCAGAAACACCAGGGCATGGATGATTATGACTTTTGTATTAATGTTATATCTTTATACATGAGAACATTATCTAGTCCCTTCATGGATGCCCTTTAAAGTCCTAATTTTGTTCTGATTTTTTGACTACAGTCTCCATTTTGATTTATGACTGATCCAAGGTAAAGAAAATCACTAAACATTTCCATGTCTTCATCACTTTAAAGTTATGTTATTATTTTTGTTTTCTTAATAATGAACTTCTACACTTTTTTTGCATTCTCTTCCTTAACTTTCCTCAGTAGTCTTTCCAAATCTTTGTTATTTTCTGGTAGTAATATACTATTTTCATATCTTTAATTGTCAATGCCTATTTTTTGCATCTCCTTCATTCAAATCTAGTACCTCTTTCCATTCAACTTACCTGTTTTACCTCTTTCCATATGATAGTTCTGCATATTAACTAAACAGGGTGATAAAATGCATCTTTGTCTCACCCCTTTGTCATTTGGAAATCATTCTGTTGTTCCTCCACAGCAGCCAATTAGTGGCCAAAAACTTGTCTGAATAATAGAGTATTTTGCCCACTGGTGGAGGGAGGAAAAAAAAAAGGTATTTTCTCAACTCTCCTGTGCAAGGGAGTTCCACATCCTATTGCAACTGCCAAGAAGGCCCTCTGTGTTCTCATTCACAAGTGCCTATGAGGGTGGTGAGATGCAGAGGAAGTCTCACCCAAAAGACCTCAAAACTTAGGCAGGCTCAAAAGGTCCTTCAGATATTCTGAACAACAGGCAGTGATAAAAGTCACTACAGAAAAGGGGAGGGGAAAGATAACTGAGATGTTACTGAAAGGTTATCATTAAATTCAGTTAATCATAGAGTTGGAAGAGACCCCAGGGGCCATCCAGTCTAGCCCCCTGCGATGCAGGAACACCCATCAAAGCATTCCCAACAGATGGCCATCCAGCCTCTCCTTAAAAACCTCCAAAGAAGGAGACTCTACCACACTCTGAGGCAGCATATTCCACTGCTGGACAGCTCTGTCAGGAAATTCTTCCTGAGGTTCAAGTGGAATCTCCTTTCATGCAACTTGAATCCATTGCTCCTTGTCCTAGTCTCTGCAGCGGCAGAGAACAAGTCTGCTCCCTTCTCAACATGACATCCCTTCAAATATTTAAACATGGCTATCATGTCCCCTCTTAACCTTCTCTTCTGTAGACTAAACATACCCAGCTCCCTAATGTGTAACAAAACATTATTTATCCATGATTTTTGACTTCTATTATATATCCATCCACAAAGTAGAGGCAGGGATCTAACTCAATACTTACTTGTTGTGAAAACAAGCAGAAGAACTGATATAAAAACTGTGGTGTAATAAAGCACACATTCTGGAAAACAAGAAGCAATATTACCAGTTAGGGATGTAAATCAACAAGCTCTGAAAAAAAGCCCAATATCTTGAGTAACAGCAAAAAAAAATCCTTTTAAAATAGAATGTGGAATCAGAACTCTATCCTAAGTGAGAATACAAAGGAGAAAAATTCTAAGTCTACGAAGATTCTTAATCCTAAACGCCAATCACAGTTTCAATCATGGTTTGCAATAAAGACCACCGTACACATCCTCCCTGTTAATTCATTCATTCTCTCCTCTTGATAATCACAGTTTGTATTACATATGCATCAATCGAACTCACGTTCATCTATAAACCAGGGATTGCAATTATGATGAGTTCAGAAATCACAGGTTTTATATTTTAGAATTTGGAACTTTATGGTAATTTAATTTAAGGTGGTTTGTGCAAATAAGTTTCCGGTATGTTTGCTCCTAGTCCCTGCAATTTCTGAAAAGCTCCTTTATAGAGTTAGCCCTCCCAAATAATATGCAATGTTCCTTAAGTTTATTTATTTTGGGATCTATGCCCTACATGTTTTTCTTTTCTTTTCTAATCTCAGCTTCTATACTTTGGAGGTATTCTTCCATTTCATCTTTTTTGTGAAGTGTGATATTAATGAACTAAATGAATACAATTGTTGTGTCAGCCTCTGTGAAATGTAAAACAGTTGCTAAAAAGAGGGGGAAAAGTACTACATATATAGATGGATAAAACATGCATACATGCAATCTGCAAGCTTGTGTTCCACTCCATCTCACTTTATCATTGTTATAAGACTGGCCATGTTAGATATATGCTGACCATTTCTAAAATAATGGGAAACCTGGTTTGATAATAAGTTTAAAGGTATATCCTTAATTTTATGTAATCATATTAAACTTTAAGAACACAAAGTATCACACTGAAGATATTTAGAAACATGGCACTGACAGTCTGATAGAATGTACAAACCTTAGAAAGCAACAGTGGAAAACATCTAAAAGGATGTTTGGATGCTTCCCATATCCCTAACTCTTGCTGTTGCAGTTAACCCTAAAAGTGTAGTGATAAAAATAAAATATTTCTAGGTCAAGGACTTCTTATGATCAGAAGAAACTTACCTTGTAAAAAAAGTACTGTACAAGGGTTGCTACCCTAATATAGTAAAGGTGCCCATGGACAAAAAGTAACTTAGAAAGATATTTAAATCTTGCTATTGCATAGTCGCTGTTTCTTACAGCTTGTCTTCCTTCTTTGCCCATGATACCTGGTGTTTATGGAAGACAAAAGAAAAGTAAGATGAATCTCAAGTCCATAGACATAACCTCAAGTAAAAGAACCTGAGAAACCACAAATAAGGGTGATTCAAGCATCTCAAGTGCTGCTTATTAAAGTGAGCCTGTCCACCAGAATCTTTCTACTAAAGTTTAACTATTGAGTATGCCATGGATGAACTCCATCTATGTTTAAGTGCAGGTTTCTAAAAAGCCAAGTGGCTGAAATTTCACTCTGAGAGACCAGGTAGTGAGCACTTACTAAAAAAATAAAGGCCACATATAATTAATGTAGCTAGGTATACACAAGTAGGCTAATAAAACTACTACTGTTTAATAACTTTTGTAAAGTTAATTACAGAGTTGAAATAATACTTAAATATAATCTGCCAGAATAGATTTTACTCAGTTTTATGCATGCATACTAAACGTGGTGTGCTCCTACTGAACAACTTCAATGGAAATGAAAGTACACCTGAGATCTATGGACTAAGACTGACTAATTCTGAGCTTCAAATATGCAGTTTTTTTCCATCTGTTTTTCAAAGGGAAGCAAAAACTTTGGGTATAAATAGGTCTTATCAAATCTTTATCCAGACAGTTTCCTTTTTCTTTTAAATGACAGGGACTAAAAAGATCAATAGATGGACTATTTTTGCAGACTGTCATTTTTAACCATCTGCTAGTTTCCTCTACCTCTTCCCTTGGGAGCAAAGACACTGGAACATGGAAGAGGTCACCAACCACCAGGGACAAAGAAAGATATTTCCTTTCCCAACAAATCACAGATTATATAATATAATTTCATAGAATCATAGTTCCATTTGGTTGGAAGAGACCACATGGGCCATCGAGACCAATTCCCTGCTAAGCAGAAATTTGTTTTTTAAATAACAAGCCTCCTTAAAAGGCAACATTGGCTTGCTGACAAAAGTTTAAATGTATTTTATCCATTACTTTAATGGAAAAGAGCACAGAGAAAGACTATGGTTCACAGGTTCTCAAGTATTTTATACCCTTTCTAATTCTGCTTCAACTTCAAATACAGTGGAACTCTTAGCATAATACAAAAATGAAAAACCTAAGTATAGATAAACAATGAGAAGACTCTTACCTATACCAACATGAGCTTCTTGTATCATGCTTACGTCATTAGCGCCATCACCAATAGCTAATGTGATAGGTTTCTCTGGAGATGTTTTCAACAGTCGTACAACCTGTAAAGGAAAAACAGGACATTTCCCCCCCTAAATTTAACACTATGTTCTTATGATGAGCCTCCAAGTTAACTCCAATTTATGGCAACTCTACTCTATGTATTTCCTGCAAGATTTATTCAATGGAAGTTTTTCACTGCCTTCCGCTAAAACTGAGAGAATGTGACTTGCCCAAATGGCATTCTGCGAAAGTGAATAATTTGGTAATTTATTAAGGTCCCCCTCAAGGATTATCACCACTGGTAGACTAAATTTCCCGAAAAACAGCTTCTCCACCACTTCTGACCTGGTAGAGGAATGCTGACCCTGTTAAGCTAAAACAAATTCAGATCACATCAGGTGACAGGGATCCAACAGGTGCCAACTATGAATTTAGCATGCCCCAGTGAACATACTTGGGTTGCACAGGGGTTATTCAGCAGAACAGTTAGTCTTAAAAATGCTCCCCACAAACAAAAGCACTAAGAGCCATCAGGGCAGATTTTGGCAGTCAAATGTTCACCAAACTTAAAAAAAAGTTCAAAAAGTTTGAGCAAATTACCTTTGCTTTTTGCAGAGGTGCCATGCGACAACAGAGCACAGCAGAGCAATTTCTACAGACTTCCATGAAGAGCTTCTCATGCTGCCTGAGTGCCAGAGAAAGGCTGGTCCCATCCACCACCAGTCCATGCTGGATTACGTGGTCCTCCTTTATTCTAACAAAGGAGCAGAGAATGTTATTGTTGGCATATCAATCCTTTCCTTTTTGTAAACCCACTGTGAGTCATCAAAGGCTCAAAAGAAGAGCAACTACACAGAATCAGAAGCTGAAGAACAGACCATTTCCCTCCCCTAAGCAACAAGGTTGTTTGTATCAGGTGAGGATTTTATTTATCTAGTAAAGAAGATCTAAACTGACTGATTTATTTTTATACTGAAAAGTTCTGTAGGAAGAGCTGTTAACCTTATTCATTCAGACATTCGCATCATTTTACCTCCTGGCTAGCTGCCTCAGCTGCTCGGCACACGTACTGTCTGATTTGTGCTGAACCAATTCTAGGATGTTCATGGTTCTATGGAAGTGTCCGCACGACAAACTGACACTAACAGCCGTTTCATGCTTGTCACCAGTGAGGACCCACACTTTGATACCTGCCAGTCGAAGGGCTTCTATAGTTTCTTGGACTTTATCTTGGAGTCTGAAAGTAAACAACCACACCCAGTATTACAAGTGATTTTTAAAACAACCTTTTTTTTTTGCTTAGTTTATTCTGGTCTTGCTAGTTATGGAGAAAGGTGAGGAGCTTTACCCTCCAATCACTAGACCTTTTATTTTACCACTGCTCTGGCTTCTGAGGTTTCACTGCATTCTATACAAACACTTTCTCTAAATGAAGCTTCCGTATTCAGAAGCAACCAAGTTTCCTTTACTAGCATTTATACCTATTTCTAAATACTTGTATGAATACACACAACTGTTGCTATGTCAGCCACTCTCCAAGAAGAACTCCTGACAATTTGTGATGGGTGAGGGTTAGCTGCCACAAGATTTAACTTGGGAGAATCAACCACTGGAATCATTACTAGACTTCGAAACACTGATATCTGTGATACTGTGCAGATAACCTTAGGCCTTGTACATACATGCAGGAAGCCTGCCAATTCACCTTCCATGGTGTATGAAATGAGCGCATCTTCCTCCTGTGTTGTAAACAGTAAGACCTTTGCAAATGCAGCTATTGGTACAATGGCATCATCTATATTGCTTCCTCTGTTTGAGCAGGTGGAAGGAGTCATGCATTGTGACACAGAGGGCTTGCAAAAACTGCTCTGTGTCACAGGATATGAGGCGATGCTTATTCTGTCCACCCCAACAGGAGATGAACCAATCCACAATATGTATAATATTGACATCTCTGGATTTATTTGCATCGCAAACACAATGTATAATTAGCAGAACCCCTTTTCCCAATTCATGAGCACAGGTAATACATACTTGTCTTCTACACCTGTAGCTCCAAGTAATTGCAGGTCTCTTTCTATAAAGTTGTACACTTCTGCTAACCGCTCTTCTCTTTGCTGTAAGGCAGTTTTTGCCTCAAAAAGGCGTTTCTCTACTTCCTGATACTCCTTGGGCGTGAATTTTCTGTAAGCTACACACAGCGTCCTTAATCCTTTCTGTGAATAGAATAAGTAACTTATTTGTAGACAGGACATTGGCAATCAAGTTTATTTACTGAAAAAGTGCACTGCACAATTAAAGAAAAGGTTACAACTTCTTCTCTAAATCTCTTCTATAAAATCCAAAGATCAAGTGATATTTTGATCTTTCAACTTTTTCTTCTACCTGGCGGACAGATGATGGGGAGAGAGAGAAGAAGAGAGCAGGGAGGGAGGCCAGACAAGATGACTTGAAGACTGAATCTGATCTGCACAGACAGCCGGACTTTGCCAATTTACAAGCGCCAATTTATAGCATCTAGTAAGAGGCCAAAGCAAGAAAGGTAAATCATTGTTTTAAGAATATGTAGCTGTGCCTTAGGAAATGGTCTTGTAGGCATTACATAGGTGCTTATATTCTCCCTCTAATAATCCCAGAGAACTAAAGGCTTTTTGTAATGGCTCAAGAGAATTCTGGGTTCTGCAGTACTTCTAACAGCTCCTTAGAACAACCTCTACCCTGTTCTAGCAGATATTTAGGCATCACTATCAAAAATGTAAATACAAGTGAAACTAATAATATTTAAAATCACAACTGGCTCTGTTTCCATCATCTTTTGAGTTTTGTAAATACAGTGAGGAGATGAAGAAAGCAGCAGCCATTGGGGTAGGAAAATATTAACTGTAATAATGCCAACATACAAGATAAGGCGATTTAGAAAACGGGCAAGTAGGAATGGAAGTCAACAAAAATTAACAAAATTTTGCCACATATTGGTAACAGGCATCTACTGGCATCTATTCACATTTTATGTTGCCCATACTATGAACAGTAGAAAAGGTAGCTAAGGTACTTAATGGACAAAGTTTGGCAAAATTAAGCAAAGGCATGTTGAAGAAAGGAAAGGCAATTCCACATTAAGACTAATGGTAACCTGCAGATATTGGGAACAAAGGAATTATTAGGTGACAGGGTTTGGTTTTTTTTCATTCCATCATTTATTATACATACTGCCATGTGTCTCAGAATGAATGTAGCTTATTAAAAGCAAATGCCTCAACTTTTACAGCAGTAACTCGGGTGTGCCCCAAAGCTGAACATTCACAGTCTGAGTTAAGGTGAGTAGAACAAAATTATCACCTAAGCCATTTCTGTTGCTTTTAAGTAGTGCTATTACTTGCCATCAACACTATCCAACAGTGAAAGGTAGGGGAAATTCAGCCTACATTTATGGCAATTTACCACCCATGAAAATAGCACTCTCAACACTGTTGGTTACAAGATATCCTTGAAAAAGGATTGCCAGTTCAAAAACCATGAAAAGGGACACCCTAAAGCTGCTCTGGGTTCCACAGGATGTTAACAGAGCCAAAGGATAAAGAGAGCTGGGTCACAGGAAGCAATGAGTTGTCTTGTCTTGTTCCCTGGTTTTCTCACCTTAAAGCACCATGACATCTTTCACAAACCTGAGGTTTTAAAATCTTACACACAGTAAACCATTCTGACCTACCAGAAAGTTTGAAAGCAACACTCACATACCAAAGCAAATTCATCCACATGAATTCTTGTTTTTTCTATTTCTCCACCACTACTGCGAGGAAGAATGACAGATTCTGCTCCTTTGGTGAATAAGAGTTTGTCCCCTGTAAAAGAATAATTTTAAAGAAAAAAAGTAGTCTCTGGCAAATTTACAATTAATGATGACCTTTTCAGCAGCCAGCAGTGTCCCTGTTAAATAAGCTGTTTCAGGACCTTCTCTTTAAAACAACTTCAACTGACCTGATGGGCTTTCTACAATGACACTCATTCTTCTGCGATCTGCATCAAACTCCAAAACATGTAGTAATTTGTACCTTTATGGGGGGTGGAAAAGAGAGTCATTTTCATAGCACGTACTGGATAACTGGAAGTTCAAGAAATCACAATTATTTGTTAAAACTGATTACTGGGATGGTCTTCACTGTTTAAACTGTTGTGATATTTTAATGGTTTTATTGACTGACTTCTCAATCTAATCTGCACAACAGCTCTGGAGTGCCCTGGACAGAGGTCCTTCTCAAACCTAGCACGCAAGCAAGTTACATATACATATACATATAGATATAAAATTGAGACATCTTTGAGATGGGATCCAAGATGAAACATTGACATTTCCCCCCTCTGACCCTTAAGTAAAATTGAAGAATGGAGAGAGAAGAGAGAGAGAGGGCAATAAATAATCCTTCTAAGAGTCACTTTTCTCTTTCCCGGCCTGCTGTCTCTCTCCAGCTTCACAACTCATTTGTTTGCTACTTGTGTTGTGTACAAGACATGAGGCTGGAGAGACACCGAGGCTCTATAATATGGTGGGAATCCACACCTCTCCCCATTTCACAGATCCTTGTCTCTCTCTCTCTCTAGCCTCTCTTCTTTCTCCAGGAAGCCTGTCAGTTACCTGCTTCTGCCAGAAGTATGTATAGCCAAGTCTCTCACTAATCTATCACACATTAAGTAAGACATTTCACTGATGATGATGACTTCCTGCATAGTAGAGGGCTGGACTAGATGGTCCTTGGGGTACTTTCCAACAACATTACACTTAAAATGATCTGATGTATTTTACATGTAATTGTTTTCTGCATTATATATTTCAGTGACATAATAAACAGTCCATCTTGGCATCTGTTTTTATTATATTCTACCTCACAATTTGTCAGTTGAGGTTTTCCTGTTCTTACTTTACAGCATATTAACAGAAATAAACATACACAGAAAATATTAATAAACTTTTATTTTTACCTTTCTGGCTTTCCGCAGCTTTTAAGCTCCATACTTTCCGCACTTGCTCCGGTAAACACAACACCTACCCTAAACATTTCAAAGAAGAGTCAGTTACTGACTTTAAAACTAAATTTTCAGGAAAATTTAGATCATTGTATAACAAAGTGGTGCCTTCAGAGAAGGAAGGGGCCTCTAAGAACAACACTGAAATGAAAGGAATACATAATCTTCGCTAATGAATGACAGTTTCAAACGACAGCTACAACAACAATGAATTCTGTAGATAAAAAATGTTTTTTAAATTAGTAACCTTTAACAAGAAGCTAACCTTAGACATTTTGCAGCATGTTAAGTCTCAATTTAATGAGACTAAAATGAACATAAAGATTACAAAATATATTGTATGTACATTTCTTCATGTCTCATGTATAATTGAAATAAATGCATATTCTCTGTAGAATTTTCTCATTTCTTCAAACTGTAACCCACAAAATCCCTAGAATGGGGAATTAGTCTCCTTGCACTCTCTAGAATGCTATATACATTAAAGAGTCAGTATCTATGAAGAAAGTTGCAGCATGGAATATTCTTACTGAGGATTCCAGTCAACTATGTCCTCTTTCAGGATACTGCATTCATTTTCCCTTCTTCCCACTGTATCATGCTCCACAGGTTTTCCATATCATCAGGCAGACACTCAGACACTGTGCTGCTGTACTGCAGCACAGTACAGCACATCAGTCTCAGGCTTCAATGAACTAATTTGGATGTACTTCCCCACCTAAACATCTTTTCTTCCCCTTCTTTTTTGCTGGGAGGGGGAATCTCATAAAACCTTAGGCTCCTATGAGCATGTTAATACTTCCCTCTTACTTGCGTTATGGCTCCAGTTCTGCTAACACTCATCAGATGAATGTGGCATTAGAAAGAGTAATAGTGCAGTATTCTTCTAAATGAGAGCTGTGACATTTCTTGGCACAATGTTAATACCAGTGATCCTGCAACTCCTCCATTTCCCTTTGCATAGGAGAAACAATGAAGTATTCCTACTCCTGCTAGTAAACGATACCCCATTGGCCTTGCAACTGTAACATGGTTGCAGGACCTTTATGAGTTAAAACAGAAGACAAGGGCAAGTTATTTGGTCAGTATCTTCCTTCTATCTCCATATCTCTAGAACATATCCAAACCTGAGCTAAAAATACAAGGTTGACTCATCCAGTGATGCCATTTCTGCTGCCAGAACAGCATACAGAATCTCAGTTTCTAATTCTCACCTGCGGGCAGCTTCAACTAAAGCCTTTTCATCTGGTGAAGAAGCATAGTACTCCAGCTGAGATGATATGCCATTGCTACGCCAAGGACTGTCACATATGCCATCAGTCTGGTCATTATTAATTTGTACTGTATGACAAAGACAAACAGCTTTCAAGAAAAGTTCTTCTTCTTGTGTCTGTTAAAAAAAAAAAAGACAAAACACTGAATTAAAAAAGATAAACTCAGTTTGTCATGTAATTTTATTTTTCACTAACAAAATAAACTACTAAAAAATATGCATATGTCCATCTGCAGAACTTATGACTGTAACTAAGAGGAACAAACAACAGATACATACAAGAACAAATCCTTCAAAAGACCTGAAATCATGGCCTAAATACAACCTTGGTCCCAATTATACACTCTTTTACCCCAAAAATGAAAACCTAAGAAGAAATGTGGTGGTATTAATATTGAGGAGAGAGGTAGTGAAAACAGCTAGGACATATAAGGCAAAGCCTAATTGAATAATATCAGAGGAATATTTCAGAGGAAATCAAAAAATATAACCACAACCCAAATTTCTACTCCAACTACAGGGACAGAAGAAGAAGGAGGATCCTATACTGGCATTCAGGAGGAAACTGACTGATCACACACCCAAACAGGGCAGGTTAATAATCACAAGCGACTGGAATGCAAAAGTAGGAAACAAGGCAGAACCAAACATTGTTGAAGAATTTGGCCTAGGATCAAGAAACAAAGCATGAGAACAACTTACTGAATTGTATGAGGCCTAGAATTTGTTCATTGCGAACACATTCTTCAGGCAACCAAAGAGATAACTATACAGATAGACATCACTGATGGCCAATACAGATATCAAAAAGATAGCATAACTGGAAGCAGAAGTCAGAAAAGCTCTCTTCTTGCCACAAAAACAAGACTAGGAGCAGATTGTGGCAGATTTCGCAGTATCATCGACTTAAAAAAGAAAAATAAATGGCTCCAACAGCAAATCAAGCCAGAACTCTCCCTAGAAATCAAAATGGCCAAACTGAGGCTATTGTACTTCGGTCATATCATGACACAACATGAATCATTAAACAGATAATGCTTGATAAAATAGGAGCCATAGGAAAAGAGGAACACAATTCAGCTAAATGCTAGAATGCACTGTAAAGTTAGCAGGAATTAAGTCCCAATGAAGCACAATAACTGGAGACATAGCTTGTCTAACTGAATCCAACAAACTCTTATGTGAAGAGGTGTAGTACTCCAATAAATGCTTGCTTGCAAAACACCTCTTTGAATTTAACAGGACTTGCTTTGTACTACGCATGTCTGTGATCTGGATCTTAGCCTAATTAATACAAACAAATCATTCTCAAGGGAGCCTTACCATCTATTCCTGAGGAACTCTTAATAACTGTTCAGTTTGAGTCAATTTTGCAATCTAGTCCTCTTGAAATATGCTTAATTACTTAAATAAATGAGCATATAATGGTCTACATGAGAGGCAGGAATGATGCAGTGTTTCAGAAATTGTTGGCCTACAACTCCATCAGCCCGAGCTGGCATAATAAGGCAATGATGAGAAATGACGGCACCCATAGTCCACCGACATATGGAGGGTTGCATAATACCCACCTCTGCTCTGAATGAATTTTAATTTTTAAAAAATCATACCAGGCTAGGTCGTATTCCATCTGGAACATCTTCAATCAGTCCTTCTGGAACCAGTTTGCCATTGATTTCTTGGTACTTGATACCATTAATGGAGCATTCCCGAAACTGCATCACATTTTCAGTTAATGTACCAGTTTTATCTGTGAATACATACTCCACCTAGGGTAAGTTGAAAAGGGGAGTGAACCAAATAGTTTTAAGAACAGTTGAACTAAGAATGCTTCCCCTACCTCAACTGTGAGGTGCAGTGTGCAAGGTTGAAATAAAATCCCATTACATAGCAATATTCTCAGTGAAACTCCTGAAGTAAGAATCAACACATTAGTCTCAATGCCTCACCCATTAAATTGGATAGATTTATGTCATGCATCTCTCGACTTAACTTACAAATATGCACCAACGTAAATCAAATGAGAAGAAAATGAGATTCAGCACTTTATATTGATTATGAAAAAATAAACATCTATGCACTTCTCATGTAGATACCATATGAACTAACAGTTGTGCTGAGTTAAACCACTGGCCCATCTAGGACAGTACTGTCCCCTTCAACTGACAGGGTTCTTCCAAGCAAGTCTTCAGTAATGGCCTTCTCCAGCATCTGCTAGCTAAGCAGATGCATTTAACCTGAAATACTAAGAAACTTCTGTACACAATATAATCTGTTGCTGACTTCTTGTTGTGTGCCTTTGTTTTCTGACTTACAGCGACCCTAAGGTGAACCTATCACGGGCTTTTCTTAGCAAGGTTTGTTCAGAGGTTTGCATCAGCCTTCCTCAGGGCTGAGAGAGTATGACCTGCCCAAGGTCACCCAATGGGTTTCCATAGTTGAGAGGGGATTTGAACTCTGAGCTCTTGAGAATTGTAGTCCAACACTCAAATCACTACACCACTCTGGCTCTCTTGCTGAGCTGCAACTTCCTTTACTTATTAAATTCACAATGCTTATTCTGCCTCTGCAAATCACAGAGAGGATCAAGGTGCTGCTGCTACAAATCCAACTGAAGCCTCCTTTGTTTTAAAGACCTCAAGCCATTTTCAAAACTTGAGAGAGAGAAAACTACTCTTGATGCTGTTGTTTACTAAAAGAGATTCTCAGAATGTTGACTAATGCAGTCAGTTCAAGATTTCTTCCATGCTTTTTTTGAGATATATATTACCTCGACCACAGGTGTTAGCTCAGATTACAGAGGCAATAAATGCCATATAGCATTTTGTTCAATCATGACTATATACTGCTGCCTGCAGGCACTGAAAAGCCTTCCAAATATATTTTTGTTCAATTAAAACAAACGCTATTAATGGAGTTATTTCATTTATATCCCTGCCCCTCTTGACATATCTCAAGTGCCATATATAATTTTCCCCCACTTCACTTTATAACTACCCTATAAAGTAGATCAGACTGAGAGATAGTGACTGGCATACCATCCCTAGTGAGAATGTGATGTCTAAGTGGGTATTTCAATCTGTTTTTTTCCCCATCCTCGCCCCAGCATTCTGACTATCGTACTGTACTGGGTATGCAAATGGACACATTCACAGTACTGATCAGAATGAAAGCAGCATTGATAAGAATGAAAGTCGTTTTACGAAAAAACATTATCCAATCATTTTTTAAAAATACATAACCATTTTATACCTGTCCCAGCTCCTCATTGAGGTCTGAAGTATTTACTTGTGCCTTCTCATTTGTTTCTTCATGATAGAGATCAAGATCCCAACCAATAAAAAAAGATCCAAGAAATTTCTGCATCTCAACAGTCACATAAAGTGAAATGGGTATAATAAAGTTGTAAAGTACCAGGAAAGCAAGGAAATCTGAAATAAAGCTCAAGATCTGAGAGAGGAAGAGAAAAAGTATTATCAAACTAAAAATGAAACACACGTTTAAGAATGTATAATAATTGATGCAAAAAAGGTGACCATATATAATTGTGCACCAGACCTGCAAGCTATGACGGGTTTTTCCGCAGTAGTGAACAATGTCCTGTGATATAAAATACTATTTATAATATTTATGAACTGACTGTGCCTGCTTTGAAAAGCTGGTATGATGAAGTTTAAACTGCAATGGGTGTTCTACTTTACAACACACAGTATGTTTTTATTTGCTTCTACAATATGTGCGACATGTTTATCCTATACTTTCTCCAGTGAGTTCAAGATGAGCACTCTTTGCAGATGTAATCAATTATCATTCCATTGCTCTAGATCACTGGAGGATCCTTTTCTACTACAAACTTGACAGACAGCAACATGAATCGGTAGACCTGGCCAGTATTTATGCAGTTTGGCACCAAATAAACTACTATGATCACTTTAAAGACATATAATTACTTATAAAGATGATCTAATTCCTGAACCAATGGAATCTTCATTTTCAAATACTGACCCTAGTATTTCACTTATTAGGACTGATCAGAAATAGTTTCTCAGCAAATCATGGTGTCACCACTGCCATATCCCTTCAGCAGTAGGCAATGCAGGCTTGGATTGGAGCATTGTCAGAAAATGGAAATGGTCAACAAGTGGGACCCATCTGCTGTAGGGAATATGAAGGATTTACAAAAGCTTGTTTAGGACTGGCTACATGTGTGTGCTGCTTGTAAGGCCCCTCTGCTGGCTTGACACCCTTTCCCCCCTCCCCCAGACTTGCTTTGCAAGCAGCACGTGTGGTCTCAAGCCAGCTTCCACAAGCAAGAAGTAGTGAAGGAAGCCTGCTGTTTCAATGCTTGCAATACAGACATTAATTTGACCAGAGGATCCACTCTTTCTGTTGGCAAAACTAGGGACCATGTGCGTATGTGTGGTCCCAAGTAAGTCTCCGTAAGACAAGAAAAACTGAAGAAAGAGTGGACCACATGTCAAATTAAAGGAACTCGTCCTTAATTTGGAAGCGTCCAAAGAGCAAGTTGTCAGATAGTGGAGTGTTGAAAAGTGAGCGTTTCCTGCGTACAGTGTGGACAAACTGTCAAAACCCTAAGAAAGCACAGGCATGTCTTCTAGTCTCCTGAATGCCAGAAGATATAGCAATAACAGCACAGCAGCTGGACAGCCCATGCAAAGCAAAAAGAGTACTGATGCTACTATCACCAAGGAAGACTGCTGGAAGAACCCTATGGCATTTTTTACATGTATGAGAGTAGGAAAAAACATAAAATGGAACCTAAGGAGGGTGGGTTTCAAGAAGCTGTAATGCATAATGAATGCCACTTCGAAACAGACTGGGTAAGCAATGGTTCCTGAGAATGACTGTGATATAGCAACATGATGAAAACTACAAATGAGGCACATAGGAAGTGCTGACGAAGGGAAAGGAAACAGTGTAGTATTGCTTTAAAGGTTATAAAAGAGAAAAAGGATGAAGAAGGTCCTAGAAAGAAGGGAAGGAAGTCCTAAGAAGGTGAAGCTCCAAAAATGAAACACATTTCACTATTTTAAAATCTTGGATAGCAGACACACCATAGTAACTTATCATCTGAAAGAAGCCACAGTGGAGAGAAGCCTAGGGTACTGTGACCTTCACAGCTATGGCTGTAAACTTGAACATGTATCATGCAGGCTTGAAATCAAAACTTCCACACCCCATTGAAAATCCCTGGAGGAAGAAGAAAAATATTATATAAAAGATGCACAGAATTTAACAGATTACCTTACTGCTATTTCTTTCATGATCAGTGAGCTGGTTATACCAAGGGTCGTTCCACTTTTCTTCAGATTGCCAAGCATATTTCAATATTGTGCTTACAATGGCTTCAACAAGGAGGATTATTAGATAAATAATCAAAAAGGAATTCATAGACCTAAGGGAACAAAATTGGCAGATGCGACTTTAAAGCAAATATGCATATAACTAAAACTGCTCTATGAAAAAAGGCTTCAGTGACTAGAGCTGAAATGAGCATGAACTCCCCTCAAAATACCCATACAGCTCTTCAAAAACACTTTCCAATTCATTTTGAGTAAAAAAAGTATCAACATTGATTAGCAATCAGAGTAATCTGATTCAAACCAATATCCCTCATACCCAACAAAACAAAAGATAATTGCCTAGAACAAATCAGTGATGGTAGCTACAACTTTGCAAGAGTATGATCTAGCTTCACAAGTAATTTAACTTCTTTGGTTACAAACTTAAACTTTTCTGCAGAAGATTTTTAGCCAGTGCTTTGTATCTTTGCCATTTTCAGCCAAATGGCAAGTCATTGTAGCATTGCTGAGGATAGAAAAAGGATGGGCCATTTTACTTTCTGTCTCTGGGAATTCTATGGTTGCAGAAGACCAAATTTATCTTTTGTTTTAGAGAAAGTGAACACAAAACTCAACAAGAGACTTTGCCATGGGTCTAGGAAGAAGTTATGGCTATGTACGTGCCTTACTAGCTAAGAAAATGACATACTCCCTTGGAAAACAACAAAGGTTTAACAGGTTAAGGAGGAGTAGATTTAATGTCAATTGGACTACATTGCTTCAAATACAGACAGGTCAATTCTTGCATTAATTTCCAAAATGATGTAGACTATTTAGTCAATTACTAGGTAGTGATTTCATTAATTTCAAAGTTTGCTTGCAGGGTGAAAAAACCCTACTTAACACTAGGCAGTCTGAAAAAAATAGCAATAGCAGTTAGCAATAGCAGTTATATTTCTATACTGCTTACCAGTGCTAAGCACTCCCTAAGTGGTTTACAATGCTTTTAGCTAATTGCCCCCAAAAAGCTGGGTACTCATCTACCGACCTATGGAAGGATGGAAGGCTGAGTCAACCTGGAGCCCTGCAGGATTCAACTCACAACATTGTGGCTGCAGTGCTGACATTTAACCACTGCGCCACTCTGACATAAAGTTTCCAAAATTTCCTAAGGAAAAATGTTTTATAGCTAGCAATGGAGGCTACTAGATCTTTTAACAAACCACTGCAACTAGCAACTAGTGGAAATGCTGCATATACTTACTTTTCCACTGCCGATCGTTTCTGTGATTTGCTCTTATAATTTAATGCCATCTTGGTTTCCATTCCTGTATATACTGCAACACCTAAGAAAAACAAAACACAAAACAATTTTTATCAGTTGGTGTTTACAGCACAGGCTGGTAAAAAGGAGAACATTAGTTTTATCACTACTTCCAGAACAAAGTTGTAGCAAAAGGCATGAGATTTTTAGCAATATTGTTATGACAAAACAATGACCTTGGAACTATAACACCTATTAAGTGTATACTGTATAACTAGCACAGGCTTAACACTAAAGAAAACAGGGTAACTGCAATCATTTAAGCATCATATCCAATTGTACTTACTACTCTCTAGCAGTCTACTGTTATTTTCTGAGTCAAAACTCAGTTCAGACAAAAAAAGGGTTTTTACTAACTTCATCTCCCATAATCTCACTACTACTACGTTGTCAATGGCAGATGGGAACTACTGATTAACAACATCTAGAGGGCCAGGCCGCCCACCTCTGCTCTAAGGGGAAGTTGTATTTTCTTATGAAAATGTAAGAACTGTTGTGCAATTGATAAAATACAATTGATAAAATGCAGCTACAAACCAAAAATTTCTTTTGTATTTTTCAATCTTGCTCCACGAAGTAAAAGACTTTCAGGTCCAAGTGGGCTAAAAAAAGAAAGAGATCAGTGTTTATGATTTACAGCAGAAAACACAGCAGCAGCTATCTTCCTTAAATGCCAGGGCCACTAAATCTAAAAGACTGTTTAAATCAATTTGGACCATCTGAGGATACACCACTGGAATAAAAACAGGGCTCATTCTTTCCCTGAAAGCAACAGAAAGAGAAGCTAAAATCAAGAAGGTGAGGATACACTAGCTTAAAGATAGGTGGCTTATTATTTCCATAAAAGGTGAAAGATAATTCAGAACAGACTGCCTTTAATGTACTTCTAAACCCACATGATTATACAGAACCTTTTATAAAGACCCAGTATGCCACTGGAGGCTGTTTGTTGGAAAGAATAATGGGAGAGAACTACTGTCTTCAGTCCTTGTTTGCTGGCCTATCAGAGGCATATGGTTAGCTTCTGGTGAAGCAGAATGCCAACCTAGATCAATCTTTGATCCACAGAGCTCTTCTGTGTTGAATTCTACTATTCACACCTAAGAGCAATTTAAGTTGTTTAATGAAACCAAGCAAAATAAATTCCTGCATATATTTCTAAACATTCTTTAAATACTGCAGGATAATTAGTATCTGTAACATCTCAGTGCACTGTTCATACAAGTGTATTGATGTTTTTTCTTGCTTTCCTTTTTGTATTAACATTTTTATCCTGCTCGTTCTATAGGGAATTCTGCGTTCACTCATACCTAAAACTTAAGGATGAAATCACCAGAGAACTCACACTGCAACTTCCACTTGCAATGAGGGTGACTTCCCTGTCACTTCTTCTAGGAAGGATGAACATAAATGATTCCAGCTCCTACAAACTGGACTTTTAACACAGATACCTCTAGGATTCTCAGAGACACTGCAGACATAGTAGATACTATATAACATTTAAACAGATGTTCAGGAGTCTAGCAGGGGAGAGTCAAGAGGCTGATGCCAAGTTAAATAAAGCTGCTACCAAGGAGTGCCTCCCACCTCACTGACCCAAATGTCAGTCCAGAATAAAAAAAAATATGAGGGAGGATTGTGCAGAAACATTGGCTGCTGATTAGACTTTCACAAGTGAGTGAGCAGGAAGAACAGGATGTTTAGCATAAATAGGAGAACTGAACATTTTGTCTGGTGATAAAGTGCCAATCCATGGTAAACACTTAGTGAAAACAGCTTCTATAGGACATATTAGGAGGAAAAAACACCAAACATTATAACAGTTTCATGGATTAATTTAGAACTTGGGGCCTTGAAGAATCTCTGGGGAGGGGAGTGGAAAAGACATTTTCTTATCGGAATTACAGGACTATGAATTTTATCAGCAGCAGATAAAAGCTGGTTTTGCAAGTTAGCTCAGTCTAAACTGGTCAAGCTGGTAGCTGACATCATCAAAAGCAGGAGTAAAAACTTGAAGGCACTTTTTCCATAGTTTAAGCCATTTCTGCTATAACTAGTCACCTAATTAGCTCATAGAAATTAATCCTCTCCCAGATAAAAAGTATTCCTGCACTTCAAAGCACAGTTCACTTGTCATTCCCCAAACAAGGGAAAACCAAAATAAGAGAAAATTATTTCAGAATGACTAAGGTATGGCAAGCAGGAACTGAAGACATTTATTACATCCCATTGCAAATATTTAAACTCTCTGCTCCCATGCCCTCTTGGAAATTGTTACAGAGGTAGAAACAGTAACACAGTGCATTTTAATAGCTAAACACTGGCTCCATCAAGACATTGCTGTCTGAATCTGGGATCTTTGACAGAAACAATCCCTGCCATCTCCAACTAGGATTGGGAAAAACTCCAGTTTAAGTCTTTGGAATAGCCAACGTACCTTGCAAGCCTTGGTATAAACAATCTCTACCTGCCTTGGCAACCAAGACCCTCCCACACCACCTCAACCCCTCCATCTACTCCCTCACTCTCATTCCTGCTTAACTTCCTCACAGACCATCCTCCCTCAGTTCCCAACAGCAATCTTGTTGGCCCTTCCAAATGCTCCCACCACTCCTTTCATCTCCTCTTGCTTGAATCCCTACTTTAAATCCTCTTTGTTCAAGCCCTTTCAAAAGAAATGCTTCAGCTGGAAATCTTGCATTGAGCAAGGGGTTGGACTCCATTGCCCATGAAGTCCCTTCTAACTCCATGATTCTATGAAATCTTGTTGGCCACCTCCAAAGGCTCTCACTCTTTTTCCTTCCCTCTTGCTTGTATTCCAGCATTAAATCCTCTTTGTTCAACACTCTTCAACAGATCCTGCTTTAAATACTCTTTGTCAAACTTCCTTCAACAGAAATCTTGCCAGTTTCCTTCAAATGCTCTTACTGCTTCTTCCATCCCCTTTGGCTTGAATCTGTGCTCTAAAGCTTCTTTGTTCAACTCCCTTCATCAGATCCCTGCTTTAAACCCTCTTTGTTCAAGCCTCTTCAACAGATCCCTGCTTTAAATACTCTTTGCTCAACCCCCTTCAAAAGAAATCTTATAGATTACCTTCAAAAATACCCATCCCTCCTGCCACCCCCCAGCTTGATTCCCTGCTTTAAATCTTCTTTGCTCAACCCTCTTCAACAGATATTTGCTTTAAGTACTTGTTGCTCAACCTCCTTCAACAAAAATTTTGTTAAGTCTCTCCAAACTCTCCCACCTCTTCTTCCTAAAAACATAATAGTAAAATAATTTTAAAAAATCAAGTGCAGCCCCTGAGTAGTGAATATGCCTGAATACACCTGAATATGGCCCCAAGGTCTGCCGCAGTTGCCTACCCCAGCTTAGAATTACAACCACTGGCTTACCGTACTATCTCCTCAATTTGTTGAGTTATTGTTATTCGGCCAACAAATCTGTAAAACAGATTCATGAATCAGAGTAATATCCTTCCAGGAAGAAAAACTTTATTTTAGATGTGCAAGTTCTAATTTAAGAATGGTACATAATATTCGGCATTAACACTTGGCCACTACAGAAGCATATTTCCAAAGAGATCAAATGTAATAAAAATGTACTTAAAATGAACCCTTCAAAAATCAATTATATGACAAGACATACAGTTAATCATTAGTTAATTCCAGTCAAAGTTACCTACTTTACAATTCCTCACAAGACCCTTATAAAGACAGTAATGTAATGTTACTCTCTATGTCAACTTTTAGATGTAAGCAAATGGTAAAGATGGCCATTTTTTGTAGCATTTGGGGGTCTTATTCTGCTAGGTACACGCTCAATCTAGAATCCTTCATTTCTCACTGTCAGAAAAGTGTACGAGTGAACCCAGATATAGCCTTCCAAGGCCAGGGAAGACTCTATGTTAAAGCAATAGAAAGTCCCAATCACTTCCTCCCACAAAACAATGAGCCTGCCTACGCTTCCGGGAGAAAACACACACACACACACACACACGATGTATGGAGAACTGAAGAGAAAGACCCAACATCTCAAAAGACTTTGCAGGCTGGCCCTGTGACACTATTGATGTTACTCTTGTGCCAATTTGACAGTCAATTGGCTTCATTATCTACAGTGAAAAAAAATGGTAGCTGTCAGCAGGGCAACTCAAGTTAAAACTGGTTACCTTTTATGGACCCTTTCCCATATGTGAGGAGTAGTTTACTTCAGGCTTCTTGTTAACTGTGCTAAACCTGGCTCAGTGTAGAGAGAAGTTCAGATGACCATGAGAGCCACATTCAACTGATGCTCTGTCAAAGAAATCCTCCTATGTTAAGAAGGAGCCCAGAAGGATGGGGAAATCTTTTCCAATGGATTTCAGTGCTGGCCAGTGCAACAACCACCACCACCACAACAACACCCTAAAAAATCAAAAGCCTTCTTACTGTACCTAACACTAAAAATATTAATGCTTCGAGCAGAAAAATGTTGTATGTGCACTGTCACTGTGGAGCTCTCAACTTAGTACTCAGAGCTCTGTAATGAGAACTTCCAGTAAAGTTTAAAGCAGTTTATTTCCAAAAACATTCACTTTCCAAACACTCTTTTAAAAGAAAATTATAGAAGTAAAACCTGTAGAGATCTGCTTCTGGCTGTTGGCATTCTATAATAGCTACAAGTTTGTCCAGGTTGGCAACTGACTGCAATACTGCAGTTTCTGGGACTGCAACATGTGTCTGAAAGAGAAAGAAATATGCACAGACACATTATATTAGGCAACAATGAGCACTGCATTAGACAGAAGCTAATAACACCTGTTTATATTTTCTGCACATCAATCACAGCTGTCAGATGACAAAACCCTTTATATATTCTTCCAATCAAACCTTCAAATTGCATTTTAAATTTTCCAATGTGTCACCAAAGTGAAAAAATACCGAGCAGACACAAACCATGATTTGTTAAGCTTCCCATAATTTATTATTTATTATTACAGCCAATGTGTTTAGAGTGAAAAGTCAGGTTCCAAGGTTCAAGCTTCCACTGAGCCACAAAACTCAGTGAGTGACTTTGGACCATCACTGCCTCTCAGCCTGGCCTCCCTTACAGGGCTGCTGTGAGGATAAAAATAAGGGGGAACCATGCACATCATCTTTATCTCCTTAAGACATGATACAATTGTAAGAAATGTAATATTTAGTGAGCAGGCTGCCTGTATTGTTCTGCTAAGTGGGCAGGAAAGTTTTATTTGTCTGCTCTTCAGCAGACAATCAGAATAGAACTTATATACTACACCTTTTGGAAGGATAATAAAAGACGGCCATCTTATCAAGTGGTTACAGTCACATGAGCACATGGTAAACAACAATTTATTTATTGCCAACCAAACATGTCAACAAGACCAGGCTTCCATGAGGCTGGTGTCAATTCAGGTCACTGAAGCTGACAAGTGCAGTATGAGCACATCACTGTAGCATGCCCCTGGGCCTTGTCTTCCTGGTTTGGCAGTGCTCTATACACAGGGGCAGCAGTCCAACTTAAGTTCAACACTGGCTACATGAGCTCTGATGAGGCTATGGGTTTTTTACTTTGGACTTTCAGCACCAGTACTTGCACCCAACAACGCAACTGCAGCCTACAGATTCAAAGCAATGGGCTAATATAAAGGAATCACATGGAATTATTCCTACAGAAATGCAGAAAATATACACAGACCAATTTTAGTTCTAACAACAGACATCTCTTAGTGTCACATAAGTAAAAACCAAATAAAAGGATCTGGGGAAATATGATAAGGAATTCAAATGCACACACATTTACATTACTGTACAGAGTGGGACTTACAAATAGATTGTAGCCTAAATTACTCTAAATTTCTAAAAGAGTCCAAAAGAAACAACTAGGAGTAATATCCAACTGAGTACTTAAGCTGCAGAATACTAATTTTGCTGGTATCAATTCCCTTCCTTATTTTGTGGCCCCTTGTAACCCTTATACCTCCTAAAAATCTGTTCCAAAACTTTTCTGGACCTCCAGTGTGAGTTCTTTGAGTGTACTAGGGATCTGGGGGGACTGTCCTGACTTCTTAAAGAAGTGATGGTTTCCAGTTTCAGTACACAAATTGATCTGGATCTAAATTTATAGCAATGGTTTAAGGGAGATTCTGGACATGAACTTCCAAGTACAACTGCTGCCTCACCATGCAGAATGAATATGGACTATGAAAGATAACAACATTGAACAGAAGGATCAGCTTACCTCTAAAGGGCTTTTAAGGACATCTACACACAGTTTTTGAAACTAACCCATGCTTGGTACCACCAATTTCAGAAGAATACTGAGAACACATATACCAATTGCACCTGGTCATTTAACATCTCAATTATATGCAATGAACAAATTAGATTAATTTTGTCTAGCTACTGACATGGCCCTTTGGACCGAGTAAAAACTACGCATCTGATTCAAGAGATACTGCAAAAGTTGGTGTACTGAAGTTTGCTCAGGGAAATTCCATATTAACACCCTCTCTCCCTGTAAGAGGAATTAAAAATGCTCTTGTGTGAAACTAGTATTACGCAAAAGTAATGAAAACAGACCTTAAGATTTGTTTCTCCATCCAAGCTTGCAGTAGTAACGTAACAAGAGCCATCTGCTCTGTCAGATGACAGAAGTACAAGATCAACAGGGAAAGTTTCATCTTTGGCTACTCTGACAATATCCCCCACCTGAAAAGACAAAGCAAAAAATATGTAAGGAAGCGCTCATTTGTAAGACGATTAACTGGACCAAAACGTTCATATTAATGCTGGGTAAGACTCAACTGGCTACTTCTGTTGGCAAAATGGAGAGTGGAAAAACTCACCCACTCTCCTGCAGTCCCACACATCCTAAAACTGCTCAAGAAGGCTGAAAAACCACTGCAGCACACTTCTAGCACTGTAGGAGGGAAAGCCATGGCAGGTAGCTGCTGTGCCAGAGGAAAGAACCTGCTAGCACTAGCTCAGCACTGGATTTAGTCCACTATTATTCTAATCCAACAAACTTTTGTAGAATTCCATAGTAAGTAAAGCAGCAATCCTAGAGCTCCTTCATCACCAAAACATGATTTCTAAAACATGCAAAATCATTTTGCACTGCTAAGACACATACCCGAATGTTCTTTGATCTAGTTTTTACAAGGCCACCGCTACGAACAACATATACTGGAGCTCCATTCACTTCATTGTCTGCTTTATGGCGTAACCAATCTTCATATCCCTGGTAATGATGAAAAAAGAAAGCTATGAATGTACAAGGTGATCACGAAAAAGCATCTTTGTATCCTATCAGTGAGATCAGGAAACCAAAAGTCAAGGCCAGCTACTGCTTTGCAAACAGACTTGTTTACAGAAGGCTGCAATCTGACTATTGGAAAGGTGTTCCTGCAAATTTGAAATAGGGACTGGTAGCCGCAACATTAACTTTCAGGTCACTTTCAGAACAGGTGGACTGAGGAAGAATTAATTTTGAGTAAGAAAGAAAGGAAGATTAAATGGCTAGCATCATGTGGTGTTGCTATGCATCTTAAATTGAACAAGCAAAAGGCAAAACAGATGCCTCAGACTTTTATTATAATTTACACTAAGGCTACTGCTCATGGATGTAGCATGACCTATGTCCTCTCCAAAAGGGCCACACATGCATCTACACATGACAGGTGTTGCAGTTTCTCTCTTGTAAGATCTCCTGCTAGCTTGGGGATCACTGCTCTGTAGCCCTAGACAACAAGCCAATGGCAAAGAATGCCGGGAGCTGTGGTCCAACATCCAAAGGGCTATAGGATTTCCATCCCTGTATTAGGCTGTCTTCAAGGTTATATTTTCCTGAGTCTGTTAAAGAATCCTACCAAATTTATACCCGGCAAGTATATTACGGAAGGTTTCCCAAAGTAAATGGAGCTGACATGAGAAATGCCTGAAGAAAGGTCATACGGGAGCAGAAGAAGCTGCAGGTGTCTAGCCTTCCCTTGTTTACTACTAACATAGCTGAATGCACCCAAGTGTGACAGCTGTCACCAAGGCAACAAGCCTGAGATATCCTGCTTGACTGAGTAGGAAGAATGTGCAGCAGGCTAAGGTGGGATGCCTTCAAGAGAACTGGATCTCACAGAAGCCCTGGGCCTTTACACAAACTATGGGGACTTGGCAATATAAATACATTTTTAAAATACAATACTGAGGTACACAAGCTACATACACTTCAGCCTCTTAAAGCTTTCTTGTTTGATACGGTTGTGTTATTTGCCATGGGAAGCTTTACTCTAAATAGGTATGAGACAAATGCATTAAACAAAAACCAATGATGCATACAGCTTTCAAATATGTTATAACATCTGTCAGTACATAAGCCACTCCAAGGCTCCTTTTAATACCACTGTGCAAGAACTCACTCCTTGGGATGAGTGTGAGACCACAGGACAAAGATCTTTATAATACAAATTGACATGCCATGCCCTGGCTCCAAAATTCTGTGTCAGTCTGTCAATGTCCACTTAAGGGTCTTGCTATGAGTGACTAAGTGCATGGCAGCCAGACCAAGAAGGGGGAAAAAAGTCCCCAGGCTAACCTGCTGATTTGCAACAGAAAACATATTTACTTGTTCTCAGCTAGAAGCTTGAGCCCAGTGGAATCCTTTGTGTTTCGTGAAGGAACAGAAAGACACAACAGCAATGAATAAGACAGGATGTAGCTACATGGTGCTACATTCAAGTAATCCTCATTAAATCACCGGTGGATTGGTAATCTACAGAGTGTAAATTGTAAACATCAATCTGAAAACTGCTTTAGTAACTGTCCTAACTACTATCTCCTGTCTGTTGCTACTAGACATGTATTTTGGTTAACACAGCAGCTTTTTTCTTGAGCGGTAGTTCTTTAACAGAAACGGTGGTACCAGAGGTAGAAATAACATGGAAGGAGTAGGGGTATGTTCCTATACCACCACCCTAAAAAAGCCAAAGAGCAGGTCAATGTGTTTCAGCTTTTTCTTCAAAATTAACAATATGCATATGAGAAATGAAACAACCAGGTCAGGTAAGCCTTGCATAAGTAAACAAAAACATTTTGAATCTTCTAGAGACCACCTGAAAGCTTCTTCCAAAATGCACCCTAGGGTGATTTTTTTTTATTTCCTTCAACACCTTCCACTTTCCATTTGGTGATGAAACTTATAGATCTGTGCTTTTTCAGCAGGCTAGCTGGAGAGGAAGGCAATCCGCTTTTCCCTTTTCTCTTTGTTTTGCTCTTCACACATGCTCAATAAGTGATTTGGGAGGTAGCTGCTGTTTTCCTTGCCCGTTATACATATCTTGCCATACAGACATACCAAAAGGGGAATCAAGCAGCACAGAATCCCATTCTTTCTCAGCTCAAGCTTTTGGTGCTGGGTCTGAGCACCATGTCTGTAGTAAGCAATGCAATTTGCTTACTGCAGACATGCTGCTGAGGCCCAGCACTGAAAGTCTTTCTCCAGTCCTCCTTCATCACCCTCCCAATTCCAGTATTGCAAAAAACAAAACAAAACCCTTTGAGCTAAACAGAAAACAAGAAAGGAGGGAGATGGGCTGGGCTCCTATAAAAAGATTTTATAAAAAGGAGCTTCTTTGTCAGATACTTTGTTAACTAAGTTATGCCTGTAATAATTTCCTCCTTGCTAGTGTTTAAAAACTGTAAAGGGAATGTGCATACAGATTATATGAGACACAGAGCTGCCAGGGGAAACAGCATCCTCATATTAGTTTTCCCCCTTTCTTCTCAAATGTGTAGAACTGCATATGTAACAACACAGCAGTGAATTATTCTTTGCCCCACATCACGGGCTGCTTAACAAACAATATGAAGCTGCTGTCACAAAACAGGTTAAATGGTGTGTGCATTTCCTGGGAGAAAAGGACGGTGGTCCTATATCACATACAATGTGTAAGTCTGTGCTAAGCAACAGGTATGAGTAGCACATGCTGTTGTGTATGTCTCCAAGTTTTTTCCAACTTAGGATGATCCTAAGGCAAAGCTATCACAGGGTGTTCTTGGGAGAATTTATTCAGAGGGGGGTTTGCCCTTGCCTTCTTCTGAGGCTGAGGAAGTGTGACTTACTCAAGGTCACACAACTGGTTTCCATGGCTGAGTGGGTATGGAAACCCTCATTTTCTAGAGTCCTAGTCCAACCCTCAAACCACTATACTGTGCTGGATCTCAGTACACGCTGTGGCTACATTCTATTTGGATTACTGTAATGTACTTTACATGAGATTGCCTTTGAAGACTATTCAGAAACTTCAGCTGGTACAAAGAGCTGCAGTCAGAGTGTTAACTTGGGCAGAGTTCAGAGACAATACAATAGCTCCACTGGCTGCCAACCTATTTCTGGACATGTTCAGAATACTGGTTATGGTCTACTAAGCCCTATACAGCTCAGGTTCAAGCTATCTGACAGGACATATCTTCTATATGAACATGCATGGACATTGAGATCTTCGGGAGAGGCCTTCTCCTCAGTCCCACCTCCTCCACAGACATGGCTAGTGGTTTTCAAAAGTGGGCTTTACAGAGTTCTGCATTGTTTTTATTGAACTGTTTTTAACTAATTTTTAAAAATAATATTTAGGTGCACACTTGAAATTGATTTAATATTGTGAATAGTTTAATTCTATTTTAATGTTGGCTTTTGTATGTATTTACCTGTATTGTTCTTGTTATAAATGGTAAGCCACCAGTAGTCCTGAATTTGGGTATAAATAAAATTAACAATAACATTTTGACAAATCACATCTCCTTACCTGCTTTATGGCTGTCACAGTTATTACAAAAAACAATGGCAATCCACTTGTAACCGGACTTGTAGGTGTATCTATCATAAGCTAGAAGGCAAAATAAAGATTATGATAATATCAGCATGAAACTAGTTTCGGGAATACTATAGTCAAAATTGTACATCACATGTAACAGCCTACAAATTTTGGTTTGTGAGTGCCACTAATCTTGTTTCAATGTGACTTGAGCTGGAGCAATTTCTCAACATAACTGTGAACATTAGAAAAAGCCAGTTCTAAGAACCTCTCAAATTCAATGCAGTGTTGGGAGGAGCCTAGCAAATAAGCAGTCCTGTCTCTGATGCCATGTTGGCCTTGGAAGGTACTTAGAAAGCGGTCAGAACTCTTACTGCCTTCTAGTTGCTTCCAAAGCTTGGCAGCAAGCCCTTGTCCTATTTCCAGCCTGAAACAGCAGCTGGTACTTCCAAATTGGCAAAAGCACACTGGTGTGATCCTCAACCGTACAACAGAGATTGCACAGTGATGTTATAGGAAATGGCCTTCCTACTCACACTATGCCCCACACAAAGTGGGAATGAAGGCAAGCTGTTGTGAAGTGAGAAGCTGGCCAAGCCTGCCTAGAGCCAGCCAGTCACAGCCTATGGAACGCTTTGAGAGCAGGCCTATGTTAAAGAAAGAGAGAGACTGGCAGGATGAAAAAGAGTTAGAATTAGAGTGTGAGCGTTAGTTAGGCCGAAGGGAATGGAGAAGATCTGGACTGGGTTTGGGAATCTAAGAATATGGGGAGAGTTCAGGGAAGGTTTTAGTTGGTTTGAAACAGAAGACTTACTGTTTGTGTGGAACTGGCATAAGGCTAAATGTCTGTAACATAATAAATTTTTACTGTTTTTATTTTCTACATCTCTTGTCCAGATGTTTTATTTTAATAATTAACAGGTAAAACTCATTACGCTTTAGCACACTGATCAACACAGTCACCTGTCCAGAAGAGCATCCATCTTGAGGCCTAAATACTAGACCCAGGCAGGGATTGTAAGGATAAAAGGGTAAGGTGAGTGATGGGACCCCAAGAGTTGGAACTGTGGGGACAACCTGGACAAGGGTTCTGTCACAATTGTGGTCCATCAAATTCCTCTTTATTATCTACAACCTTGCTTGATGCAAACTTCTTCAAGTTCAGGCTTGTAAGACATGGATCAGGCAGCTACTCTGAGGACTGATTCCCAAAATTTCCCCTCCCTGCATAGAGAGGACAGTCCATGGAACTGCTTGGACAGGGACATATGCATAACAAAATATCAGTGTGACCAAAAGCTTAATGTTTCAGCAATGCTTAATAATGTACCTTAATCCCAAATAAAAGATTATTTTGCTCATGTTGCAAAACAGGCAATTGCAATCTGTCATATTATTACTGTTGTGCTAGCTGCAGCAGAAAATATTAACAAGCTCTGTCCCTACCATTTTCCTGCTGCTAGAGGGAAAAATACTACCTTCCACAATGTGAGGTATGTGTTCAGCATAGGGAGAGATCAATGAAACAGCAATTGTTCAGAAACTAACATTAATCCAAGAGACTTATTACCTTTAAGGGGGATTTAACACATTAGATAAGAAGCTGAAAGAACAGATTTTGTGCAAATAACCAAGACCCCACTCCTGTATCCAGCAGCCAATCCTAGAAGACCACAGTTTAAGAGAAGAAGCTGGCAGTCATCTGTCTACTTTACAGTCTTACATTCAAAGCTTAATTTTGTTTGAAGGGGCCAAGATGTGCTATTTTGTGCTAGGTCAGGTTTTCTTTGCAGGCTTGGCACAGCATAAGTTTTAAGGCTTGTTTACTTATTAGGCTTCAATATACAGATAAGAGCCTAAATGGTATTTGGTTTGCTCACAAGACCGTTCACACCCTTTCAAAGCTGTACGGGAGATTCTTCCTCATGATCTGACCCAGACTGCTTAGGAATGAGCAGCTGTGTGTGTGTGTGTGTGTTTGTGTGCGTGCGTGTGCACACACACACAAACAGGTGGGCGAAAGTGTGACTAAATGAAGGAGCAACATGGTGGAGCTAACTGTGCAGTTCTTTTCCACCCACTCATCGTACTCTTTCCCAGCTAGTCAGTAACGAGGCAGTGGGCCCTGCCCATGTGGTTGCATCACTAAAACATACACCTGAGTGAAAAGGAATTGCACCATGGTAAGCAGATGGCAGCAACCACAGCAAATACAACAGAAGGCTTTGTATAAAACAGGTGTGACCAATGGTTTATAGCTGCTCTTTAAAGTCCAGAGCAGCAACACTAAGTTATCACAGGAACAACATAAAGGATTTCTGGCCTGACTGTCATTTTCTGGGCCTAGTTCAGCTCACTCCAAGTTCAGCATCAAGGAATTTGTACAATTCATCAAAATCCACTTAAATCTATATTCTTCTCATCATAGTTTTGTACGCTCCAAACTTCTATCATTTAATTAAAAGCCACTTTTTTCAGTATTCCCTACATTTCAGAAGAGTTTGTCAAATACCATTTCCTATTTTACAAAATACAAGGAGCTAGATATTTTTACTGAAGTCAGAGCCTCTCCAGGTTCTAAGTACCTAGCAACAGATTCTATATCTACACAGTGAGCCAAGAAACTCTACATTTTGTATGCCACCAAAAAAGCTCTGAGCCCCCTTCTCTCTATGAAGAATGCAATGTATAATCAGTCTCCTGTTCAAAAGGTAAGCTCTTAAAAAAAAAAAACATTATGGAAGAAGCTGAAATAGAACAAGCACTTTTTCTGTCTTTGAAAAAAGTCAGGAATATTTACAGGAACACAGAAAAGGAAAGCAAAAGATGCTGTGGCGGACAGAATTATGATGTAAGTCTACTGTTAAAGCAAAGCTGCCCAGGTCCTATAAAAAGCCTGTATGGGAGACTTCAGGAGTGACACAAGCATAAAACTTTAATTAATGACTTTTAAAAAGGCACATACCGGTCCAGTTAAAAAAAGCAGTTATCAAAAAAGGGGGGAAAAAAAGGAATGGATAAAAGCAGCATGGTAGACTATGGCCATTTCCGCATGGGCTTAAAGAAACGGTGCAGAGCGTCCTCCAGGGAGGATGTCTGCACCTGGGAGCGGACTGGGTTGGACCTACTTAGTGCAGTTCCACACCTCAGCCCGCTCCGGAACAACCCGAAGTGGTCATCCAGTGTGCTTTTGAAAGACCGTTTGAAACAGGTCTTTCAAAAGCATGGAGCGTACCACTCCGTGCCCGCGCTCTGGTGCAGATTTGCAGGCTCGCACCAGTGCAAGCCTGAAATCTGCTGGGGGTGGGCTTTAGGCTGGTGAGCTTGAGTGTTTGGTGGAGAGCTTCGATCAACCGGAAGCTGCCATTTTCGTCCCTGGAGCAGTGCAGAGCGGCAGCCACGCACTGCTCCAGACCAGCCTGGACCCAAGCGTGGAGCCAAGAAGTCCGGTAAGTGCCGGCACGAGGCGATTTCCTCGCCCCATGAAGAAATGGCCTATATTGATGTCAAAAGGACATACTTTAAGAGACTATGGGACAACAGAGCTTTACTTTGGAACAAGACAGATAGTAAATTGTTGAAATGAAGTAAAATCCTTTGAAAAAGTCAAAGATATTGGCCACAACATTCTAGCTTGCTTGTAACTATATGTAAGTTGGTCTTTGCCTTAAAATCATATAAGTGGTCCTAATCAGAGCAACTGATTCAATGGGTCTCCTCCTGCTGGGACTATAAACTGGATTCAGAACTTTATCTGTAGTTTCCTGGTTTTTTTTAAAATTGTATTCTTGAAGCCTAATTTATTAACTATCAACTGAAGAATGATCCATGCTGAACTCCTTCAACAAGGAGACAGACAGCTGGAAAATGAATTACTATGTACACACACTCAAAACAATTTCATGGATGAAGAACTGAATATTACCATTTTACCATTATTGATTCTAGCTTTATATGCCAGTTGAAAAAAATGTTGAAAATTAGAATTGCACTTCTAAATTTATTCCACGATAGATAAAGTGAAACGTTCAAGTTCAGACCAGCAAGGACACTGGTAACGCAGAATGAAGAAACAAACTGAAATAGTACATAGCGACATTGCTATTCAATCAAGATTACTGCTCAAATGTTAGTATCTGAGCACTGAATATCAAAAAGCTTTTTGCTGCACACTAGGAATTCCCTTCTTCTAAAATCTATTTTTAAACTGAAGAAGGGTTCAATAGAACTTCAGAAATTCAAAGATACAAGCTGAGAGAAAAGCCTAGAGCAATGAGTCACAACTAATTTGAGATGACATCACAACATACCAACTTGTTCAGACCAGTTAAATGACTACTTAGAAGGGAGGAAAAAGGACTTTTAAACAAGTCTGAGAACCTGACTTTCCAGGTGTTTTCAGAGGTCTCTTTTGCTTTCCCTCCCTTTTTCGGTTTTTCTTTCTCCTTACTAGTTTTATTAAAATGGATACAAAATGGATCCCTCTCACACAAGAACAAACCTGTATCTCTTCATGAGGCAGGAAGTTAGAACAACTGATCCTGGGGCAGACTATATTTCCTCGGGGAAAAATGGAAGGCAACTTGCCTCTTGGCCCCTGAAGATAGGGTCTACCCCAGAGTAACCAGCCCCCTCCCCTCCAGTGAGAGAAGCGGGTAGTATTCGGAAGGAATACAAAAAGTACTAAGGAATTAACTCAAGCCCCGTGAACATCAGTGTGCAAAAGGAGGTGAGTTCCTCCATAATATAGGTGGGCAGTAGAAATGGTAACCAACAGGTTGACCTAAGCTGGCCTCACTTGCAGTACTTATTTTACTTATTTTCTTCTGTATTCTCCTGGGGGTAAAGGAAAATTGGGAAGAATACATACATACATACATACATACATACATACATACATATACTGTACTTGCCAGTGTATAAGATGCATTGGTGTGTAAGATGCACCCCATTTATACACTGACAAATACTATCTGCCAGTGCATAAGATGCCCCAGTGCATAGGATGTACCCCATTTTCAAACAGTATTTTCCAGTAAAAAAAGTGTGTCTTATACAGCAGCTAATAGGGTATGTATATAGGAATAAAACATGGAAAATGTTTCCACATCAAATCTAAATTTATCTTACTGTTCTGGCAATAAAAACGTTTTATTCATCATATGTCATATAAAAGTGTACTCTTCGGCATATTCATGATATTTAAAAATGTAAAAGTCTTAGTTTCTACAAGTGAAACTGTGCACGTCTTATACTGATAGCTGCAAACTACTGCATGCCATTCTGCCTATGCATGTGTTTTAGTTTTTGCCTTCTGGAAAGTACAAAAAGATATGAAAAAAGAAACCACAGATTAGGTAACAAAACAATAAAGTATATTATTATTGTCATTACTCAGGCACAATTTTGGAGTAGCAGGTCAACAGCATTTTGAAATATAGTTAGCCCGCCACATTTGTGGGTTTCATTGTCACAGATTTGATTACTTGTGAATTTCTTCAACCACTGGCCAGCCAAGGATGGATCGCAGCCCGATTTCTCAGCACCACAAACCCCTCCCAATGCCCTACACACACTCAAGGAAGGAGATGAGAGAGGGAGAGAAGAAGGAAGTACAGGGCTACCATTCCAACCCACCACATTTTCCTCTTCTTTTCCTGACCTGGTTTGAACCTGGGTATCTACTTTTCCCACCGTGACTCAGCCCCTTTTGACAGACACACACACACACACACACACTTTGATATTTGTGCTTTTTCACTTTTGTGGGGGTCCTGTATTCTTAATCCTAGTGAACGCAGAAGGCCAATTGTACAAAATTTAACTCAACACTGAAAATACTCTTCAACAGTATATTATCATATGCAATGAAGGCATTCCTTCCTGCACGCTTTTCTGGTGAAGAGAGCAGAAGATGGCTAGCTGTAGAAATGCATTTTAGTTACAGCTGTTGTATAGGTCTACAGTATGCACAGGAATTATTATTCAACAATTCTTTAGTCTGTCTCACATACCAATTGTCACACTATGCAATTCCTGGCATTATGAATGAGTAAAACCTTTTCTTAAAAATATAGTACTCATTTCCTAAAGAGAAAAATACGTTAAAGAGTTTTTATGTTTCCCAAAGAATCATGTTCTCAAAAAACAAAAACAAGAAACAGCTTTTCCCACTTTTTTCCCTGGTCTTTCAAGCTCTAACCACACCTCCTATTGCAAAGCTTTTAATAGCATTTCAGTTCTCTGTCACAGTACTGTGACAAGCTGGGCAGCAAATTAGCCAATACAGTTAACAAACATAGGCATCTCCAGAAGAGGGGAGGACCAAACATTAGTCCTAAGTGACTAATAAACAGCAGAGTAGAGAAACACACTTTGACTCACAAGCTACTATATGTAACACAGATGATAGCACTTAATGATAGGGTCTTGAGAATCTCCCTATCATATTACCAAACCAAACTAAAGGGATGCCCTCTTCTATTTTGACAGTGATGCTAATTCATGTCACCACGCATTTATGTTCCAATGCTGAAGCCTGACAACAGTGTCAGTTTTAAGACCTTTGTCTTTTTTTCCCATACGTGGTAAGTGTTGAGTGAGAATATATAATAAGATAGCGTGCCAGCCCAAAACAGTTTGGGGGAAACTGATTTTTAGCACTGAATGGCAACACTGCTCTCCGAGTTAGGCTAAGGCAATTGTCCACACAGTTAAAGTGTTTTACAGTTCTCAACACCTTTCCTGTGAAATAGGCTAATCTAAAAGACAGTGACATTAGCAAATCACTCAGTAATCTTCAGGGCTCAACAAGAATTGTACATGGATCACTGCTCTCCCCTAAACCAAACAGAATAGTATTTATTGTTTTACAAGGACCACTGATATTTAACATTAGGAAATCCAACTTACCTGAACCAAAAATATAATAAGAAAATAAAAGTTAGCTACTCTTCTGAACTGTTCAAATAAATTTTTTGGAACAAAATTCCACACAGTATACTGCAAGAGAAAGAAACACCAATTGTTATAAACAGAAAATGGCATTCTGTAGAAGTTAAGACATAAAAAATTCTTCAACAAATTCTCCTCTTCCCCCCAATAAAATGAGCCCTTTAATCTATAAATATTTCAAATATAACCATTTTGCCAATAAGCTTCTACAAGATAATTCATTTCCAGAAACTTATCATATGATAAGAAAAACAGTGAGAGACAGCCAGAAAACAAATCAAGAATTCAGTATTCATGAACACTGAATGATTTTCAGTATTCCTGAACACTGACAGGGAATGACTTTTCCATTTTCTCTACTAATTGGATAAAACACCAACGACTATTATTGTATGAAGCTACCTAATATTTTTTGCTTCATATTATTGACGTTTGCAATATTCAAAAATTGTTGTTGTTGTGTGCTGTCAAGTCATTTCCAACTTACAGCTAAGGTGAACCTATCATGGGATTTTCTGGGCAAGATTTTTCAGAAGGAGTGTATCCTTTTCCCTCTGAGGCTGGGAGAGTGTGAGTTATAAAGCTATATTTCCCTTTAGCATGGTACAAGTGTGTTTCAGCTAGCTTTCTGACAGCTTGTTTCATTATGAAAAATAAAGCAAATATGTCCATTGAGCAACATTACCCACATAGCTCAGATATCATGATCTATCAAGAGCTTCATCATTTTCATCTCTTAAGTCTGTGGCCCTTTTTATTATACCTTTCCACCAGTCATGCTGGCCAAAACTGATGCAAGCAGTAGTCCTACAATATATAGAACTGCACAAGTTCCTCACTGGCTTCAGGCCCATTCCCTACTGGCCTAGTCCTAGCAAAATGTCACATAAGGTAAAGCCAGGTTTTCATCATCCATTTCAATGGAATATGATGCTCATAACGAACTCATGCTGTGCTGTTTCTATGTAACACTTGCTATCATGACATCCAATAAGCAATGAAATATGTGGGGGAAGGATTCAACTTCCAGCAGGTCAGTGGGTAGCAACTCCTTGCAGCTTTTCAGCAGCCCAGGAGAACTTTCACAGTAAAGTTTTTATCTCCTACCCAATAAAGGGGAGGCGGAGGAGTACCCATTCGGGTCCGGAATTCCCATTATCCATATTCATTTTTTAGTAAGTGCACTCTGAATGGGAAAGACTGAGAGAGTAACATCTTGCCCTTGCCATGAAGCGCAGCTGTTCAGATTGGAACATCTGACAGCCCTATGCTGGCAACTTGCTTTTTTAAAAAGAACTCTTAATTAACCATGGAAGTCATAAAACGGAAGAACCCTTCTGATTAAGACAGATCAGAGGAGCCTTTGCAGCTGCCTTCTTTCTGCAATCAAGAGCTGAGTAAGTTTATTTGCAATACACAATTGTATATACATTTATACATATACATGTATATACATTGTATATAATACAATTTGCCATATACATATACATTGTATATACATATACAATCAGACATGGAAGTGGAACAAGACAAAAACCAGATGGTGAGACAAGCAAAAGCAGAGATCATGGAGACAGATTCCACCTTTAGGGATATTTATCATCAGGAAGTTTTTTCGTTGGTGAAAGGAAGATTATACCTCAAAGACAGGAGAAAGGGGATGAATTGAATTAGGACCCAAATCCGACTGAACAAAATCAAGTTGAATCTGTTTGCATGATAGAAAGAAGAGTGAGAAGGATGCTAAAATCAAGGATGTTGTCCCAAGACTGTGATTTTATAAAGTCATCTGTGAGGACTGATTTACTCTACGAAAATGAAGGTGGTGGAAGATGTCTAAAATAAGGGTGCTGTCTCACGACAGTACTTTTGAAATGGTATGTGAGAAGCAATCAGGAAAAAGATGCTTTCACATGAAGTGAGGAGTTAAATTCAAGATAAAGAGTTGGCCAAATTAGATTAATATAGTCAGACTTAGGATGGCAAATGGATTGGTCTATGAATTCAGTAATGGAGTTTAGAATATAAAATGGTATAGATGTAGCTATAAGCTAGCGATGCTATAAAACATGTAATACTTTGGTTCTTAACCTGGGATCCGGGGATCCCTGGAGGGCCGCAAAGCCCTGTTGCTAGATACCAACGACAGCAACAGGGACACAGCAGCGTATGTGTGCAGGTGCCCAAACTGCTCCCTCTTTTGCAAACGAGGGAGCATTTTGGGCATGTGTACATGCCTGCTGCTATGTCCCTTTTGTTAGGGACATGGCAGCAGGGAGTGTGGGAACTGATGGACAAGGCTGCAGGCATGTACGTGCCCCCAAACTATACTCTTGTTTGCAAATGAGGGAAAAGTTTGGTCATGCACATGCCTTGGTGCTGCACACACACCCTGTTGCCACATACACTCCCTGACAAAAGGATGCAATAGTTGGTACGCACATGTACCAAACTATGACTCTGTAGAACAGGATTTGAATCCCCACTCAGCCATGGGTAATCTCAGGCAAGTCACACTCTTTCAGCCTCAGAGAAAGGCAAAGGTGACAAATCTTGCCAAGAAAATCATCATGATACATCAGTTTAGGATTGCTGTAAGTCAGTTTTTGAAGGGGAGAGACATGAGAGCTAGAAAGAACCTCCCCTGTCAGCAGCACTTTGTTGTTGTGCCTTCAAGTCACTTCTGACTTATGGCAACCCTAAGGTGAACCTATCACAGTTTTTTTTTTTGCAAGATTTGTTCAGAGAGGGTTTGCCTTTGCCATCTCCTGAGGCTGAGAGAATGTGACTTGCCCAAGGTCACCCAGTGTCTGAGTGGGGATTTGAATCCTTGTTTACAGAAGCCTTGAATAAATTAATAAGTATTTGAATATTTAAATCTAAATTTAAACATTAAATCATGAGTTAAATCTTAGTTGTCCCTGGCAAGAAATTATCTTTATAGGGGGCCCCTGGTAAAGGAAAGTTTTAGAATCATTGATGTAATAGGATCACAGTTTTAAGCAGAGGATAGAGTATATATATATCGGATAATGGTACTAGACTGTGTTTTACAAAGATACGTGGATACATTTGGGTGTAGGTATGTTATGGTTTATATTATTATTATGGTTTATATTATTATTATATTATTAACTAATGAAAATAATAAGTAATGAAGTCAGTAGTATTTATAAAAACTAGCAGTATAAAGTTTACCTAGCACTATCAATATGATTTACTATGTAATTCTCTTTCTTTTATATATTCATTTATGCATTTGTTGTGTTTTTTGTTCCTTCTGGACAATGTTATTAAAAAAGAACTGTATGTATGGGGGAGTTATTTTTGTAACTTTTGTAAGTTAAATGTTTTAGTGGTGTCTTTTTAAATTATTGTAAGCCACCTTGGACCCTATTTGCCAAATTTATATCCTACCTTTATCCCAAACAAACAAACAAACAAACAAATATCTTATGTCCTCACCATATACATATACATTCCTTTACAATTTCTCCAATACAGGAAGCAGAGAATAAAAATGAATAATTTTGAAAAGAGCAGTCTATATTTAAATCAGGCATCTGAAAGAAGGCGTGTTACAATAAAAGTTGCCTGTGCAAAGTGACATGCCAGTGAACTAATACAGCTAACTGTAGATGCTACATCTGAGTTTGAGTGAGGTTACTGCTTTTTTAAAATTCTGGCATGTCAAACCATGTCAAGTCGCAACCTAGCTCTATTTAGCATGCTTGAAAAAGCAAGCATGCAGGTATCAAGTTCTTTCTTACCTTAGAGGAGATGATTCTGTTTTCTGCAAATTTCTGAGGAATATAATGGCCATGCTGGGGGAAACGATTTGCAATATAAATAGTTCGATTATCACTTTGATGTGGTGGGTCAAAACCCTGAAAGAGACAGAGAAAAAAAGAGACTTTTGGTTACAGTATTAGTCACAAATATTTTCCCCAAGACTTTAACATCCACAATGTCTTCCAAGTTTATATTTCATCCTCACAGAGAAATGTCAAGAAATCAGGCTGAAAGAAGACCACCTTCTCTAAGGGCAACCAGAGAACCTCACTGCTGAATTTGGACATAAATTTGGTATTCAGACATGTATCTTAGCACTCTTTTCATAGCTCTATAGTGATTTCTGGCATATCCTAATTGACAGAAATTTGTTAAACTGGACTTAAAGAGACTGACAGCAATTACCAATCTCTACTACAAATTTTTAGAATGTTGTTGTTTTGTTGTTGTGTTCCTTCAAGTCATTTTTGACTATTGTGACCCCAAAGCAAGCCTATCACAGGGTTTTCTGGGACTCACTCTGACGCACCCAAGATGACCCAGCGTGTTTCCATGGCCAAGCAGGGAACACAGCCCTGGTCTCCAGGCTCAGTCCACTGCTCAAACCCATGCTGGCTCTCAGGAGGCTTTTTAGCATAGCTTAAGTACAATGATTAATTGTATGGTTTTAACCTTCACAGTTTGTCCTAAGAGTTTTGGACTACAGTAGAGAAAAGAGATAAGAATTTATGAAAGTGCCATAAAGTATTCAACTATCAGAAGAACTTAGCACCCGCAGGCACTGCAACCTAAACTACTGATGTCTTGCCAAAGCACATAAAAGAAGCAACCAGGGTGACTGTGCAGATTAGAAGTGTGAAAGAGAAGTGCAAACAAACAAGAGTTTGGTAAAGTTATTTTAAAGTACAGTACAACTCCCAGAACCTTTCAGCCTGCATGGTCAGTGGCCATATTAGCTGGGGAATTCTGGAAGATCTAGTCTAAATTAGTTAAATTTTTGAGCACTTAAACAGCAATTGCAAGACATATTTCTACAATCAAGAAACGAAAGCTGAGGTGACAGTAAATTTCACACAGAACATTAAAAAGGATTTAGACGTGAAAGATTCACATATCTCACATCCAGATCACACAGTCTTAAGAAATGCCACCCAGTTCTCAAACCGCTGGTGTAATTTTCTGGTTTTGCATTTGTCAGTGGCAGTGGGAGGGACTTCTAATATGTAATAGGAAAGGGAGTTAATTTTGGGAGTGGGAAGCTACTGAAAGCCTCCCACTCTCTTGTCTGCTTCAGTCATTGTTCTTTAACACAAACCAGCATGTGCCTCTCTTCAATTCATACAAAGAAGGAACTACAGATACCTGGCCTGCCACCTCCCCTTGCTTGCTCAAAGTGATCCTATTGCAAAACTAACAGTTGACAAAAGTACCTGCTGCAACCCAACTTCTTTCATTCCTGAAATCTTCTGGTTTGCAAAAGATTTCAAGGAGGGATCAGTCTCACACTTCATAGAACCATAACTTATTGAAGATTTAGTGGGCAGTGAGGGACAGTTCCTCATTTTATGTTGGGTTTTGCAAATTTTGCTACTTCAGGCTTTCATGGAAGCACAGAGACAAAAAAGAAGGCTATTATTCCCACTACAACTGAAAATAAGAACTCAGACACCTCCGAGGCAGGGCAGCACCATGGTTACCACATGGAGGATCAAGTCTGAGTCTTATTTTCCCAAATTTGATTGTGCACAGTGTTTTCCACAGATATCATTAACAGCTACCAGTAGTACTGGTGGCGTTGGAGAAGGGACGGGATGTTCTGGAAACCGCTGCTCATCATTACCTCACCTAGTTTCCTAGGAGCACATGCAAAATTCCCTTCTAAGTGGGCAAAGGGAAGCTACGTTCTTCATGTCCAGTTCCAGCTTGCTGTTCCACCCAAGGCCCATCCCCACTGAGTAAATCTCCTTCTCATTTCAGATGCAGCTGCATGAAGAAAGTAGTGCAATGTACGCAAGGTACTTTTTTACTCCAAGGCTATGCAAAGTGATGGAAATGGATTTCAGTTCACAATCATCTTGGCTACTGAAATGTAAGGGTAACATGGGAACAACAGATTTCCCTGGTAGATTTTTTTGTTATTTAGGTACTGTTACCAGGCCATATACCCCCACTCTATGATATGGTTTAATTGGAAACTATTAATTGGCATGAAATATAAATTATATCCTGCTATGGTTGGGAAACCTGCTGGCAAAGAGGAACTGGTTGCACACATGCATTGCAAAGCAAGGTCAGATTGGGACCTTAGGGCATGGCTAGGTCATACTCAGGGAACTCTGGTGACAATGTACTTGCAAGTGTCTCGCAATGACTCAACCTCTAGAAACAATAGCACCTGAAACTCCTTCCACAGAACAACAGATCGTCTTTGACCCTCTTCCTTTGTTCACTAAAACTCTTTTGTCCCTTCACCTGTCCTGTCATAAAGGAGCTATCACGATTCCCATCAGTCCTTTGTCACCTAATGCTAAGGCCATTAGCTCATTCTGGACCCTACTGTCTACTCTGCCAGGGAGCCATTAACACCTCCCCCCTCAGGGCAGAAAAAGAGTATTTGAACCCTGGTTCTCAGCTAGATAGCTCATAGTACTCTGGACATAGATTGTCACTCTGCTGCTCCAATTCTCATTCTGGTACTTCCCTCGGACTTTTAGTCTGAGCCAAATCACTTTGTCTCTTCTTTCCAGATAGGTAAATATCACCCACTATGCCCTAACTTCTCACTATAAAAATTTTCCTTCCTTTCCTTCAGTTAGCCTTGCATGAGTGTGAGATTGCTTGGATCTTGTGTGCGTGTGACTGTTAATTCCCACAATAAAACAAATATTATTTGAATCTCTGGCTGGTGTCCCTGCATTGCTACAGGTGTAAAAGATCTTGCTAGGTTACCGCCTTCTCGCAGGCCTCCCTTTTGAGTCACTATTGTCCACTGTTCCATGGAGGCACTGGCATCGCGAGTCAACCTCTGAGCTACCCATGTTTTGGGGTAACAGCACTTTCCTTAATGATTACAGAAAGCAACACCATATAAAGTAGCTAAGCCAACAGAACCTAATTAGTTTGTATGGGTCTGTTATTTTACTATGTTGGTTTCGCTATTAGCTCCACTGGAAAATAAAGATACTTTATACTGAATGAATTCCTAGTAGGTTCAGCCTATTGCATGTAATATAATATAATGCAACATAACGTAACATAACATAACATAACATAACATAACATAACATAACATAACAGCACAGCAAGCCAGAGAAAGCAAGGCAGTCACAGGAAAAACATATTCCAGACAAACTAAGCTAGAAACCTTGTCAGACAATCAACATGTAATCAGTTGAATTCGTGTAAATCTCTTACTGATATTAGTATACCCTTCCCTAAAGAATGTATAAAAAGCATCAGTAGGCTCAAGCACATTTCTCCCAACTGTATTTGAGTAGTGGTAGCTCTGGTATCCACAAGCCAAAAGTATCAGCGAAAATAGGTGCCTTACAAATGCACACAGCTTGTACTAATGGTACAAACAGGTAAGCATGAAGAGCTAATATTAATATTCCAGGTGAGAACTACACCTTGCAGTCTGAAATCTAACTCATATTGAGGTGGGAGTCCTGTGGATTTGGAGTGTTCGTATGTGGACTGCAGGTGGTCCATGGGTTCCCCTTTCCCCATCCCAGCATAAATAGAATAGTAGCCCTAGACAGAGTAGACAGACTGGAAATAATTGGACCTGTTAGTCCAACTAACATAAATTCCATTTATTTCAGTGGGCCTACTCTAGACAGGAATTATGTTGAATTTAGCCTAATGTAACCAATAAAACAAAGCCCAGTAATTATACAGGATCCTTTTATCTTCCATACTAATTATGATTAGGGAGGAAAGACTTAAAAGACATAATTAGATGCTTCACAGCAAGTGCAATTTTCATATAGTGAACATAACGTACAATGTGTAGCTTGGTTACAAAACTAAGGGAATCAAAAGAAGGAATGAGAGATTGCTACTTACTGTGAAGGATCATTTTAGGAAGGCCTCAGTAGCAATCCATTACACTATGGGTTATCCCCTTGTGCCAGCTGATCAAGGCAGGAGATAAATGTTCTAAGCCGTTTCTACCATTGAACTCCCTTTCCCATCTCAGTTTTGTTCCACAGCCTTGCCTGTTGTCCGATACAACTTCTCTGAATTAAATGTCTTATTATATGGAAGGGATTGGATTGCTACTTTTGGCCTTCCTAGAATGATCATAATAACCATAGAATCAAAATATTCTATGAAAAATAGATTTGTTTGTTTGTTTTCACACTAGCGGGGAAAAAATCTCAAATGGCTGGCAGGGCAGGTGAAATAAACTGAGCGGGGAAAGGGAGTTCAACGGTAGAAACGCCTTAGAACATTTATCTCCTGCCTTGGTCAACTGGCGCAAGGGGATAACCCATGGTGTAATGGATTGCTACTGAGGCCTTCCTGAGAATGCTACCCCATTCAAAAGAGCTTGCTCTATGGTATGGTGAACTGGAGCAAGTCCAGAGCTTCCTCAGATTTACAAGCTTCCTGCATAATACTCAGGGTTGACTTTTAGAGGCTGCAACAGCATCTGTAAACCTTTTATAATTCAGCTATTATTAAACAAATTGAAACGACAATGTTGGCAAACTACTGAACATTGAAAACTCAAACTAGGAATTAGTCAAAATCATTTGAGATGCAAAACTTAGCTGATAAGCCAAAATAGCTTTGGCAAGGCACCACATTATATTTTAAGTGGAAGAGGTATGTTTCTTATGAGCTGTTTTACTACATTTGTTAAGTAAGGGAGTTACTACATAGAATGAGACTGCCTCACTGGGACTGAATTTTAAAATCTCCACTGGTGCAAAGTAATTTCAAAAAGCTACCTTCCAACAAAGTCAAGCATTTCCCTCTATAATCAGTCTACAGTCTATCAGCAGAATGAAACTGACATCCTTTCCACCTTTGCTCTATGTAATAAGTTTATTGCAAAACACTGATTTCAACTAATTAGTATACAGTATCAACAGATTGAGAGCCAGCATGGTGTAGTGGTCTGAGAATTAGACTATGACTCTGGAGACTAGAGTTCAAATCCCTCCTGGGCCATGAATATCCACTGGGTGACCTTAGACAAGTCACATTCTTTCAGGCGCATAGGTAGGGAAAGGAAAACTCCTTCTGGACAAATCATGCCAAAGAAAATCCTGTGACGGGTTCACCTTAGGGCTGTCATAAGTCTGAAGGCACACAACAACAAATGAACAGACTATCATCAAATGTTTCATCTAACCAAGCCATCTAATGAGAAAAATGCTATCTGGACCTTATCTAAGAAGCTTAGGCCTGCCATTCCTGTACAAGACTTGAAAGACATATTTTAACACTGAATGGCTAAACAACAATCCATCATGGGATTCCACCTGATCAAACTTTTTGAACAAAGCTTTTTAATCACATTCCATGCAATGATATTTGTATCATCATCCAAAAACTGTTCTGTGAATGACCACTGTTAATGAGATAATTATCCCTGTATGTACCTTCTGAATTTTATTTCCCTCTCACCTTGTTTATAATTCTGTGTGTGTGTGTGCGCGCGCGCGTGCGCGTGCATATGTGTGTGTATGTGTGTGTGTGTTATAGGATAATATTGCATCTAGAGAAGTGAACTCAAGGCCCTGAAAGATTATACCATGATACATTTCTTAATCTTCAAGAAGCTGCAAGACCCTGTTTTATCCAATATGAATCTTTCTGATAACACAGAACAAGGAAACAATTTTTTTTTACTCCTTCTATAGCAGGGAAGAGTCTGTTTACTGCAGACTGACAATGCTTAGCCTAGAAGTGTATGTTTGTGTGTAACTGCAGTGCTTAATATTTCTGTTTTCAAACAATAAAGCAAAAGGTAACCATTCCCAGTTTCATTAACACAGCTTCAGTATGAAAATGTTGACTGTTGAAGGCATATATATTCTCCTTTGAACCACTAGTTCTATTCACAGAAACCTCTTAAGAACTGAACAAACTAGGAACTAAAAGTGAATCACTGCATGTCTCAAAACTGACAAGACTGCAAGATATAATTGATTTAATATACAGCCACTAGGTGGGCAGTCATATTTTACCACTTTTTCAAACATCAGTACTTTTCATTTACTAAATGATTTACCTCTGCAAAATATTTTCAATGTGTAGAAGAAAGTATATAATACATATAATAGAGCTAGGCTTTAATTTTGTCACCTGTACTCTGCCAGGAAGAGATGACCTTGTTCCCGAAAGTGCTTTGTCAGATAAGTTCAAGCTACTGTTACCTGCTGGCTTTTAAAATTTCATGGAAGCAATTAAAGATTTTTGTATTTTCTTTCTAAAAGTTATGACTAGAAAAGCAATTAAAAGTTGTTACAAACACAAGACCTTAGCTATATAGGGGGATGAGGTCACTGCAGTTCTTAACGAAAGATATAGAACAGATGTTAGGATTTTGAATAAAAGTTCTAGATAGCCTTTCTTCTAGTACTCCAGGATTTCAGGGCCATTCCTTGCCTAAGGCAATTGTATGAAATCCATGGAGTTGCCATAACTTGACAGGTGACTTGAAGGCCATGCACACATACTGCTCCTGAGCCAAAAAAGCAAAGCAAAGCAAAAGAGCTAGCAAAAGCAATTCCTACCTGTAAGCACCATTAGTGAAAAGAACAGAGATGTTTATTGTTTTAAAAGTTCATCATAATATCTCCCAACATACCTGAGCAATGTTCAGCCTTTTATTAAGAATTCTTGGATTCCTGGTTTCATTTTGAGTTCCAACCCTGTACAACTGAAAATCTGAAAACGCACCCTCTTTTGGTATGACCTCCGCATGCACAAATGTGAGGGTGCATGAAGCGTCGCATCCCATTATACTCAATGGATGTGGAGGGTGCACACATGCAGTCAGTGTGCACACTGACTACAATGGAACGTGACACTCGCATTTTTTGTTTTACACGGGGGGGGGGTCCTGGAATGGAATCCCCACATATATAGTGGGTGCACTGTATTTCCAAAAAGGATGATAAATTATAGAAAGGGTTAAAATCAAAAACCATCCCAGAGTTGCTTTCACTCATTATAGAAAAAGCTCATCTGAAACTTTCGTATTTGGATATTTGTACATCCTACTTCTCCAAATCCTCACAGGCTAGAAAACAGGAAAGCTGCATTCTATTGAGACTGTGAGATAGAGAGAAAGGTATCTCTTTCTAATTAACATCTTCTTAGTCTGTCTTCCCTGCCCAAAAGCTAAGAAGAGACCATTCTCCTGAAGAACAGTATACCTGAGAATCAGGTGAGCATTCTCTCTATTTTCTTCCCTACTAAGATCTACTAACATAGAGTTGCACTTCTTTCCTTTTTTGCCTCTCTGTCACCTCGGAACAACACCCTAGAATGCCCCCACAAACTAACTACTCAAGTATTCTGCAGGCATGGCCACTACAATGAGTACTTGGTTAAAAGTTATACTTTATTATAATCATTTATTTATATAGAGCCATCACTGCACATAACACAAGTAAAAGAACAATAAAACAGTTCCCGCCTTCAGGCTTATAATTAAGACATGACACAAAAGTAACAAGGGATGGCAGTGTGGGAGGTGATTAGGTAAAGTAGATACTGCCTCTTCTCTCCCTCAAGAGGTCACAGCAGTAGCAGCTGGGATGGAGGGAGATCTTTCATCTGCTTCTGGGTATAAACATGATGGAGCTCTGCCTGTCTCTTATTCGTTCCTGCCAAGGCAGCAGCAATGGCATTTGCAATGGAGGGAGGTCCTTTCATTTGTTTCTGGACACAGGCATGATGGTGCTGTTCACGCACCCTCTCCTCTCCTTCCAAGATCAGGGCAGTGGCAGTTGGGATGGAGGGAGGGTCTTTCATTTGTTTTTGGGCCAAGACATGATGGAGCTGAGTCTGCTTCCTTTCTCTTGTCAGTTATTTGTTATCTGTTATTGTCTTTGTATACTTAGTCTGTTTATCCTCCTTTACCTTTCATATATACTCTCTTGGCATACCTTTTCTGTGGATTTGTGTTGGAGATTCTGAGTGTGTTTCTGATTCCAGGAGAAGTTTCTTCCTCTTCATTACCTTTAGACCACTAAGCTTCACTACCAGTTTGTGTGCTGTTGAACCTCTTCTGGTAAGTTAAGAGAAGGAAAGCCAGCTGCCTGCCTTGTGATGATGAGCGGTCAACTAGGAACTATCCCACTCTAAACAGTTACTTTATAGTGTTGGACAATGTAGTCTGTGATTTAAGAGAGGGGAAGGGAGCTGGCACTAGTTGGTTTTACAGATGTATATTTACTTATTATTTAAAGCTTTCCTTTACCATCTTGCAACCCACCAGGGCCCTGAAGCAATGCACAATACCTCTGCATTTACCTGCCTTGTGAGAAAGCAGGTAGCATGCAGGAGTTCTCTACATCTACGTGTGTGTGTGTGTGGGAATGCTATCTATGGGAAACTTGAAGTGAGAATTGTGTCTGGCTTCCAAGGCATTTGGAGGGTAAGCTGCTTATGGCAAACACTTTTGTCCTTCAACTTGACTGATAAAAATGCCAGCCATGCATTTGGCAAGATGTACCAGCACATCACTTCACATATCGGTGCCCAGATGAGGGCAAGGCAAGTGCTTTTGAAGTAATATAGTCTGTATCAACAAGAGGAAGTCAACTTGCAAAAAAGCTACATTTGGTGATCCCTGAAATTTTAGATCTTAGTCCAAGGAAGGTGTTCTAGAAATATTTAGAAGCAATTGTTTCTGAGAAATAACTCCTATGGTCCCAAGTTCTAAGTATCAGTTACACTGGCCCACAATACTTCACTTCTACTAGGTTCTTATTGCAGCTAAAAGTGGCATATGCACAGAAATGCTAGATTTCCTAGGAAATACTCTTGTAGTGTCCACACACTTCACTGAAACTACTTGTAAGCAGATTTGCAGCACTATGTTTTTATGGTGAAACATTAATTGTATATGTCTTTGTAAACAATTTGTGCTATATTGACTAGAAATATATCACTGATGGCATTCACAGGTGCCATGTAATTGAATGCAGACATATCTTATGAACATAACAGATTGACTTTAATTGGCAGTTAACCTAGGACTACAGAGCTGATGAGCAGCCCACTGATTTTTGCCATTGGTCAAGAAGGCTGAACTCCCCAAATCCCTGGAAGGACATCATGACAAGGGGGAAATTAGTGTGTGTCAATTACATTCTATTGCTACCTGCCTGGACTCTCTTTTGACTAAAAGGTGAGACATAAATAATGCTCTCACTCAAACACAATTTGATGAAGATGTGGGATAAATACGACTTTTTAAAATTTCAGACATGTTTAATTGATGCTTCTAGATACAATAAACAAGTCTGACAACATTTGATAATTGAAGGGCAAAGCTTCTATTCAAAGCAGGGACGTGCATGTCCTGTATGCAGACAATGAGTTCACTGAGAACTAAACCATTCATGGTTGAGAAGAATAGTTCTTTATAGTTTTTGTTGACTTTTTTTATGCTTCTGTTTTGAATTCCACATGACCGCACGTACATTACTTTTCTACTCATCCAGAATGGTATAGAGCTCTCTGAAACAACAGGATATTGTACCATTCACTACAGTAGAAATAAAGCCACATCAAACACTTGTGGGGGGATATCATAGGGAAATGTGATATATGTAGATATACCAAGTTGTAGGTAGTAGGGATCTAGGCTTGTGGCACACTTGCCAAAAAGGCTGGTTATTATTGAGTTATGTAACCCATGGAAGGGATGTAATCCGATACAAACAGAAGTTATCCACAGTAGTCGGCTTTGTAATATGGTCAACGGTGTTATTCAGAAAAGATTGCCTTACTTTGGTAGTCGTTGCTTATATACACTACCAACTCATCCTGGCAAAAAGGATGGTGTTCACCTACTTGTGCCAAAGTTTCCTTAAAATATGAATATCAACTTGGCTATATCAAAAACTGGCACTAAGAAGAGGCTCTGGTGCAGAAAAGTAGTCTAAAAAATATGCTTGGAAAATTCTCAGTTGCATTTAGCGACTTAACCACAGCAAACTCTTTGAATAGTTTTTGCTTCCAGACAAATCATACAGAATAAGTGAAACCTATTTTTAAAATTTCAAGCATATGCTTTGCCTTGCAACTGAGAAAGCACAGTATTTACCTTTCATTGTTGATACTGCTGTTTTAAGAGGAACATTTTCAGACTGAGAAGCTCAATGACTCTAGAACATTGTTCACTTCAGGGAGAAAGAGTTAGAAAGTATGGCCAACATCTAAAGGTCAAACAAAATTCAGATAAGACTTATGAATTGAACAGTTATAATAACCGCAGTCTGTGTGTCATATCAAACACAAAAGTAGCTTCCCCACCTGCCAGAGACACAATCCCAGATGCAGTTGTTCACTAAGAGAAAGTCAACTCATAACAGGATGATGAACCGGGGACAGTGTGAAATGAGGAGATACATTTCAGAGGTTGTTATAAACGAAGATGATTCTCAAATGACTCCAGTTTATGTGATGTGCCAGTTACATATTACTGTGAAGCTCCAGGGATGCCAGACTACTGGGAACTGATGGATTTAAGCCAAGGATATCCTCTATTCAACAGCAGCAATCAGAAGCCACACCATCTGTTCCACATAAATGATGTAACAATGCCAGCATCTCCAACAGAGGCTAACAGACTATCAGGATTACTGCATATTAACAGGAAAATTCCAAGAATCTGCTAGAAGTTTCTACTGGAAACACAGTGAAAGCAAAAGGTATCAGTCACACAGAATAAAAATGGTACAACAAAATCAAGTCTGCCTGTAATTTTTTTTAAAAAAATGCCCCATGAATGCTTTGGTACCATGAAACACTAATTCCAGAAGAGCAGTTCTGATATAATTAGTGAGGCAAAAACAACTAAATCACGCTCCACAAAATATGGTAATCAAATCTTTAAAAATATGGCCATCGTTGTGCACGCAAATTATCATGAAATCAAAAAGGCTTGGGCAGCTGAAAAATCAGGATGTATTATGTAATGATAGTGGGCTGCAGATAACCTCATGGCATTTCAGTTATAGCATTGCAGCCAAGCTAGATTGTTACAGAAAGGCAGGCAGCTTGTGGCCAAGTGATTTTGGTGTCACATTTTATAATTTAAAGATAACTTTTAAACGAAGTAATATTTTCTTAGCTGCTTTTCTTAGTTGTCTTCCAAAGAGAGCTTACAATACAAAACAGTAAAATTCATTGTTTAGTCGTTATAAAACCACCTCTATTTTACAAATAAGCTAGCTAAAAACAGCACAAATTTCACATATGTAGCAGCCACCAGTACAATCAAACTTTTTTTTCCAAATAAAAGCCAGACAAATCAGGCATTCTTAAAAAATAAGAAAGCAGCTGAAAGAAGAGCAAGACAGTCCTTGGATGAGGGAAAGGACCTTCTCTCAAGTGCACTTAACAGGCCTGAGAAGGAAAGGGAGGACTACAGGTATCAAGACCCGTTGCTATCACCAGTAATAACAAGCACTTCATAAATCCACTCATGCTCTGAATTCACTCATAACTACATCCCTTGGTTCCACCCACAAAACTCCTCTTAAATGCTCCCCACTACCAAAGACCCATATATCAGGCATAATAGCTATATGAAATATCAATGTTCTGATATTTCACTGAATGATAGATAGAAAAAGAGAAACAGCTGTTGCTTGTTAAGTTCCAAGGGCCATTTGGCTAGTCAAGAAAAAAAAAATGATGCACTAGATGGAAAATGACCAATTTGCCTAAGACCACAAACTCAATAATCCCTAATTATCATATTTCATAAAATTTCCCATTCAGAATTCCTCTTTCCACCAGGGATAATTTCTTTTTCTAAAAAGAGACCACAATTTTTCAGCTGGCTTGTGTAACAAATAAAAAAAGTGTGGTTACAGATTTTACTTCTACCTCAATTCAAAATCATGGCAGGTTTCAGACTTTACATCACAGATGAGTTTGAGATGCTTGGGCACAGTGAAACTCTGCTTCCAAGCACACCCACAGTTCAATGTGAATGAAGGAATTACCTTTTCTGCCTCATATCCACATCACACTCTTACCCTAGGCTCAAAAATGCCTCACAATCAGTTATACAAAACCTCACAACTGGGGCTTTTAAGTACTCCACAAAACACAGCTGAGGGGTAAAACCTCACCTGGCCCAGACATGCAAAGGACTGACAGATCAATAGCTTTATTGATTCTGTGGGTGGTGGCGCATGGCCATTCTCTGTTGTTGAAGGGCTAATACGTCCTTGCATATTCCTCACCTTGCTCTCAACACAGATGTGCTCACAAGATATCCCTTCCTCTGCTGCCCTGTCCTATTCCTTACAAAAAATACAGTCTCACTCTGCTCCTCTACTAGTTGTACACTCTACTCTACCTTAATCCAAGCAGGAAGGGATTCCCAGGTTCCCCTGCAGTCAAAGTGTTCCTTTTCTCTCACTGGGGAAATGCTCTATTCTCTCAGTTCTAGCTTGAGGTTGGAAGAAAAAAAAGAACCCAGCTGTCCAAACAGGCACTCATCAATGCTGACATGAGCCAGCCTGTCTCCACTGAAGGGTGAATAATTTTGTTAAAAAACTGAGATTTCAGCAAGGTTAAGCATATTTAAATCATAATTCTATTTAAACTGAATCTTGCATACTTTGCTCACACGAGACTGCTATTCTCTGCCAAGAATCAAAGGGAAAATCTCTGCCCTATTAAAAACTGAGCATTCTTTAAAATGACACAATGAACTGTGCATTGTTATCATGGCTTTTTCAACAGACCAGAGTCCTGGGTGCAAAATTCCAGAGATGCCATCCTGTGTGTCACCTGGATGACTCTGCTGATCCTGGAGTGTCAACTCATCACGAGACTAAAGGGAGGGCAAAAAAACAGGGAACCTTGCAAAATCACTTTGCTATACCTGACTGACATAGTGAAGAACAGAATGACTTGGAGCTTCTAGCATTTTCTGTTTTAATTTTCCAAAGTTTCCATAAGATACATTCCATTTAATCCATGTAATGCATTCACATAATGATTGTTCAGAACTATTTTTTCAAAATAGAGATATGCACTGACTGATGATCATAGCTGGCTGCTATGAGTTTGTTTAGTGGTCAGCCATCATTACAGCTTCACCACTGTGCCTGTCTGGTCATGATACCCCACTTCCAGAATGTCATTGCTTAGGGAGGCTGATATCACACAGATTTTCATAACTTTTCAGCACTTGTTGAAGACTTCTTTTCCCAGGCGTCAAGAACTGAAACTTGCCTGCTTTTTATTTGGTTTTCACAGAAGTTTGCTGTTCTGCTGTTTCAAAGTTTACTTGGCAATTTCTAATTTAATATAAATTTATTAGCTGCTCTAGAAATCTTCTCAGGTTATAGAAAAGAATGCAAAAATGTAGGAACAGATATCAGCACTGAAATGCATTTAACAGATTAGAACAAGCCACTGGAATGGGAGAGAAACAACAGCCAGCACCCCAGTGAACTAGACTAAAAGGGCACTATAAAAGTCTCACTGACTTAAGCAATAATGGTTCAACAGAATGCAATGTCTACCATTAGTGAAAAGAGCAAGCACACCACCATGCAGGCAAATTTGTTTTTGTAGCAAGAAAGGTTCCCTCCAATCCTTTCAAATTTTTACCTGACAGCGCATGTAGAAAATATGCCTTCACTTCCCATTTTAAAAATTAAAGGCTTAAGGGAATTAATAATTAAATGTCAATTAATTGACAACTTGACAATTAATTCAAAATGATAAGCCTCACTGGGTTAGCATCTTTAATTTAGGGTTAAATTGCATGTGTACGTTATCATTTGACATGCATTTCCTGTCTATCTTTCCAAGGGAAGTGGCGTTCTCTCCCTCAGCCCCCATATATATATGTCAAAATGAGCACGTACAGAGGAAATGAAAACGTATCCCTCCTCTGCCTTACCACCCAATCTTATTTGAATCCTTTTTTTTTTTTTTTGCTAGCCCAGTTCACCTCCACCCTCTGAAAGGGGGATAAAAAACTGCAAGCACAGTCAAGGGAAGGGGGATGGGTTCTACTTCCCTACTTCCATTTTCATTTTAATGTAAAAACAGCTGCTTTATCCAACATTACAGATAAATGAGTGACTGTATGTTCAAATATGCATACATTTGGTTTGGCCCTAAAGGCCAATTGTTTTAGTTTTGTGCAATTAATTTGTATCTCTGAAAAGATACTCTGTACATTTGTACAGTTAATTTGTATCTCACAAAAGATACTCTGATATGTTCACTCAAGAGAAAGTTTGTTTTGCCAGGCAACTATATTTCACAGCAATCAAACCACAACTTTGTGTCACTAGGAGTGTTTTAGAAAGAGTAGACAGGAAAATAAATTTCCCTCTATTCTCGCAATAGCAAATGCATTTTGATCTTTGAAGTGGGTAACAAAACTCACAAGTAATGTTCAACAGGGGACCTATTTGGAATTAAGCAGAATTACCAGCACAGTTGGGAATCAAACTAAATGTGATACTAAATGTTTAATTTGATGTCACATTATATATTACAATATTATATATCATAATAAAGGGTTATTTTTCTGCCTAGCAATAGGGTATGTTATCAAGACTTAACGGAGTGTGGAAGGAAGGTTTAACCTCTCCCAGTACCAACCTGAATTATTTTCCTCCCCACTATAAACATGAAGAATTTACTTTCTCTCCATAATTTTATTTTAATTCATTTTCTCAAACAAAGTACTTTGTAGCAGTTCCAAGTGGGTCTTGATTGCTCAACAATTCTCTTCCATGCAACCCAACAAGCAGTCTTATTACAAACATCTAAATAGGAAGTACAGAGTCCCCTTATGCTGTTGTGCTCCTTCAAATCATTTCCAATTTATAGGGTCCCTAAGATGAGCCTACTATGGGGTTTTTGGCAAGATTTGTTCAGGGGCTGTTGCTGTTGCCTTCATCTGAGGCTGAGAGAGTGTGACTTGCCTAACGTCACTCAGAAGGTTTCCATGACTGTGTTGGGATCCAAACCCTGTTCTCCCAGTCCTAGGCTACACTCAAATCACTATGTCATTCTGGCTCTCTTATTTGCCAGAGCCTTTCCTTTATTACTACGAAAAAGATGGAAAGCAATCTTTAAGTGCCCGCCCAATACTAGAGATGGAAAAGCAAGAGTCCTATTCTGTTTCTCCCCTCTCTTCTGGAACACGAATTCAGTAGGTTAATGGTTCTTAACCCAGGATTTGTGGAGCCCAGCTGCTCGATGTCGTCAACAGTAGTGGCAGGAACAGGGACACGGCAGCAGGGGGCATGCGGGCGCTGAAACTGCTTGTTTGCAAATGAGAGAGCAATTTGGGCATGTGTACACTCCTTGGCACCTACATCCCCTGCCACCACATTCCTGATGAAAGGGACATAGTGGCAGGCATGTATGCGTGATCCAACTATGATTCTGAAGATCAGGGTCTGAATCTCCACTTGGCTATGGAAGCCCATTGGGTGACCTCAAGCAAGTTCCATTCTCTCAGCCTCAGAAAAAGGGAAAGGAAACAAATCTTGCTAAGAAAACCCCAATGATAAGTTTTGTCTTAGGGTCACCAAAAGTCAGTTTTCAAAGGGGAAAGAAATGATGTCTAGAAAGAACTTCTGCCTGTCAGTGGCACTTGTTTTTGTTTGCCTTCAGGGCACTTCTGATTTATGGCAACCCTAACGTGAACCTATTGAAGGGTTTTTTTGGGCAAGATTTATTTAGAGGGGATCTGCCTCTGTCTTCCTCCGAGGCTGAGAGAATGGGACATGCCCAAGGTCACCCAGTGTTTGAGTGGGGATTTGATTCCTAGTCTCCAGGAGCCTTTAATAAAAAAAATTTGAATAAATAAATAATTATTTAAATATTCAAATCTAAATTTAAATACTTAAATCTTAAGTCTTAGGGATTCCCGGCAACAAATTGTATTTACATGGAGTCCCCAGTAAAGAAAAGGTTAAGAACCAAAGCAGTAAGTATCTCCTCTACAGGTGTGCTCAAACTACAATTCATCACAGTACATATAGCACAGGTTGGTTTGAAGGACTTATGTGTTTATGGTCTTACCCTCTGGCAAGCAGTCTTAGGCAACTGAGAAAAAATGTGCAGAAAGATCTAAATGGAGCATTTCCTGAAGATGAACACTGTGAATATGGGGCAGGGGGAGATATTACATTTCAGTTTGTGTAAATTTTAAAATTTAATTACAGAAGTGTATCTGTGATATTTTTGCATCTCTCTGACAAAGCATTCATGTACAAAGTATTTTAAATGTCCACATTTTTAGTATGTTGCAGAAAGCCACAAAAAGTATGGTGCAGTGGTTAGACACCTAGATATAGACCAAGTTTAGGCAAGATTCAGTCCCCCCTCTCTGCTAGCTAAAAAAGGACACAGACAAATCAGAGAGATTTTGAGGACAGTATAGGAAAACCTCGTACAGATCACCTGTGCCACTGAAAAAAAGTTCAGAATAAAATGTTAAATGTAAGTAGGACACAAATGTAATAAAACTGGATATTGTGAAAAATGCATTTGAAATCGTAGTGAACTTGCTGGCTACAAAACTAGAAATGGATTTATCTGTCCGTAGCAAGGTGAATAAATCATATTGCTACGAGTTAAGACAGAATTTATCAGCAGCACAGAACCCATTCAAAAACTTAGAATAAAAGTGGTCAATCTCTAAAGCATAGAAGCTTTACATAAAGAAGCTCATGCAAGGAACTTTAGATGTAACGTGCATCTGGATGTACATTTGCATTCTGATCTAGGTCAAGTGAACTGGGTAGATTCATCATCTGATGAGGATGGCAGTGTTTCTCTCAACCCCAAACCATCACTTATTATGCATGACTACCTCCATCTGACTAGAGCTGGACTAGGTCCAATGTTGTTCCGTGGGAGGAAAATCCATGAGTAAGAACTGCCAAGCAATTTTTTAAAAGTTACAATAACAAAATAAATACAATTCAAGTCAGTCCTTCAAAGTTAACTGAAACCAACTTTCTAGGTCTCTGAAACAACATGTGCATATCAAATTAGGTATGGAGTAGTCAGAACACAAACTGATATAGGAGGTCAAATGTTTCTCTGAAATGCTCATCACTAATCAAGGTAGATAGTTTAAGAGTGGCAATTTTATTAGCTAATCAAGGCAGATATTTTGTGTTTGCAAGAACACAATCGTTTGAACATAGTTGGAATCCTGAACATAATTTTGGAAGAGAATTAGCATATACATGTGAAGAAATCTAAAGACAAAACAAAGACCAGTACTCCCCTAAATTCCCATGTTAGTGTCAAGCTATCCTTGATTGTCATATTTGCATTTTAGGAAGTATTTGCTGCTACTTCAAGTTCATCTGCAAACTTCAAAACTGACTTTTAGTAACACAGTAATATTACTGAGTTAGTGCAGTTGGCTTGCTTCTATCTGACTTGGCTGGATTTCTCTGCACAAATAGCTGCACCTAGCATGTTATGCAACTTTCAATATATTCACTGAGACTAGAGCTACTAAAGGGAACTAGCTCCATTGCTGCTGATAAGCAACACTGATTTTCATTTACACAGCACTCTCTACCCTTCAGTCATCCCCCAACAGTCCAGTTAAGTCACTATAGTTCCAATGGAGAAAAGGTCAACTATGGCTGAGAAGCAGCTTCTTATGTATGACTTAAGCCAACAGACAATGAGAAACCAAGAACCTTAAGTTTGTGCCTAGTATTTTATTTTCCGTAGGCAGGCAGACACTCCCCCCATCAATTCCCAGGCAAACCTAAGCAACTCAACAGCAGTCTCCTTACAGTGCTCAAGTATCTTAACCAGAAAGACTATTTATAATACAGTTAGTGATCTATGCTTCTCTAGATGCCGTTACAGAATTCCCATTGGCCTCAGTCAGCATGGCCAATGTTCACTGATGACAGGAGATACAGTCTTACATCACAAGGAAGACCACAGGTTTTCCATTCTATGTCTATACAATCTAGCCTAAGGTCTTCAACCCTTCTACCAATAATTCAGTACAGCTATACCTTAAAGTTATACTTTAGCAGAAAGTTTGGTACCAGAAATAGAACTAACATGAAAAGAACAGGTTCATACAGCACAAAAGAGAGCAGTTCAGTATGTTTCAGCAAACTTTACAATGCACGTGTGAAATGAAACAACCAGGTCACTAAAGCCTTGCAAAAGTAAACAAAAACACTCTGAACCTTCTTCAGACCACTTGAAAGCTTCTTCCAAAATGCACTGTTTCCTTCACAAGTCTCCACTTTTCTTATGATTTTCATTTTGGTGGTGAAACGTACAGAGCTATACTTTTTCAACATACCAGGATAGCTGATGAGGCAAGGCTAACCTGCTTTCCCCTTTTCTCTCTGTTTTGCTCTTCACACATGCTCAGTAAGTTATTCTGGAGCAGATGTTGTTTACCCTGCCTGTTGTAGGAAAGCACACACAGCTACAATAAAACCACCTAGAGCAGAACCCCATTCTTTCCCAGTTCTAGCTTTATTTCATTGTTTATGGCAGCACACGGCTGCAACCCAACACTGAAAGTTGGTCCTGCTCCACCCCTCTTTCACCCTTCCCCCAATGCTAATACGGGGGGGGGCAAACAGCCTGGGACCAAGTCATCTTCTTCTAGATGAACCAAACTCTGTTCCACTATGGAAGCACTACTTGGCCACCTTGTCATCTAGGGTAGGCATAAAAAGGCCACATGGAACAGCTTTCCCAAGGAGGAATGCCTGGCACAGCATGCTTTGCTGCTGTTTGAGACTGCTTTTGTGACTTATTGTGAGCTGAGTACACTTGGTTTGACAGATGCACTGAAATTAAAAAGAACTGGCAAACACACACATTATGAAGGCATTACTAAAACATGTCAAACAAACACTGAAGGAGGAAGAGTGTACTAATCCCACTTATCTGCTGCAAGTTTCATCACATTCAGCATGTGGAGGGCAATAGTCTGAACTCTCCATGAGATGCAGAATCCCAAGAGCCCCCACAAGTAGCAGAGGTTCTCCTTTTGAACAAGTCACTCTCCACAATTACAGCTTGATTAGTGTGGTTCTCCTCCTCATGTATTCCACAGCCTTTAATAATGCCTCAATAAGATTGCTAGAATTGCATCATCTGTTGTGAACAATATCACATGTACATATTGCATGGTTGTCACCTGGCTGTTCTCTCTCTACTACTGTAAAAATTGGAATGACTAGAACTTAACACTGTAAAGGAGTTGAGGGCCCCTCAAATTTAGAGAGACAAACATTAATTTTGCCCACAATTGGCCAATTAACACTCATCAGGCTGCTGGGGGAAGAGCCACCGGCTGTTTCACCACATGTTTGAGTATCTTCACTCCCCTGTAGGCTTCTACTGGCATTTTCTGAAACCAGACAGCAACTAGACATCATTGCTGAGTGATGGGTGAGCAAATCCAAAACAAGGCAAAATGCCCAGCAGCATTTCCATGAATGTGGGGGTGCTATTGTCTTCTTTGACAAAAAAATAAAAATAAAAAAAATAACCCCATCTCAATTTTTTTTTTGAAGTGGGGTGTAAGCAAGCTTGGAGGCCCTGCAGAAATGGCCCTGTTGGCCACATGTTGTCCACAGTTTAGAGTACACTTTGCCCTTGTTGCAAAGTGAATCTGATCATTAAATTCCTATAGCAAACTGTCTGCATATCTTGCGACTACTAGTTTTGAAATCTGTGTTGTTATTCCTTTGGGGCACAATGACAGCAACTTCTTACTTGTTTAACCACTGTAATGAAATTAAAGAAGTTTCATTCATTCTTTTAAGAGACCCCGTGACACTTGAATCTGCTTTTTTCAAGGCAGTGAAATCAGTTGTAGATGGTATAGTATGAGAGCCAGCATGGTGTTCTGGTTTGATCAGTATACTATGACCGGAGACCAGAGTTTTATTCCCCACTCAGCCATGGAAAGCCACTGGGCAACACTGGGCATGTACACTCTCAGTCCCCGGAAAACCTTGGGATAGGTTCACCTTAGGGTCAGAAATGACCTGACCATCACCATAACAAGGTATAACACTCTGGTATAATGGTTTCCATCTCTGTATTACAGAGGGTCCTTACTTCAGGTTTAAGCCTAAACAAGCTTTCAGACAGCAACACTTTCCTCCAAGAGATTCCATTTCTCATTCTAGCTCTCCAATAATCTATCCAAATGATACAACATTCTGTGGTTACTGAGCAAAGAATATTTATGCAGGAAAGGAATAACCCTAGGGTTTTTTTTTAATGTATTCATGTAAATCTTTCACGGAACTCACAAATGCCCCACTTGTTTCATTGTATCCCACAATGCATATTTTTTATCCATTCCTTAACATTATCTCTCATCTTAGAACTATGGTTTTAATTGGGTGTTAAGACAGAGTTCTTAGGTAAGCTGTAATTGCTCTATATGGAAGAGTGAAAGAGAAATGAAAATCATTTGGGAGGGTTGGGTCCTTTTTGCAAATCTTAGGGCACCCCTCCGGCATAGTCATATTTCCTTGTTGTTTGTCAGGGGCTCCATTTTGAATCAGGAACCAACAGGTTCCAAGGATATGCTACTAACAGTATTGCTAGAATTAACTGGGAATAAAAGGAAGAACTTTTGGTTTCAATAAGGTACCCTATAGATATAGGCCTCTACTACGGTAATCACAGATTCTACAACCTGGACCAGAAAACCCCAGACATACATAACTCTAGAGAAGACACCATACACCTGGGGTTTGCTGGAGTTGAAGTATCTACTAAACATTACCTAAAAAAAAAGAAAAAAAAGAAAAGAAAAAAGACTTGACATCCCTTGCTTCGTCGTACTGTAACAGCTCTGTCAATATTGATATGTCCGCATTCTTCTATCATTACTACTTCAATTATACACTGTTTTGTAATGTTAACACTAAATCAACCTGCTCATTCTTGTCACTTTTTTCAAATTGGAAGTCCTTATGTTAACATTCTTCCTACTGTTACAAACAAACAGATTATTCACTCCTTGTCTCAGTCTCTTCCCTTTCCAGGAAACTTTCATTTCCACACCCACTGTGAGTTGCAACGATTCTCTGTTAGCTCAGTCTTCTAATTATTCTAAATGTAAACTTCTTGGCTACCACACCTTTCATCATTAGTAACCTAAATCATGGTGAAATATTTTGGATATTTAGAAGTCTTAAACTTAAAAATCTTTCTGTAAACAGTACTCAGCCAAAAGTCAAGAAACAAGCTGGTGCACTACCTCTACAACAGTGTTACTGTGTTGTTGTGTTGTCATTATATACTAGCCTTATTCAAGCGCTCTAGTAAGATAATTCTGTCCCCATATCTTGTATACTTTGATGCAAAAGGAAAAAAAGGGCAATCTGATTCTTAGTAGCTACACTGTTCTTTTTGTACAAAATGAATACATGGAGAGATGTGCCCTTCAGATCATGTGTGTATGTATGTGTATGAAGAAATCAAACTTCAACATTTCAGTGGAAAGAATCAGAAAGTCAATGCTAGACTCTGCAGAGTGATAGGATATTACTGCCAAGGAAGGTTAGTCTTGCAGGTGCTCATATCTTGAAAAAAGAATGTGTAACTACTTTTATACTTAAGCAACATGGTGAAAACTCAATCTCTAAAGAGATTTTTGAACATAATTCTCTTTGGGGATGCTCACATAACCACATCCTGTAACAGCTTTCACAGCAGCTATTAGCACAATATTTAAATTATATACCTCCCACTTTCTATCAAGATCTTCATAAAGATGCTTAACCAATAAAGCTAAACACAACATGATAATTAAACATTACGGTGGGGGGAAGAAGTCATTCTCTGCCTCTAGCCAGACAGAATCTACTGTAATTTGAGCACTGGAATTTTTTTAAAAAATATAACCCCCTGAGAAGCTCTTCTTTGAGGAAATAATCTAGATTTTAAAGAAAGAGGGAAAAGAGTAATTGACACGTTTAAGCAATAACTTGCTAATCACTGGAAAACAAAGAACTGTATGCAACTGAGTGCATGTTTTTCACACAGGTGGGTGGACAGATTGCTAGAGGAAGGCTGAAGCATCCCATACCTCATCTGAACTCAGCACTCAAACTATAATGTTACTTGCTGGAAAAGGAGAGTCTCTTCTTCTGTCCACCTCCTTCATAAAAATAAAAACAAGAAAAAAAAACAGCTTTTTGTTCCTTCTCTGACAGCTCCTCATAGGATGGTAACTCTGGAGAAGCTTATTTACAAACACTGTTACTTGCAAAAAGTGTTGTTTATATTAAGAAACACCAAATATTGCTCTTGCAGAGCAAATATTATTTTAAAACAGGATGAGCATCTGTGGGAGGCTAGGAGCTGCATTAGCCCCCTAGGAGACCTTAGAGGGCTACACTACTCCACCGCAAAACCACACATGCACACAAACACAAAAGTCTGCCCCCAAATGCTTCCCAACACTCCGTGGGGTATTTGGGAACATTTTTGTCATGTTCTTAGGCCCCACTGTGCCATCTTAAGCCCAGGAGAGGCTATTTATCAGAACACTTCAAATTTACTAAAATGCCCTGTGGGGGACTAAGAACATGGTTAAAATGCCCCCATGCCCCCCCATCCATGGGAGATACGTTCCAAGACTCCCTGTAGATACCTGAAACCACAAGTAGTACTAAATCCTATACCACCAACCCCTTTTTTCCCCTATATATACCTATGCTAAAGTTTAATTCATAAGTTAGATTCTATCATGCTACTCAGAATGACATGCAATCTAAAACTTATGAATTGCTTGTTTTTGTAATTTTCTACTGAATATTTTCAGACTATGCTTGACCACTTGCAACTGAAACTACAGAAAATGAAACCATGGATAAGTGGGGACTACTGTACAGAGCTAGCATGGTATAGTTGTTTGAGCATCAGACTACAACCCTAGAGACCATGGTTCTTTTCCCTGCTGACATGGAAACCCATTGGGTGACCCTGGACATGTCACTTACTCTCAGCCCCAGAAAGCCCCATGACAGGTTTGCCTTAGAATCATGATTAAGTCAGAAACTACCTGAAGGCACACAACAACTGTATAGTACCTGGCAAGGTGAGTTAATTCCATTTAAAAATTACCCATTTTATTTTTAAATTATTAGTTACACTTCCATCTTGCCTTTACTAGGAAAAGTGCACAATTATTTGTTTGTAATCTTCAAGCAACCAAAACACTGAATATACTACTCTGGCCAAAGGGTGATTAAGTACAGTTAAATACATAAATAAACCCGTATCAGAGCAGGAAATCCCACTGCTGATGCATACTTCTTATTACACATTAATTCCCTGCCCTTCCACAAATACTGCCCAATGCAGCTAATATTACAAAGAGAAGAGAAATGAGAATGTATAATGTTCTGCTTATTTCTTGGTTGTTGTTGTTTTTAAATTCAAAGGGAGGTTCAGACCCACAGAACTTTACACTAGCCCATGAAGAATGAAAATATATACCAGAAAGGCTATCCTTCTACAAGTCACTTGTTCTAAGCACAACTAATAACTGGAGGAAGGTAAAGGCCAAAGGAGTGATTCATACAGAGATGCGGCAAAGTTCTGTGGTTGGATGCTTTAGACTCATATGAACCTAACATATTTCTCACAGCCCATTTGCTAATCTCTCATGGCATATTAGTGGGTCCTCACCCACTCAATGTTTCAGATTTATTCTATCAGGAACCCATCAACAACCAAGAAATGAATGTTGCTGGCACAGCTGTATGTGAAATAGAAAACATATTAATTAGATCTGAAATGGTAACAAAATAGTCAACAAATAAACCCAAGAATCTTTACAACAGCTACAGCCTATCAAACAGAATCCAGCCTGGACAGATTAGCAAGACTCAAGGGGACCAAAAAAGCCTTTACCCAGAGGCAAGATAAAGCAAGTTAATTTTGGTATAGAGAGATTCTAGTATTAAAGCAAAGTGTCAAACTGACAGTATAAACTATTGGTCTATTTCAAAGGTATAACAATATAGCAAATTTGCAATGAAGCAGTTCTTCTTTAAATTATTTTAACAATCAATATACCCAGACTGTTTTTAAGTCGCCACATCACATTTGTTTCAAAAGCTCAATTATGTACTAAACAATGCAATTAACTAGAAAACCAACTGAACTAAGCAGAAGCATATTTTGAGATGCCCAAAAGATTTTTCTTTATTCAGCATGTTAACACTCTATAAATTAGAAGTGCATTATTAAATGCCTTTGTTGTTTATGGATGACTTGAATGAGGAGCCAGCAAATACCAATCGAGGTTTACTCCAACGAATGAGCTGAAAAGTTTCATCTCTGTTTGTTTTCTGAATTACACCGTTAATGCGGGCATGTGTTCACTTGCAAAAAACTGATCAAGTTGTGACTTTCTGTCTAAAAAGCAGGAAGGATGTGGTTGCATTTTGAATTAATTTTTCTACTTATTTTGCTGCAACCGTTTTCAGGAGTCTTGATATTGAGAAATGAGGTGGAAGCAGTGACTAAAGCAAGGCTGAAAAACCATATTTTATCTTTTAAGAAGGAAGTAGTCATCAGGAAACTATAAAAATTCTCCTCCCCCAGACAGAAAGAAAGAAAGAAAGAAAGAAAGAAAGAAAGAAAGAAAGAAGCTATAAGCTAAATTCAGTACTGATCCTGCAGACAAGCTCAGTTTTATTCCAAGACTGGATTTTAAATTTCACAAGATGAGATACAATCAGGGAAAGCTCCATCCAGAACTTGAAGCATTAGTTTCAATCGCACAGAGATTGCCATGCTAGATCTTAATTAGTCTTGCCTGTGAAATCTTGGTGAAAAACTCAAACTGCTTTCAGTGTAAAGCAGGTATCAGTCCAAGAACTTGCAGAGCCAGTTCCAAGCTCTACTCAAAAAGCAAGGAAGTTGTGTTGACACTTTTACCTCCTAATACAGTTTTACTGTTCAATAGTGTTTTTCCTAAACACCTTCAGGTCGAAAGTTCTCAGCTTGTGATTAGCGTTGCAACTTCTTTTTCCTTTCAGCTACCCAGCTGCTCCCAACCTTTCCTGGTAATGACTAGTAGCTCCGACCTCACTCACCTGCTATCCCAAAACTGACTCAACAAAACACCTAGATTTGAAAACTGAGGATTGTGACTTTAGCAAGAGGATGACAAACAAATGAGAAAAGAAAGAGCAGCAGGGTAAATGTCATGAAACACAGGAGGAAAGAGAATCGCAGAGCTGAAGGGATCAAGCGTGCCACCTAGACTAATTTCCTGCCAAAGCCCCCCCCCCAGCTACTACCAAAACCATTAGGCAGGGCGAATCTAGAACGGCACAACACATCATCAAACTATGATCAATCCCATCATGCTGGGGAGCACACCAGCATTTGTATATACAGTACAGCTCTGACCAATTTACAGCTTCTATTTTGAGATTTATACTTTAAAAAGTTCTTTTAGTCATGCACCTGGAACGTTCAGTGTGGAAGAAGTTCCCTTTAGGAAGAAAAGGCTTCCCTAAAATTTGAAGGAGGGTGTAAAAAGCTGAGGAGAAAACTAGTTCTCTTGATAGATGTTAAAACTGAAGAAAGGCGTGGATTCAAGGAGCTTAAGAAGGAGGGATGAGGGAGAGCAGGGCTGGCAGGGAATACACTGAAGCAGGAGAACGAATGAGTAGGAAATTCATTTGTGGAATATAGAAAAGGAGGGAGGAAATCTGGTCAGTAGGCTGGGAAGGGGAAGACTTTGAGGCCCCTCCCTAAACTGCAAACCCCAGGATTCCATAGGATGTTGAAAGCAGAACAATAGCGCTATAACAGTCTAGTGCGGAAACAGCCTTGTTTTTAATTTGTTTTTAATAATTAATGTGCTTTGGGGGGATAGAAGGGTTGGCGGGTGGGGAGGATGGGGTACATTTTAATGTTTTAATGTATTTGTATATTTTTGTAATGCCGCCTCGATCCACTGGGAGAGGCGGGATAATAATAATAATAATTAAAAAAACCCCAATAAATGAAAATAACGTGAGGATGAGAATCCGGTGAAGTGGGTTTCTATCCATGAACGCTCGTGAAAAAAGCAAACACCAGAACAGCCCGTCTTAAAGGTGCTGCCAGAATTCGTTTCCTCTTTTCTTAGGCTGAGAGAGACTGACGTGGTTATTTCTTTAAAAAGTACAGTCCGGGAAGGAAGGAGTTTCACAGAGCTTGGGGGGGGGGAGAAAAGTTGGAGAGGTTGGTTTTTTTTTTAAGAGGAGGTCAGCCCTGCCCCCATTTTGGCACAAACACCCCCAACCACCCCGCCCGCCTACCAGCTGCTGTCGGATCCACCGCAACATCCCCTCGACCGGCCGGCCCGACGGTGCCTCCCAAGCCCCTTCTCCGGAGGGCGAGGCTTCCCTTTCCCCGGTCCTCGGAAACGAAAATAGAGATAGATATATATATAAAAAAAAATATACAAAAATAATTGCTTCTGTTCAGTCAGTGACGCCGCCGCCGCCGCGGTGGTGGTCGCCGTCGCCGCCCCCTTTCCCAACCGTCGCTCCGGCTCTCCCCATGAGCGCCTCAGGGCCCTCTAGCTGCGGCGGGGCAGGCCCTCCTCCTCCTCCTTCTCCTCCTCCGCTGCTGCCAGCCGCGGCGCCCGCCGCCCTCGCCGCACGGGGCCTGGGCGCTGAAGGAGTGCCTCCGCCTCCTCCTCCTCCTGCTGCTGCTGCGGCTGCCGCCGAGCCGCCATCATTAAGCCCGCAGGCGCCTCGCCTCCAGGCCCCGTCACCAGGGGTCTCCCCTCGGTCCGGCCCGCCTCCAGGAAGTGACGAAGGGGAGGGGGTGGGGCTTAGGCGCGGGAGGGGGAGGAGGTTGAAAAAGCGCGCGGGAGGAAAAAGGGGCGGGGGGAACGCGCGCCTTCTGCCACTTCCTCCCCTAACTTGAGCCATTTTCACCCTGGATTGTTATAGCGCTATGATTCCGCTTTCAACCTCCTATGGAATCCTGGGGTTTGCAGTTTCGGCCCCTCCCGTCCGGCCCCTCCCGAAACTGCAAACCCCAGGATTCCGTAGGAGGTTGAAAGTGGAATCATCGCGCTATAACAGTCTAGTGCGGAAATGGCCTTGGTTGGATTGGCTTCTGATCCCCACTTTTTTCCCAGATAAGGTGGGCTACAGCTCTCCTTCCACACATGTTAGGCCATTTCTGCACTACACTTCTACAGTGCTATTATTCCACTTTTGCTCTCCTGTGGAATTCTGGGGTTTGTAGTTTACTGAGCCCAAAGGAGCCCTGGTGGCGCAGTGGTTAAATGCCAGTACTGCAAGCCACAAGGTTGTGAGTTCAATCCTGCCGGGCTCCAAGGTTGACTCAGCCTTCCATCCTTCCGCAGGTCGGTAAAATGAGTACCCAGCTTGTTGGGGGCATGTATAGAAATGTTTCAGAATACATGCTGTTTGTAAGCTGTTTGCCGCCTCGATCCATATGGAGAGGCGGGATACAAATAAATAAATAACATAAATAAATAAAAGAGCTTTCTGGCTGAGAATTCTAAATTCCCCTCCCTAAACTGCAAGCCCCAGGATTCCATAAGATGTTGAAAGTGGAATAATAGCACTTTAACAGTGTAGGGTGGAAATGGCCTTAGTCTGTGCCCTTGTTGTCTGGCTTTCGTTTCTGACTGATGGGGAGACTACGCGGACCTCTTATGGGGTTTTCTGAGGCTGAGAGTGTGTGGCGCACGAAGGTCACCCCCTCGGTTTCCACCGCTGAGTGGGGAATCGAAGCCAAGGACCTTTGTGCGCTACACGGTTCTTGTCAGCTCCCAAAGAACCACAGTCTCAAAGCTTCTTTCCAAAGCATTTTATTTTGGAACTGGAGTACAGTCAGCCCTCCGCATTTGGGGGTTTGCCATTCAAGGGTTTGAGTATTTGTGAGTTTCTGCAGCCCCCACCCTCCGACCTCAGGTGCTTCATTTTGGGGAGAACCTTCCCTCTTGGGGGCTTCAATCAGGCCACGTAGCCCTTTAAAAACCCACCTCCGGTCCTCCTTTTTCTCCACCAGTCTTTGCTGAGGCAGCTAAGGATGGCTCTCTGCCCAGATTCTCAGCACCACAAACCCTGTGCCCATGCCCCACACACACCCAAGGGAGGAGATGGGCAAGAGTGAGGAAGTACAGGACCACCTTGCCAACCATCTCCTTTCCCTGACGTGGCTGAGACCCGGATGCCCACTTTCCCTGCCCATGCCTCGGCCCCCTTCCCACAGACCCACAATTTTTATTTTTTGTGAATATTTCACTTTTGTGCGTGTCCTGTGTCCCTAACCCTAGCGAATGTGGAGGGCCAAGTATATGTGAAGATGGTGTAAGAACTTAGGCTGGCAATGTAGAAGAGAACAAGCCCTTAAGATCCCAAGCCCTCCCAGACATTCCTTTCAGGTCCTGTCTCCTTATCTGTCTGCAGCTGCATTTTCAGGGAGGTACTAGCTTAGCATCTACTTCAAGGCCACTAATCTACTACTCTAACTCCCATTCTGATGGCAGGCACCACTGCGTGCCCTGTTATGCCCCCAATACGCCTAAAAACCATGTCCTGAGAATCCTAATTATTTTATATCAAACATAGTGAGCCATAGAGATATACTGGAAGGACACGTAGGCAGGAGAGCTGAGTAGCTGTTTTCTGTCACATCCTGGGTTATCTGACAAATGGCTCACAGACCACTTGAATGGATTTTCAGCAGTGATCAGGAAGACAATTACTCTCTGAGAAAACAAACAATGCAAAACAGCCTGGAATTTGACTCTTTGAGGCATGCATCTCCGGAGAGATACTGATCTTGCAGAAAACTACAAGAATGCTTGGTCGTATTTTCTTTGAACTACAAAAGAAAATAATCCATCTAAATAAAAACTGCAGCCATCTGGTTTCACAGGACTTATAACTAGGCGCATTTTCTGATTCTTTTCAGAGTTTGTTTTCGGAGTTTTTGGGGAGTTTGAGAGATTCTTTTTGGAGGTTTGAGAGCTTAGAGTGAGCAGTTCTCTCAGATCTGCAACCATGAAGCTGGTAAGCTCCCCTCAGCCTCTAAAGGCGTGGCTGAGATCGTTTTCTCCCAGCTGAAGACTTCTGGATTGGTATAGTATTAAATCAAACTCTTATGTCTTTCTCTCTTAATTTTCATCTCTTTCTAACTTTCTATAGTCTTGTAAGCTTGTTGGAATGTGTGTGAAGCTGAGTGATTGTATGAACTTTAACTTTCTATAGTCTTGTATGCTTGTTGGAGTGAGTGCAGCTGATTGATTGTAGGGACTTTACATTTATGTCAATAAAATACTTAAATTTGAACAATTTGTGTGATTTTTGACTGGGCCTGACCCTGTAAAAATTGGGTTAAAGATCCTATTTACCCTGTCCTCTTTGCATTGCTAGCTTGTGCTCTTTGACTAATTTCCCCAACTTATATAATTGAGAGCGCATTTAGGTGTCCCTAAGGGACCCCTAAGCAAACAGGGTAACAGCCTGACAGTTATATGCTCTTATTCCACTTTCAACCTCCTATGGGATCCTGGGGTTTGCATTTTAGGGAGGGGCCTTTAGAATTCTCAGCCAGAGAGCTCTTTGTCTTCAGTAAACTACAAACACCAGAATTCCACAGGATGTCAAAAGTGGAATAATAGCACTGTAACAATGTAGTGTGGTAAGGCTCCTGGTCTCCAGGGTGGTAGTCCAATGCTCAAAACCACTTACACCATGTTGGCTCTCACATTGGGCTATAGGCCGCCACACTTCCCACATGTGTCCACCTATAGCTCTTCACTTTTCCAGATATGTTAGACAACACCTGCCACCATACCCAGAACGATGGCATTTTATAGGAAAAAAGGAGCAACCTTTGATGCTGCAGAGGAGCATAGCATAAGGAAAAGGGAGGATGCCGCTTGATCTTCTAAAAAAACCTCTGGATCACTCTGGATAGGAGATAGCGAGCAGAACAAGTACACATTACTTGTTCGGTTCAAGAAAAACAGTTTCCACTTGGCATGATCTGTTTTTCCTGGAGATCTTCAACGACAGGGTGTAATGAAAAGGACACGAGGGCTGCTGTTAGAAAAAGTGGGAAGTTGTGGGTACATGCAAGCTTGCTGGATTGCAGCTGGTATGCCTGCTGACTAAAACAAAACCCAGCTAAAATGGATGGGTGTGGTCCAGACGAGCACTTTTTAAAGTCACCTTGGTATCAGCAGGAAATTAAAAGCAATTTAGACCAATGTATCCACTCTGTTCACAACAAAATGGTACAGTATTTGTATTTTCACTTTGTAGCATTGGTTCCTAACCTTTTTTTCATTTGCATACTTCTTGGCAACCTATTTCCATAAATTGTCCCCTTCCTATTAGCAAATGTTTGCAATTAATATAGTTACTGTTATTTCAAATTGATACATTGTAACTGTAAATAAATAGCCTAATAATGGAGTTAAAAAGCAAGGGAATAATAAGGTGAATAGACAGGGCACATGTATTTGCATTCAAAACTCAAAAGATAAAATGAATTCAAGTAAATATATCAAAGATCACATTAAAAAACTACATTACATTACTGCTTACAGAACTGACTGAGGTATCTACTTATATATACACTGGTACCACTTATATATACAGTCAAATGTTCATGAAGCAGAGGAGAGTGAAAGCTCAGTCCGTGGGAGGTGTGCTGTCTAGCATGTGCCCTGTAGTGGTGTGTTTGCATTAACATTATTTAGGAAGAGACTCCCCTCCATTTGCCAAAATAACAAAGTGAGGGAACGGAGCTTTTCTTGAGGTTAAAAAATGAAGGAAGCCTGTAGGTTGTTATGGGTTTTCCGGGCTTTGAGGCCGTATTCTATTAGTATTTGCTTCTGACATTTTGCCTGCTTCTGTCGCTGGCCTCTTCAGAGGAGCTGGTGGCATTGAAGTGAGGCAGAGTATATATACTTGTGTAGTCCCTGGGTGGGAGGAAGCAATTTGCATGTGTTGCAGTTGGCCTGTGTGATGGCCTATTGTAAAATGGGATATCCCCCAGGGTTGTATTGTTAGTCAGGGGATACGTATAACAGTGCATTAGCAATCCACTGTATTGTTTCCTGTAGAGGGACCTCCAGAGTCTGGGTGGTGTTCATTGGCATATTTTTGCATCTTGATTTTAGTATTTTTCAGTACTGGTAGCCAAGTTTTGTTTACTTTCCAAATTTCTTCCTTCCTGTTGAAATTGTCCATGTGTTTATGGATTTCAGTGTCTGCAGGACAAGAGGAATCCTCTAACGTCTGCTGGAGTTTACCGCATACCTTGCAGCTGTGGGCAGGTCTACATAGGGACTACAAAACACAGCATCCAAACATAAATCAAAGAACACAAAAGACACTGCAGACTGATCCACCCAGAAAAATGAGCAGTAGCAGAACATGTCATAAACCAACCTAGACACAGAATGCTTTTTGAAAGCACAGAAATTCTGGACCATTCTGACAACTACTCTGTCAGACTACACAGAGCAGTCATTGAAATCCATAAACACATGGACAATTTCAACAGGAAAGACGAAACTCAGAAAGTAAACAAAACTTGGCTACCAATACTGAAAAACACTAAAATCAAGATGCAAAAATATGCCAACAAACACCACCCAGCTTTAGAGGTCCCTCTACATGAAACAATACAATGGATTGCTAATGTACTTAATGCACTGTTATGTGTATCCCCTGATGAACAATACACCTTGGGGGATATCCCATTTTACAATAGGCCATCACACAGGCCAACTGCAACACATGCAAATTGCTTCCTCCCACCCGAAGACTACACAAGTATATATCCTCTGTCTCACTTCCATGCCACCAGATCCTCTGAAGATGCCAGCCACAGATGCAAGCAAAACATTAGGACACGGTGTGATAACTGAAGCCCCTGTCAGAGCTGCTGATGACGAGCAGCAGCTTTTGGTCCCTGTGGCTCCTGCTGGAGATGAGTCCTGCAGCTCAAGAGCTCCGCCTCCTGCCATGGACCAAGCAGGCTCGGACGTTCCTCTGCCTGCTCCTTTAGGGTAACAGGGATCCGATTCTGAAGATGGTTTGGAGCCTGTGTCAATCAGCCCACAAGCAAGGCGGAGACGCAAGAGAGCTGAGCAAAGGGAGGCTTCCTTGATTAAGTTCAAGAAGCAGTGACTAGCCACACCTGTGTCTTGGGCTATATAACTGTCCGCCTGAAAGCTTTCCTTTGCTTGTGGCAAATTTCTTATAAGCCTTTCCCTTGCTTCCAGCACCTGGCTTCTGATACCTTGGATTGATTTCTTGGCTCCTGATCCCTGGCTTTTGGAACTCTGACTATGGCTTTTGCTTGTTGCTCTGGCTTAGGTAGAAGGACTCCCTTTGAGTAAGTGCCTGCTTGACTCCTCCCGGCAGGACTCTGCTAGCTCTCCCACTCCCTTCTCTGGGCTGGCTCGCTGCCCGGGTCTCTGACCTTGACACATGGCCTCAAAGCCTGGAAAACCCATACCAACCTATAGATTCCAGCTGTGAAAGCCTTCAACTTTACATTGAAGGAAACCTGCTCTGCCACTCATCATAATGTTCAATTAATTTCACAACTTTTGTTGTGTATGTTGTCTTATACTTGTATCTTGTCTTGTCTTATACTGTTGACATATGTTCTTTTTCCCACCATCGTTCAATTTTTTTTGTGTACCCCTAAATGTCCTGGTTCATACCCCTGGGATTGGGAAGCACTGCTTTGTAGGATTAAACCTGCTAGGAATTTATTTTGAGTGGAGAAAACTGCTGGAGTTGAAAGCACTTAAGTGTCCATCCCCGTTTCTCAACTCTGTAAGTTTGTTGTTACCTGTAGTCAGGTTAGGTTCAGCTTATTATATTTGCTGGCATATAAGACTGACTTTTTTCCTGAAAAATATTGTTTGAAAATGGGGTGCATCTTATACAACAGCAAATGGTATAAATGGGGTGCATCTTATACATGAGTGCATCTTATGCGTTGGCAAATATAGTATACAGTGGTCCTTCAATCTTCATGAGGGCTGGGCAGTACAGAACCCTTGCAAAAGTTTTAAAAAAGTGAACAACTCCCCCTTGCCTGAGTGTGCACTCCCTCTCCTGTTCCCTTCCGGGGATCCTCCTCCCATTTGAGCTTGCCTCTCCTCCATTCTCCCCCTCCCATTCTCTTGCTTTTTCCTTGACCATGCATGCCTTCTTTCCATGCACCAGGGCAAAAGGCAAGCAAATGAGGCAGGGCGGCACTGCATGTGGAGAAGGCACATGTGTGCCCCCTATTCTCCCCTTTCCATTCTCTTGCCTTTTGTCCAGGTGTGCTGCCTTCCATCTCTGTGTGAGGCAAAAGGCAAACAAATGGGAGGGGGCAGCCTGGCATGCAGAGAAGACATTTAAAGAGGGACAATGATCTAAATATAATTGTTAGTCCCGCTAGAGCCAATCCATTAAATCAATGGAAGTGGCATAAGTGTTAATTTCATATGCATTTGATAAGTCAATATTTATGTAAGTTCTCCTGGCTGGGGGTCTCCTCTAAGTGAGATTAACAGTTGAATTTAAACCAATGTATTCCTTAATCATATTTCTATGCCAGTTGAGCAGATCTGCTTATAGTGCTTAAACTGAATTCCTGAAGTGCTGCCCTCACACCATAATTTTTGTAGTTGCAATGCTACATTGGTCACACTACCCATTATTCTAGTATATAGAGCATGAACGACAACTGACAAGCCTTCCAAAGTTTGATATAAGAGACTACCCAACATCGCACAAGATAGTAAAAGTAGTTCTAGTTCTTTACTATCTGTATTACCTTGGAATTCATATGAGGAAAAGAATCTATTAAAAAGCATTCTCTGTGGATGTTAGGGAGACAAACTCTACTATAAATTTATTCCATGAATTTTCCCTGTCCCCATCCACCTCATATGTTACATTTTTATTCACCTTTAGGTCCTAGATATTAGTGACTTCACTGGCATTTATGATTTATTTTATTTTATTTATATCCCTCCTTTCTCTTTATAAGGATCCAAAGCAGCTTGGAACCCATGGATTGCAAAAGGATTTGCAATGAGATCCTATCCTTGTTTGTTCATTGAACCCACTGCTTAGTTGGACATGAGCTGTAAGCCCATGGATAAGGTGAAGCAGTCCCATTGAAATCAATGGAGTTTATTCCTAAGTAAGCATACCTAGTATTGGGCTGCGTAGTCTCAACTGTAAGTGGTTTTAGGCAGCAATCTTATAACCAGTTGCCTAGGAATAAGACGCACTGAACTCAAAGGGGCTTACTTCCAAGTAGACATGCAATCCTAAACCTAATTTACTTCTGAGTAAGTTGAACTTAAACTTACTTTTGAGCAGGCATCATAATATTTTATGTAACTGTTAATTAAGTCTAATTAAGCCTGTCTAGGACTGCGATGTTACTCCTTCATGAGTTATGTAAGATTGGGGTTTTAGTTTCAGCTAACTTCAATGACATCCAGCAGAGAAACTCTTATCAACCTACTACTTTCTAGATGTGTAGGACTACAACCTCCACGCCCCCCCCAACTTAGTATAGTCATTGGCCACAGGAACTGTAGTCCACATGTCTGGAAGACTTATAGAATCATAGAATCATAGAAACCTAGAGTTGGAAGAGACCACACAGGCCATCCAGTCCAACTCCCTGCCATGCAGGAACACCCTCAAAGCACTCCCGACAGATGACCATCAAGCCTCTGCTTAAAAACCTCCAAGGAAGGAGACTCCACTACACTCCGAGGCAGCAGATTCCACTGCCGGACAGCCCTGACTGTCAGGAAGTTCTTCCTGAGGTTCAAGTGGAATCTCCTTTCCTGCAGCTTGAATCCATTGCTCCTTGTCCTGGTCTCTGAAGCAGCAGAAAACAAGCCCTCTCCGTCCTCTACCTGGCATCCCTTCAAATATTTAAACATGGCTATCATGTCCCCTCTTAACCTTCTCTTCTGCAGACTAAACATGCACAGCTCTCTAAGTCTATCCTCATAGGGCATGTCTTCCAGGCCTCTCACCATTTTGGTTGCCCTCCTCTGGACTTGCTCCAGCTTGTCAATATCCTTCTTGAATTGGGGTGCCCAGAATTGGACACAGTATTCAAGATGGGGTCTAACCAAAGCAGAGTAGAGTGGTACCAGTACCTCCCTCGAGCTAGACACCATACTCCTATTGATGCAGCCGAGAATTGCATCAGGCCTGGAAAGGCTACAGTAGGGTTTTATAGAGTATAATATGCAACAGTTTATTAAACTGTTTTTCTGAATATGCTAACAACCTAAAATCCTTTCGAGGATTTCCACTGAAGAAGGTATGATTAGTACTGCACTCTGACACAGGTTCCAAAGAGGGCAGCTTGCATAGTGTAATTTTCCCTGGTTTTAAAAGGAACCCTGTCATTAAGTGTTGCTGGGATTGCTGACAAATTGTTCCTTTGTCACAGCTTGTGTTCTTCTTTTATGTGGGATTCCCAACTCAAGAGTCAATGGAGAGCCAGGATTAAAAAAGCAACAGCAAAAAACAGAGTGTAAATGATCCATAATAATGAGTAACAATGCTGAGGAAACTGTGAAAAAAAAAGCCCTACAGTCTTGCAACTGATACCAGCAGTGCCTTTCTTGAATTGTCTAAAATAAAAGCCAATGGGGAAAAAAACCACAGATATTTATTCACTGTAAGGATTTTAGGATCTGGTTATTATTGATTAATATCGTCCAATGGGCTAAATCCAGTTTTAATCCCAACTGTAGTAGATCCATTGAAATGAATGGGATTTATAATCATCCAATAGTGTGATTAATTGGGACCAAAAATTGATTCAGCCCAATATTTTAGCAAAACGTTTACTATCCAAGTGTACTTTTGGCTCACTGTTTAAACAGTTTATTATATATATGTAAATAGCCTCCATGGGGTGGGGTAGGGTGGGGATAGGGGGAGAACTATTTTGACACTATAAGCTGAAGAATCAGAGCAGTGGTGAAACATGGGAGGAGAAGAAATGCAGCAGCCTCTTGCTGAAGTTATGGTAAACACTGGAGGGGGAAATGAACAGTTTGGCAAGAAAGGGACCTTGGTGGTCCCCAATCTGAGTTACAAACATGCCTTTTGAAATTCATTTCTGGTAATATTAAGTCACATTACTATAATTTAGGGTTGATAATTATCGGCACAGCAGGAGAGAACTGGTTGTCAATTTTACAGAGGCCACTTCTCTCTTTGAAGGTGTCCTATGCACAGAGTGATGTTAAACTCAAGTTTAAACATGGAAAAAACATGGAAAAGAAAAGCATGGATATTAAAATTGGCCATCAATATTAGCACCTAGGTAGTGTTAGGGTTACCCCGAACCCTCAAAAAAACAAGTGGAACCAGACCTAAAATGTTAGGTCTGCATGGACTACCCCAAGTAATCTGTGCAATTGTGGGTGACCTGTCAATCAGCCTGGAAAGGTCCCCAACTTTGGCCAAAGGGAATTCTTTCTGCTCAGAACAAATGCAGTCAAAATCACTTTTTACATGAGCAAAGAGAAGGACCCTTTATTGTTAAAAGGAAAGGTTTTTTATAGATTAGGGTGACAATGATCTCATAAAGCATTCCACACATGTGCAAAAATAATTCCTTTCTCAGGACCAAAATTCAGGACCAATAACAAAGTAACTTCTGATTAACAATCAACAATGAACCCTGAATTATGCATGTATTTGCTCAAGAGTGAAGTATAAGAAATATTGTTCCAGGGGGTGCTGAGAACTGATTCTGAGAACTCGGCCATTGACTTTGCCAATTAATGTCGGCATAATTTTAAGTAAGACAAGGGGCTGACAACAGGAACGACTTTTAAAATTGACTAGATTTCAAAATGGAGGAGCTTTAATTAAGCAAATGCAGACAGACAGCGAAAGAATTCATTTGGCTTGGACATTTAGGCCAGCAAAACCCTCTGTGAATTGAACTGTCCAGGGTGCTGAATCTCTAGCAGCCCTGCAGAGTAGACCAGGGGAAAACTGGGAAAGCACTATCTATTTTGTCTGTATTCTTTTACTGCCTACAGTAGCACCACATGTGTCCTAGAGAAAGAACAGACCATGTGCAGCCCAGGACTATTTTGTGGTCTCCTGCTCGCCCCCCAGCTTGGCTCTGGCATCATGGGGGTAATTTTGCCACCTTTTGCCCTCCTTGCCCATTGAAGCTCAGCAGAGGCCTTTTTTGAAACAGCAAACGCATGGAAAGTACCTTCTCACCACTTGTGGTTAAGATTAAGATTAAGATTAAGGTTAAGATTAATATGGAAAGTTTTTTAAAAATGTGTTGAGGGGTGCTCTCATGTTTTAATTTTTTTAAAATATCTTTTTAAGCTGTTTTAATTCTTTACCAGTTTGATTCTTTTTTTAAATATGCACCATTTATATGTTTTTAAATTGTATTGTTTTAAAACGTGAGCTGTTTTGAGGCCCAGTTTTGGGGAAAAACTGGGATTCAAATAAACACAGTAATAGTAAGGAAAAGGACTTAAAGTAGACCTAAAATTGTCAAAGGATCTAAAAGCATGGTGAAAATGCCCCATGTCCCCTGATCACTGCAGCTCTCAAAGGTCTCTCATGTGTTGTTGTGTGCTTTCAAGCCAAGGGAGAAACTGGGACATTTTAAAAGCAGCTGAAAATGTGGGACAGCAGAGAATTAACTAGTCAAATTGGGATAGTTGGAGAGTATGGTATATAATTCTCACAGTCTTAGGCTGTGTGTCTGTGGAATGACTATATCATACAGGCACATTCATTTGTAAGGCTTCTTGAACTCATCGGGACTTATTCCCAGATAAATATGCTTTAATAGTGAATCCCGCTGTCCTATGGAATTCTGGGAACTATAGTTTTTCCATAGGGTAGGGCAGCTTATAACAAATATAGCAGAACTGTGAAAAAAATCTACTTTGAGTTTGAAGGACTGTTTATAGCTTCCATTTTGGGCTTGCTTGCCAGCAGCCTATAAAGCCTATTGAAGAAGTCTGTAAATGATCATGATGTCCTCCTTTGAAGACCTCTGTTACGTTTCTGCCCATTAAGCGGTGCAGGATGACCAAGGACCTTTCTGATTCAGCTGGGTTCCTAGAACTTATAAAATTGCCAGAGACAAAGATGATCAAATCTATAGTGATTTGTTGTTAGTTAATAAAGGTAATCCAGGGTAAAGCTGGCTTTTGCAATATAAATTACCGTGCCTTCTTTGTTCTGGGCTGACATCAAGCTTTCTTAGCAATCTTTGTTTTTCTCCAGGTAATCTGACTGATTGGAATCCTATACTTTGGGCCTTTCCACCCTACACTGTTATAGTGCTATTATTCCACATTCAACATCCTATTGGAATTCTGGGGATTGTAGTTTAGAGAGGGGCATTTAGAATGCTCAGCCAGAGAGCTCTTTGGCCTCAGTAAATTACAAACCCCAGATTTCCACAGGATGTTGAAAGTGGAACAATAGCACTGTAGAAGTGCAGTGTGGAAAGGCTGTGTGTCTAAGATCTGCTTAAAAATCTTATGCTTTGCTTTGGGTATGTGTGTTTAGATTGAAAAGTTTAGATTTTTAAAAACCATGTCTTTATGTTCTTTTGGTTGTTTTCTGTGTTATCTAATGATATTAGTGTTAATAAATGTTTTTCTGTTTAATTTAGCTTGTATATATAGTAGAGGGTCAGTTGGTAGCGTGAATGAGTACTCAGCACAGCTAAGGTAGAAGTATCTAGAGTTTGGCTAAAGGAGTCTTCAGCCCCCCATTTTTGACAAGAACTAACATAAGTCTGAAGTTTGTCAGTCCAAACTTAACCTTAATCAGAAAATTAACCTTCTATAAGTTGTTACGTTGTTTGCATTTACTCATGTAACGGTACTTAAGAGCTCTTGTGTATTTGGTACAACTGTATATCAGGTGTGTCAGTTAGAACAATAGTTCTTAATTCATAGTACACTGTTGTTGTTGTTGTTGTAGTGTGTGCCTTCGAGTCATTTCCACCTTGTGGCGATCCTAAGACGAACCTATCACCGGGTTTTCTGGGGCTGAGAGTGTGACACATCCAAGGTTACCCAGTGGGTTTCCATGGCTAAGCGTGGAATTGAACTCTGGGCCCTTTCCACACCTTACCATCTTCTGGCGCTGGGGTGCGGAGATCGTGCGAGCAGCCTCCGGAGAGAGGCTCTTGCGTCCGGGGTTTTTCAGCTCTGCACGAGCTACCTGCTCATGTGAGAGCCCCGCCTCTTCCTTCTGCAGCACAGCCTGGGAGTTTCCCAGGCTGCGCTGGGGCAGGAAGCACAACCAGCACGGCTCTGGAGGCTCTGCACGCCAGGTAAGTGCGCGTGGGGCCCGGGAGCAATGCGTGATTGCTCACCATTTTTGGCTTCTAGCCAAAAATGAAAAGGTGTACGATTAGTGCCTGCCGGCCCCTGGAGCATCACGCGATTGTGAGTGTGTCATGCAGATCACTCCTTACAATTGCGCAATGCTCCAGGCCCTCTTTTGCATGGAAAATGCTGTGCAAAAAGGGCCCTGGTCTCCAGGGTTGCAGTCCAACATTCAAACCATGATACCATGCTGGCTTTCCATAATACACTATCAGCTACCAATTATACAACATATTCATCAAATACCATTCCCCATCACAAGAAAAATAAATCTGGATATGGAAGCAGCAGTCCAGATGAACGGAGATCTGCACACCACACAGAGATCTTCGGTATACTTCCAATGTGATTCCTGCCTCATGAACATTAGCCAAGACACTAATGTTAGGTTAGAACTCAGTTTCCAGTTATCCCAGAACGCTTTTCTTTGTTTTCATCATTGCTGTTACAGCACTTTGCTTGTTGGTTTCCATCTGGAAGTATCCCACATACTGCTTAGTGTCATTGTAAATGGATGGAGGAAGAGATCTTCTTTTCTGATTCATCTTAACTGTAATTCCAATTTTGGTGTTTGGACCTCTCAGCTGGCAGTGGTGATGAGGAATGTTTTGGCACAGTTTTACTTAGTGCTCCAGCTGTGACTGACCTGACTTGACAACAGTTATTCATGTCCTAATTACACCACACCTTGACTACTGATATGCCTCCGTGAGCCTACTCTTGAAGAGTGTCCAGGAGCTTCAGTTTGTGGAACATGCAACAGATAAGCTGTTAGTTGGTACACAGGATCAATATTGTGTAATCCCATATTGAAGGACCTGTGCTGGTTGCTAGTTGCTTTCTAGGTATGGTGCTGATTTTAACTAGGGATGGGCCAACGGAATCCTCGAATCCTGGGCAAGGATATCCCCCTGTCAAAATAGGTGAATCAATATCTTGAATCCTGCCCTGGCCGGGGTAAGAAGGTGGGGGGAGCGCAAGATAGCGCTCCCTGCTCTGCAGCCTCTGGCCGCAGGCCTAATCCTGCCCAAGGTGGGCCGGAAAAGCCATTGGAGAGCGCAATCTTGTGCTCCCTGTGCTGCTGCTGCTGCCGGCCATGGACCTAATCCTACCCAGGGAAGGCCACAAAAGCCAGCAGGAGTGCAATTATGGCGGGTGACAGAATGTGGTCAGGTTTTTCAAAATTGGTGCCTCCGGGGCCTGCCAAAAGCTTGATTGGCTGGGCGTGCGAAAATTGTGGCATAAAGCCGTGGGCGTGCTGGAGGCTGCCTGTGCCTGTGGCTGCCTCCCTCTGCAAGGTAATAATCTATATTCTTTTGGCTTGAGAGTTATGTACTTCATGTAGTAGATGAACATGTCAATTGCATTTGTATTTTCTTAATAAGAAGTATCAGCTATTTTTTAAAGATGTCAAATTCTGCTTCAAAAACACTTTTCAGTAGCAGTGCATTCTTGAGACTCGTGGATTTCCAGAACCTTCCAGGGATTTGGATCTGGATTCAGCTCTGGAAAATTCTGGATTCATCCCATGCCTAATTTTAACAGTTAACGCTTGGGGACTTGGCTATCTCAGGGGCTAACTGACATTTTAATTATGAATCTGTCCAGACCTGAAGGCCCTGAGGAATCTTCTGAACAGGAGGCCTCTATGACTTCCACACAGAAGAGGATTCTGTCTTGTGTTCTCAGATTATGAAATGCGCTTCCTTGGGAGCTGTGATCAGTTCCTGCTCTCGCTATTTCTGGAAAGGCTGTGAATAAACATCTCTTCCTACTGGTCTGTTTGTTTATTTATTCTTTTTTTTTAAACTTTTCATTGTCCCAACTTGTTTTGAGTAACAATTTTAATGGTTTTATTGTGCTTTTTTTTAAAAAAAATTTATTCACATTTCAACAAATAAAACAAACAATAATTTCTGCAATGTTTACATGTAATGTTATTCCTTCTTTCTTTCTGGATTACAATTATTGATATTCCCTCTATTTGTTATACCACGTATCGCAATAAAATGTTAATAATCTATGATTTGTTAGTTCTTGCTATATATCTCTACTTTACTTGTTACATGATATTTCCTTAACTGTTAACTGTATAATAATTGTTATCATGACAAATGTATTACCCTCTGTCAACCCTCAACCCAAATCTGTAACAATCTTCCATTCTTTGTTAATATCCTCATCTCATTTCCCTTTCAATCTTTGTGTAAGTATGTCCGCATTTCTGTTTTCCATAAAAGCTGTCCACCACTGTTCCACTGTGGGTGTAGTTTCATTTTTCCAAAGTCATGCATATTCAATACCATGTACAATATTCAATACCATGTTGTCACCATGTACAATATACTTACTGCAACAGTGTCAACACCTTTCTCGTGTATTTTTACAACTTGCTATTGTAAAATCTTACTCATAAAACACTGGACATTGAACCTAAAGTGAAATGCACAAATTAAAATGCTCAATTTGGAAATTAACTAAGTTCTGTAGAAAAGCTTTGGATGTTTTTGGAATGTTCAGAACAATGTTGTACTGATTCCTGCTGGATAAGAAACTTGAGCCATTTCCACACTAGACTGTTATAGCGCTATTATTCCACTTTTAACATCCTACGGAATCCTGGGGGTGGAGTTTAGGGAGGGGCCTCAAAGGCCCCTCCCTAAACTGCGAACCCCAGGATTCCATAGGATGTTGAAAGTGGAATAATAGTGCTATAACAGTCTAGTGCAGAAATGGCCTTGGTGTTTTAAGGGATATCTTGTTTAAAGATAAATTTCAAAAAGGTAGACCAGGAGCCCATTCCCACTACAGAATTATCGTGCTATTATTACATTTTAATTGCCATGGTTCCATCCTGTGGAGTCCTGGATTTTGTAGTTCTGTGAGGCACTGGAGCAATCTGCCATAGAATCATAAATGCCCGTGCCTAAACTACCAATGAGACAGAGTGTAGTGTAGTGGTTTGAGCACTGGCCTACAACCCTGGAAACCAGAGTTCGGTTCCCTGCTTGGCCATGGAAACCCACTGAGTGACCTTGGGCATGTCAGATACTCTCAGCCCCAGAAAACCCTGTGTGAATGGCCCCAGGGATCTTGAACTGAACAGATTCTGCATAGCCTTGATTAGGGGTAATACTATTAGGACCTCAAAGATAAAACCGCTGCTTTTCAGTTGTACCTTGAAATGAAACGGCAGCTTGTTGAGATGGAGCTGTTTGCCCTAAGACTGAACTTATGTTGTTCAGACTTTTCCTTTTTAAGAACCTACTCATTCCTTATTTTACACTTTAAAAGCCCAAGTGTATAAATTGGGCAGAAAATGAGTTGCAGGTATTGGTGGTCATATTTAACCCTACTTTAACATAATAGGTGCATCTATACTTCATAGTTATAGCAGTTTGATACTATTTTCACTGTTATGTAGTCCTGGGATTTGTTGCTTAGTAAAGTGGTTAGAATTATCTGCTAGACTTTTCCAGTGAACTACCCTCAACTACAGTTTCAAAGAAAAAAAAATATTTCTTTTTTTTTACTGCAAGTTTAACCTATACAACATCTAAAAATTTTTTTCTAGATGTAACAGATGTCCAGATGAAATTCTGTCTTCTCTCTACCAAGAAAGAAGCAGTTAGCTTCAGACAGGACAGAGACATCTGGATCTCAAGAGAAGTTACTCTTCTGTTGCTAATGAAGCTGAAATTTTATCAGCTGCATTTTATTGCTCTTTGTTTCTAGTCCTCACATGACCAATAAGCAGAGTGGCCTCTGCTTGCATTGAAACCCCTCAATACTATCTTAATTGACAACATCACAGACAGAATGTAGGCTTGTGTCTCTAATATCATCAGCATTTTTCTCCTGTATGATTTTTAGCTTCCTTAGCAGTAAAGCTTTGAAAGCTTGTATAATATGTATTATGTTTTGGAGCTGGTCCAAAAAAGATACAGTACTGTAGTTTATGGATATAGTTTCCAAGGTATCCTGAGGATTAAATCAAGTTATCTAGGGAGCTGTAGTTCAGGGGCAGTTGCCTAGAGATGTCTTGGAGACATTTCTAAGTACCATGTCATCCCAAAGCCCAGTATTCCAGAGGACAGAGTCATGACAATTAAAGTAGCATCCAAATGCTATAACTGTGCAATTTGGATGCACCTAGTGTTAGATGAAAGGATAAATCAGAAGCAAATCTCTCAGTTTTGACAATTAACATCCTGGATACATATAGAGTGGAGCATGTCTGTAATTTAATTCAGTGTCAAAGCACACCAACAGTGATGTAGACTCAAGTCGATAGACTTGGACTCAAGTCACTTCAGTGACCTGACTCGGCCATAGATGATGCACTGACTCAACTCAACTTGAGAGTTGTATATTTTTAATGACTGACTTGCTGCCCTTGTTTCAGTAACATAACACATTCATCCAGAAACCTTGTGACTTTGAACAATGCCTCCATCTCTATTTGCCTAGTGGTCACATGACAATTTGTCTCAAGCCCAAAATGTGGGTGCATTTCTCAGAGGGGAACAGCAGACAGGTTAGGCAATGAGCTTGAAGCAGACTTGAGGTCAGCTTAGCAGCCTGTCTCCGCTGCATAGTAGAAGAGCCTTCTAAAACATTTCCTAAGAGCAAAAGACAAGACTCACCCCAGAGTGCAGGGTGCGTTTCTCGGAGAGGAACAGCAAATATTTTGGGCAACGGGTTTGAGGAAGAAGGATCCTTCCTTCTAAATTTTTTGAATCTTCAGTAACGGGGAGTAAGATAGGATCCTATTTCCCACTTTCAAAGCTGCAGATGGCAAAATTGCAAATGTGGAGAGCCAACTCTGCTGAAATTGCTAAAACTGACTTTATTTCACTCTATCCAATAATTCTGGAATTTTGGTTGGGGTATAAAGTTGGCTCCCAGACTTGAGACTTGACATGAAAGTTTCTTCAAGGACTTGAGACTTGACTTGAGACTTGAAGGTGGAGACTTGAGACTTGACTTGCGACTTAGAATAAAAGACTTAAATACATCACTGCATACCAGTGTACCAGAGGTGCACTCCCTTTGTACATTTTTATCAGATGAAGAAAGTATTAAAACATGTACTTTCTTAAAAACATATCTCTAAATGAATAATAATTGTTAAAGTTTATGGCAGGCCAAAATTTCATTTTGTTAAAGTGCTGCAAGGTTGAATTTCAGTGCCAACACAACTATTGATCTAGGGAAGTCAACTTCTAAAACACCAGAATGACTTCATTGTGCTGGCACTTTGCCCAGATAGCTGCCTTTTGGGAAAGCTCCTAGCCAAAAGCTGAACTGATCAGATCAGCATTCTTTGATGGGTGTTTCAGATGTAGTGGAATCCAAGGCAGAAGGCAAGCTTGCGCTCAAGAGAACAGCTGCTGCCCTTTCCTGTTCTTCTTCCACTCTGGCTAAACATATTTACCTCCTCACAAAAGGTATTTGCTATAATACTCTCTGAATAAAAGAACTATGTAAATGTTAACTGGCAGATTTGCAACAAAACCTTTATTTACCTTGATTTGTAAACGGGTTAACAGCATAGGCACATAATGCTCCCACTATCAAAGAGAATTTAACATCTTTCACTGCAGATTGAGGATATGGCCAGCATCCAAAAAGATACTCTATACCAGCCTGAGGGCTTTGACATATTTAGTGGAATTATTTACTCTTTTTTTGAGCAGCAAATTACCTCCCGCCCCTGCCACCAGTGTCAAATACCTGAAGTTACTGGTTGTTTTTTTTTTTTAATGTTAGGAAGAATAATTAATACAGCCATTGTCCCTGGCTCACCTACACACCATCCAAGAAACTAGGCAACTCCTTTCATTCCAAAACCCCAGAAGAGCCACCAGGACCCAGGAATCTTGACTCCTGTGAGGCCATTTCCCCACTAGACTGTTATAGCGCAATTATTCCACTTTCAACATCCTATGGAATCCTGGGTTTGCAGTTTAGGGAGGGACCTCCCCCTACAACTCACCCAGATTTCATGAGAGTGGTTGATGCATTGTGTTTGTAATGCATTTTTATATGAGTACATTCTGAGGAGCACTAAGAAATTGCATAATAGGTATTTACTATGGGCATACCTCAGTTAACTAAACCAAAGAAGCTCCTTTTTACAAAGTTTTTTTAGGCCTGCTTAGCTCCCTTTTCTTCCTTGTCTTCTGTTTTGCTGGATGTTTTTTTTTTTAGCAGCATTAACAATGGAAGGATGGTAGAGGAGGTCTGGAGTAAAACAGACTTCCAGTGTCAAGTGGCAACAGCATGTCTGCAGTAAACACTGTAACAAAGCTAGAGTTGGGAAAGAATGGGATGCTACTCTGTCCAATCCTACTGAAGCCATATATGCTTGTCTGCAACAGGCAAGGTAAACAGTAGCTGCCTCTAGAATCCCTAATAAGCATGCGTGAACAGCAGAACAGAAAGAAAGGGGGAGTGCAGAAAAGCCTGCCTCACCAGCTCCAACAAGCATGTTAAAAAGCATAGATTTCTAAGGCCATTTTCTCACTAGAGGCCATTAGCACATTATAATGTGTTATAATGGCAGCATTGCCATTCACATAACGCTGTTGGGTTAGGCAGCATTGCCATTCACATAATGCTGTTGGGTTTTCTGTACCCTTCCCCCTTAAGGGGATGGGTATTGCCACCAGTGTTCCTTCCACCACCTTCACCCTGCCCCACCACCCCTGATTGAACAGTGATTATTTTTTTTGAAGCTGTACTAATGCAGCAATGTTGTAACAGCATGATATGCCAGTACACCGTTGTACTTTTGCCCTATACCATTTAAAAATGTATTAAAAAATAAATAAAAAGTTTTGTCTCAAAGGAGACATTTAAAATAAACAGGGAGAAAGTTACCATGCCGTGGGAGTCACTGAGAGAGGGACAAACTGGGCACAGCCACAGCCCGCCCACTGCTGGATCCACCATAACAGGAAGTGCTATCGAGTGCTATAACGGTACTGCACTATGATGGCTGACAGGATTGAAGCGCTATAGGAGGCTCTTAACAGATTTTTTTCTGGAAATAGAATATGGAGATTTGGTGATGCTTGGGGACAGGATAGTAGCTGGATAGCGACAGTGTTCATAGAATCATAGAAATGTAGAGTTGAAAAGGACCCCAGGGGCCATCCAGTCCAACCCCCTGCCGTGCAGGAACACCCTCAAAGCACTCCCGACAGATGGCCATCCAGCCTCTGCTTTAAAAACCTCCAAGGAAGGAGACTCCACTGCACTCTGAGGCAGCAGATTCCACTGCTGGACAGCCCTGACTGTCAGGAAGTTCTTCCTGAGGTTCAAGTGGAATCTCCTTTCCTGCAGCTTGAATCCATTGCTCCTTGTCCTAGTCTCTGGAGCAGCAGAAAACAAGCCCACTCCCTCCTCTACATGGCATCCCTTCAAATATTTAAACATGGCTATCATGTCCCCTCTTAACTTTCTCTTCTGCAGACTCAACATACCCAGCTCTCTAAGTCTATCCTCATAGGGCATGGCTTCCGGGGCCCTCACCATTTTGGTCACCCTCCTCTGGACTTGCTCCAGCTTGACCATGTCCTTCTGGAATTGGGGTGCCCAGAACCGGACACAGTATTCAAGATGAGGTCTAACCAAAGCAGAGTAGAGTGGTACCAGTACCTCTCTCGATCTAGACACCATACTCCTATTGATGCAGCCGAGAATTGCATTGGCTTTCTTGGCTGCCACATCACACTGCTGACTCATGTTTAGCTTGTGGTCTATTAAGACTCCTAGATCCCTTTCACACGGACTGCTATCCAGCCAGAAGTTGTGCAGAAGCATGGCTCCTGGACTGTTAATAACCTGCTGCTATAGCGTTATAGTGACATTGTGTGGAACGGAAATCAGAAGAAAAGTGGAGGCTGGGGAAAGAAAAAAAAATCAATTATGAGTGTGACCTCTAGAAGGTTGAAAATGTTTCTGTTTACTTGTGCAAATTTTACATGGCATGGTTGTTTCGCTTCATGTGGGCACATTACTTTTGGAATTTAAAAGATGCTGAAACATGATGAACTGCTCTTCTTTATTGTTGTGTAGCAACCTATTCTTTCTATGTCATGTTTGTCTCTGGTACCAAATTTTCTGCTAAAGAACTAATGCTCAAGAACACGTCTCCTGTACACCTAAGTAGTAGGCTCTAAATGGATAGAGGATAGGCTGTTTTAGAACAAAGAAATGCAGTGGCCCTCCACTTTTGCTGGGGTTAGAAGCGCAGGGCTCTCAAAAAACGAGTCCATATCCTTTTCTGCACTAGCCTGTTATAGCACAATGATTCCACTTTCAACATCCTATGGAATTCTGGGGTTTGCAGTTTTGGGAGGGGCCCCTCCCAAAACTGCAAACCCCAAGATTCCATAGGATGTTGAAAGTGGAATCATCGCGCTATAACAGGCTAGTGCGGATAAGGCCCAGGTCAGGGAAAGGAGAGGGAAGGGGGAGCTGGGTCAGCGTGGTGGCCTTATACTTCCCCTCCCTTGCTCATTCTCCTTCCTTGGGTTGGGGGACACTGGGAGAGGGTTTGCAGTGCTGAGAAATAGCCACCCTTAGCAGGCCAGACAGCAGCTGGTGGAGGAGGAAGACAAGGACAAGAGGTGGTATTTTTAAAAGGCTGCATGGCCTGATCAGAGCCAAGAGGGAAAGTTTCCCCAGAAAGGAAGCCCTTTGGGGGAAGAGGGCAGCAGGGTTGAAGAAACTCAAATCCATAAAAGCCAAACCTGCAAGCGTGGAGGGCTGACTGTACAGTAATGACAGGGGATACATTTTATGAAGTGAACCTTGGTACATATTTTGTGAAATGTTGAAGGGTTTCCATATGTCATATGATTTTAGAGAAATAAGGTCTTTGTTTTACTAAACTGAGAAAATGATGCTCATGAGACCAGAGGAGAGACATACATAGCTTGAAGACTTATCCACATGTTCAGAATAAACTTTTCCTTCTCCTTGCTGCCAAGACAATGTGAAGATTTGTTAAATTGAGTATAGATACACATTTGCAGACCTAAGAAATGATCTGAGAAAAATGAATGGTGCTTCAAGTGTTGCTTCATTTTTAATTTGTTTGAAATGACTTCCAGCCTGGAGGAAGACAGAAAGGCTAAATGTATCCATTCACCCACGTCAGTGGCAGGAATGTAAATATTTGCACAGTTTGTCCTTCCATGCAAGGACAAAGAGTTTCTGTAGTTTTCTTCCTACTTGGGAAGAAAACAAAGATTTCTACGCAGTTTCCTGTGAGTTATTATGAAGTCTCTTGGGGAATTTTTCTGTGCAGAAATGCATATGGTTTTTCTGTGCAAAAAATCTGTTTCTTTTACACACCCAAAAGTGTTTCCTCTGCAAAACTCACTATTTCCTGTGCATCATGCATGTTTACCATGTTAAAAAAGTGTTTATTTCACAGAAAAAAAATGTATTTCTGCACATGTTAATTCTCCCAAATATAAAGACTTTTGCCACAACACTATTCTTTTCAGTATGCATTTTCAGAGCCTTTATAAATCCATTATTCTACTGGGAAATGAATAGTGACAAATATGCTTTCCATCCATAGTCCGTAGCGGATGGTGTCTTCCATGTCAGTAAGGAAGTGTGTTACTGCGGTCCAGGCCTACCCGGAGATAGCACTTGAAATCACTTTGATATCAAACAATTCAGCTTTCCTCTGCCACCCTGATCCACGTGTTTGTGAGGCCTCCGGACAAGCACGTAAACAGGCATGGCCGATAATTGCTGGACGTTCCTTTCTCCACCCAGGCAGGCCAGACACAGCCGGTTTGTTGCTTCAGGGACCTCTCCGGCAAACACCTCATTGCATATGCACAATACTAACAAAGGCTCCCTGCCCCGAGCAGGCAACCTAACAAAGTTGTACTAAGTGCTCTGTATTTGCATACTGGCTACACTATTGTTAATTTGGCTCCAAGTCAAATTAAGCTAAATTCTGACCTTTCCAAAGCTTTGTCCCGCTCTTAAATCGCATTGTTCTCACCGAGTTAGGTATGGCCTGCAGTCACAATTCACCCTATAAAAACCCCTGATTCTGAGACCCTCCTCAGATCACTCCTGAATTCCAGACCACCTTGCTGCTGCTTTGCCTGGTGAGCCTTCCCCTCAGTTCCAGTAACTGAGACTGCTCAACCTCGGATTGCTCGGACCGCTCCGCCGCGTCGAGTTTTTTCATTGCACCCCCAACTTCGGTCTCAAGGTACAGGACTATGAGACAGGACTATCACCCATTTCCCTTTAAAAATCCCTATTTCAAGTCAGTCTCTGATTCTTTAGTTAGCTGTGTTACTGTGGTGTCTTTAATATTTGTCTGTACTCAATAAACATCATTTCTGCTATTTTAACCCATCTGGCTGCTTGACTGACCTGACCGTGTAGACGCTGGGTTGCAAGATCCTGCTAAGTTACCCTGCTTCTCACTATCTTTAGTGAGTGCTCCAGCTAATTTCCCCCAAAGTTGTGTTGTTTGGTTATTTAGGTGTCCCTCCTGGGACCCCTAGAGATCAGGGTAACAAGTGAATCTGTTAGAAATTTTAGTTTGAATTATAAGGAGTTGTCCAAGGTGAAGAATCTATCTGAGGATAGCATTCACTGCCTTGGAGAACTTCTTTATAGGTCAGGTTAGAATCCTGACTGGATACCTTGTCTCCATTGACAAGCACCAGCTGGTAGCCACCAGCTGCCATTAGCCAGTGTTCTTTGCACAAGCCAACTATTTCACAGCTATTTCTTTATCAAAACTAGTTTAGGTTTTTCAATCAGCAGTTCAAAGCCTTCTCAGAGACACAACATAAGCAGTAGCCTTCATAATTGCCACTTGCCAGCAATGAGTGATGCTGTAAACAAAAGTTTTATTCTTAGTTATAGTGGAAATTGCTGCTCTGAGAAGGGAATATTCTAAACTGTTGTGGGCACCAGATCCTGTCTGATCTTGGAAGCAAAGCAGGGTCAGCTCTGGTTAGTACTTGGGTAGGAGACCACCAACCAATACCAGCTGCTAAATTTCAGAGCAAACAACTATCAAGGCTACGTCTGAGTATTCCTTGCCTAAGAAAACCCTATGAAATTCATGGGGTCACCATAAATCAACAGGTGACTTGAAGGCACATACATAAACATAGCAGATGAACTATATATACAATGTTCCTGAGAAAGTTGCCTGTTTCTGATGAAAACACTCAGTTTGCTTCCAGGCACAGTTAAAAATGTTGGTGATCATCTTTGAAATCCTAAATGGCTTGGATCTGAGTGTCCAGGGCATCGTCTTGTCCTATACCAACTTGCTTGTACCCTCTGATGAGAAAAGAGGCTGCTGTTTGGGTTTCACCTAAGATGGAGGTAAGAGTGATGTGATAAGGAAGAGGGCTGCGATGGAATACTCTAGGACCCTCCTTGCTACAGAAGATTTCATTCACTAGTTGGTGAAGACATTTCTATTCTGGCAGACATATATCTCCTACACATTTACTGTGATTTCTGCCTCATATTTTCAAAAATTGAATGTGTGGTTGCATTGAGGCTTGACATTACTCAATTCAACATACCCCCCAACTGTCCTCTTTTGGCAGAGGTAATCCCAATAAATCCTCTGTTGCCCCGCTTTCCCATCTGCTTTAAAAAAGTTCTAGTTTCTCTCTCTTCCTCCCACTTCCCCTCTTTGTCCACAGTTTACATTGCTGCAGTCTGAATCCAAAGTCCAAAAGTAGTTTGCACTCAATTAACTCAGTAGCGGAGGAAGTTGAGGAAGCAGTGGAATTGTCCCCTCCTGGTAGGTTTAGGCAAAAGCAAACTTCTGCAGCATCTCTTAGCTTGTGTCTTCTTCCTCATTAATAAGTTTTCCCATATCTTGACCACACTCTAATGCTGCTTGGCCACACATCTCTCTGTTTTCATCTGTGAAATGTTGGAGGGTATGCTCTGTGTCATTCATGGCTGCTAGAAGGATGAGAGATAAATATCCATACCAATCAGTAATAGAGAAAATTAGCAATTGCATTGTCAGAGATGAGTGAAAATGATGATTCAAATGATTTACTTTAAAGCATTCAGGTTCCCCAGGCATCCAATTACCAGGCAGGAGTGTCAATTACACAGAATATAATCAGCTGATTTCTCATCATGAAGCTTGGTATTTGCATAGGTCAGGCCTATTTAACTTGTGATTCACTGAACTGAATGCGACCTTCTAGACATACATTGTGGCCTTCCTGGAAACTCAGTAAACCTCCTGCTTTTGCTGTCTGCTAGAGATCGCTCAGCAGATCAAAACTGTGTAGGGCTAATTCCATATTGCTACAAGGCAATTGGTCTACATTCACAGGGAAATGTTGACAACCTCAGATGCATTTTATGGATACTCAGAAAGTCAGAGATACTGGTAAATGGTGACATCCATATGTGAGTAGTAGTATTTACTGGGATACAATGCAGGAATGTATATAAATTGTCCTGCTGTCAGAGATTCATACAGTTGATTTGGATTTGCCTGTATCCTGATGTGAATGCTGAAGTTTAGAGTAAGCCTGCACATCTGCATACTGAGACAAGCTGTCTGTTTTCACACAGAAAAATTAAAGGTTCTGTTTAAAAAATTATATGTGTGGCCATGGGAGATTTCAGGCCTTTTCGCACTGCACTATTATAGTGCTATTATTCCGCTTTCAACAGTCTATGGAATTCGGGGATTTGCAGTTTAAGGAGGGGCATGTAGAATTCTCAGCCAGAGAGCTCTTTGGCCTCAGTAAACTACAAACTCCAGAATTCCACAGGATGTTTAAAGTGGAATAATAGCGCTATAACAGTGTAATGTGGAAAGGCTCTTCCTTCTGAGGAGTTCAGCTCAGTACCACAAGGGTTTCATGTGCACCAACTGTCCTGATATGTCAGGCAAAGTTTTGATTAATCTTCTATCATTCCTTTTTTCCAGAGGATTTTAAAATGTCCCAGTTTCTCACAGAATAATGGATTCCATGGTCAAATTGCTCTTACTGTCAAGAACATTATCTCCAATAGTGTGTACAGCTCTGGATTATGGCTAACTGTGTTTGCTTATTTTCTTTGATTTGCTTCTAACCAGAAAATGTCCTAGGAAGTCTCCAGTCTAGGCACTGCCTTCTACAAAACCTCCTCAGCTTTGCAAAAGTGACTGTATCATGTATCCATGGCCTAGCCATGTCCTAGGACCAAAGCACCCTTTGGATGATTAGCTGACACATGCTATTCTATGCAGCTTTTAACAAGGAGCCGATCAGAAACATACAAAGATTAGGAAGGCAAACCATTCCTAGACGAGACTTACTTTGTAAAGCTTCATTTCTTCTCTGCTTGATGACAGCTTTGTGCATGATTTAATTAAAAACAGTCCATTTCTAGTTATTATGATTGATTTTCTCCGATGTGATCCCAACTGCATTTTGTTCATTGACCTGTCAGTTGAATGGGTTGCTTGTGTTGGTTTTATGAGTCAGTGGCAATATATTGCTGCTAATAGGCTTTTAATTTCATCCAGTGTCAATCAGGTGCATCTGCTATTTGCTTTGAAATTTCAAGCCTGTGAAGAAAGAAGTACAGGTTCATGAGACTCAAAGACTGACAGCTTTATAATGGCAGAGCATTATCGATTAAGAATCCAAGAAATGCTTTGTTATGTCCAACTTTGTAGCCAGCTGTATACTTATCTGCACATTCATTCAGAAGTTATAAAAGTGATGTGCTCTCTCTTTTATCTTCAACACCCAGTATTCAGAGGTATACTACCTACATGAGGGTTTGTGACTTTCAACGGGCCAGAAGACCAGCCTTCAAGTAACAAAGCACAAGGCAGGAGAGGCTTCACTTGAGACAATGCTGCAATAGCTTTTGCATTTCTTTTCCCCATTTTTTTAAAAGGTGGATGATGTAGGTACTCTCCACTCACAAGTACTTTTTTTGATTATTCTTAAGCATTGCTGTAATTGTCAGGCACTGTTTCTGAGGATCAAATTAGAGATGAGGAGTGGGGAGATTATGCACATATCTACTTTATTTGTGTATAAAACTAGATGATGATGATGACGACGATGACGACAACAACAACAACAGTTTTTGTTACCCACTTCTCCCCAAGGCTCAAGGGGGTGTACAGAATATAGAACTAAAAAAATTGTCATTAAAATACACTAAAACATAGACCATTTACGCACTAGACTGTTATAGCGCTTTGATTCCCCAGCCCCTCCCTGAACTGCAAACTCCAGGATCCCATAGGAGGTTGCAAGTGGAATCAAAGCGCTATAACAGTCTAGTGTGGAAGTGGCCATAGAATGATTAATACAAAACGTATTATGATTAAAATATATCATGATTAAAAGTACAATTAAAGTACAGTTAAAATACAATTAAAAGTACAATGAAAAACAATTAAAAACACAATTAAAAATAGACTGGGTAGGCCTGCCGGAAAAACATGAAACATGAGCAAAGCTCCAAGACCATGAAACCTCATCATTGGAAATATGGCATGAATACTAACAAGACGATTATGTTGGGGTTACAGTTGGCACTCCGTATTTGCGTGTTTGACTTTCATGGATTTGATTATATGTGAGTTTCTCTTGGCAGCTCCAATCAGGCTACACAGTCCTATAAAAACCTGCCTCTGGTCCTCCTTCTTCTCGACCAGCCACTCTCTGGCTAGCCAAAGATGGCTCACAGCTCTATTTCTCAGCACTGCAAACCCTCTCCTGATACCTCCCCACCCAAGGAAGGAGATGGGTGTGAGAGAGGAAGTATAGGGCTACCATGGTGACCCACTTCCTTTCCCTGACCTGGTTTGGACTCTAGGTGTCTGCTTTCCTCACCACACCTTAGCTTCCTTCCTATAGACAGACACATTTTGATATTTGCAATTTTCCCACTTTTTTTGCAATTTTCCCACTTTTACACCCCTTTTGCACCCCTAACCCTAGCAAATGTGGAGGGCCAACAGTATTTTAATTTTGAAATCGATTATTTTTTTAAAAAATGTAGCCTTCTGTACCATCTTTAGGTGTTCCTAATATTCTTTAAAAATAAAGCTGGATACAGATCTGTGAGATAAATGAATCACAGAACCTCTGGACATTTCTACATACTTTTTCCCTCTGTAGGATCCAAAACTCTTCAGATATCTCAGAGAGACAGAGCAGGGACAGAAGCAGACAATGCTGGCTATTTGGTGTGTTGGGACAGGATAACAAAGGAGGAGAAAGAAGCATTGGAGGAGGGCATCGAGGAGGAAAACAGTGAAAGGGTAGGAGAACGAGCAGAGAGAGGAAACATTTTCTCTCTTTCCCTCCATAGTATCTTATCTCCTGTATGGATTATCTGTTTTCTTTCTGTGTCCTTTTTTCATCATACAAAATATTGGTGCTAAAAACACAATAGAAAGAGCATTGGGTAATGGAAGGAATCACAGGATTTCTTTTTTTATTATTATTAATTGTTTAACAACATAGAAATACATAACACTACAAAACACACAACACAATACCTAATACAAAAAAACCCCATAAACTTACAAATTGCTTATGCCAAATATTCTTGATCTTAATCTATTCTACAATTAGATAATATGTGCTCCCCGCCACCAGGACCATTAAAGATATGTCCACATCCATTCACTTCAAATAACTCCATTCCCCCTCCAAAATTGTAATGATTCTTCAGTTGGTTTATTTCCTTTCTCCTTTATTAACACATAATCAATAAGTTCCCCCAAATATCTATAAAATTATCTCTTTTTAATTCCCCCTTCTTTACTTTGATACTATGAGTCAATTTATCATTAATAGCTATATCCCATACCTTTTTATACCATTCATTTAAGTGAGTATCTTGCTTTATTTTCCAATTCTTAGCTATCCTTAGCCTTGCTGCAGTTAGTAAAATGGAAATTGGTTCTCTTCTTGGCTACTTACTTTGTTCCTTAACAAATATTGATAACAAAGCTAGCATAGGATTTAACTGTATATTTTGATTAGTTATTTCCTTTATTTCTGTAAAAACTAACTGCCAGAGTTTCAATATACCTGCATATTTCCACCACATAGGAAAATAGGAGCCAATTTCTTGACAACCTCTCCAGCATAAGTTAAAATTATTAACATTTATTTGACTCAGTTGTAATGGGGTTCAATACCATCTCCAAACTAACTTATAAAATTTTTCCTTAATTCTTACAGACATAAATCTCAATATTCTCATGTCCCATATTTTAACCCAATTTTAACCCAATTCCCAATATTTATTATTTCTGTAAAATCCTGCTCCCATACTATTTTGAGTGCATCCTGTGATTCCTCCTCTACAGACAACAATTTGTAAATTTTGCTCACTATACTTTATTTTATTTCTATCTCTTGATTTTGTACTATCATTTTTCCAAACTTTGTAAGCTTTCTATATTTACCATTTTTCTTCATCCATTCCATTCTTTTGTCTAATTCTCTAACTGTATATAATTATACCATGACAACTTCACTGTTCCTATCATGGGATTTCTAATGTAGGTGAAGCTGGTATTTCTATTAATCTTTAATAAAAAAAAGTGTGTGTGTGTTTCCACTGCGGCTCCAAGACTGTGAAACCTAGACAGCGGAAACTTGGCAAGGATACTAAGGGTACCCTAGAGGTGTGCACCTCAGAGTTATCTGGTTTCAAAAATGAATTGTCTAAATTTAATTACAATTTGTAGCCTACAGTACTAACTTCAGTAACCAGCTGACAGGAACAACTGGTTTCTCTGAAGAGGGTGTTTCGATAAGTGTATATCTGTTGTGGGAGCAGGGACTAAAAACATTAAATGCTTTCATACACTTAATATCACACCTAGTTGGAAGTAAGCAGCATTTTTCTTACTGACAAGTATTTTCCTTGCTTAATATGTTACCTCTGAACATACTATTGGTGCAATTAATTTCCTGCAATGGCTGTTACAGTTAAAAACACAACTGCGGTTAAGCCTAATCAGCATCTGCCTTGTTCTGCTACCCTTATGCAATTCTCCTCGGTCTCTCACCTGTTTATTCTCCTGGTACTTTGAATTAATTCTGCCAAGAAAACCCCTTGATAAGTTCACCTTAGGATCACCATAAGTCAGAAACAACTTGAAGACGTACAACAACAATAACAAAATCTTTTGGCCCTCCCAATAGAATTGCTTCATAGGAGATGCTTCTGAGCAGCTAATATTGTGCTCAGAGGAGAATTCTATGTAAACCCAATGTAAAATGTAAAACCAATACTGTATAGGCATACCACAGTTAATAAACCTTTGACAAAGGAGCTTTTTTTTTTTAACAAAGTCTTTTTATGTTTACTCCTCTTTCTTCCTCATCCTTTTGTTACCCTAAGAGGTAGGGCATGTTGGGGTCCAACCACAATGCCAGCATCTCTTTAGAATTTTGGGGGGGGGTATGGCTCAAAGCAGGCCTGCGAGAGAAGGGTAATGACAGGATTTTTTCATCTGTGACTACCAGTACTAACAATAGAAAGAACTCCAGTTAAAGTTAAATAAAGTAATTTATTTGAATTGACAAACACATGAGACATCAGACACTCTTAAGAACCATACAAGGCTATTGGAAAGTGAGACAAGAAAGGTTGGAGAGAGAGACAGATTGTGGTGGAAAGGGTGATAGCTACTTGAAGAAGGAGGATGCAGCAGAGAGGCTCAGACAGCATCTGAGGGTAGCACAGAAGAGTGGCAGTCTGGACTACATTTGGCTGGAGTTGTCAAGGTCAGAGACCTGGGTGGAGAGCCAGCCCAGAGAAGGGAGTGTGAGAGCCAGCAAAGTCCAGCCAGGAAGAGACTAGCAAGCACTTTACACAAGGGAGTTCATTTACCAGAGCATCAAGTGAAAGCCGTAGTCTGAGTTCCAAAAGCCAAGGGTCAAGAGATCAACTTAAGGTAGCAGGAACCAGGTGCTGACAGCAAAGACCAGGCAAGAGGAGGACTTGAAAGAAATTTGCCACAAGCAAAGGAAAGCTTCCAGGCAGGCAGTTATATAGCCCAAGGCACAGGTGTGGCCAGTCACTGCTTTTTGAACTTATTCAAGGAAGCCTCCCTTTGCTCAGCTCTCTTGAGTCTCCGCCTTGTTTGTGGGCTGATTGGCACAGGCTCCAAACCATCTTCAGAATCGGATCCCTGTTGGCCTAAAGGAGCAGGCAGAGGAACGTCCAAGCCTGCTTGGTCCATGAGAGCAGGGGGAGCTCTCGAGTTGCAGGACTCATCTCCAGCCAGAGCCACAGGGACCAACAGATGCTGCTCGTCATCAGCAGCTCTGACAGGGGCTTCAGTTATCACAGGAGTCGAAGCAAGGTACTTTATATGCTTTTTCACACCTGAAGGGGTGTGTTAAGAAAGTTGTAAATGGCTTTCCCAACGGATTGACAAAGGAGTCTGGAATGGGCTGTTTGTTTAACTCCAGAGTGAGAGAACATTGATGGGACTCATGACAATCTCTTAATGTTTAGTCAGGTACGGTGTATAGAGAAGAGCTCTGTAGGGTAACGTCAAGGGATGGTCTCTAATTGCTCACCAATCTGGGCACTTTGTCCTTCATTGTACTAAAAAATGCCAGGAACCTGAAGTGATGAAGCAATTAGCATAAATCCATCAGCACTAAGGTTTTCTGCATGTTCCTATCTGAACTTTCATCATCCTGAACACATCTCTGGTCAGTGCGACCCTAACCATGTTCTCTGGTCATTAAGTCCAATTTATGAAAATTGCATATCTTTTAGGAAGAGTGATAGGGTATGATAACACTCTGTCTAGCAGAATTTTTTTTCAGCAACATCGACATTGGCATGGGGAGGATGGTGAAGAAGGGCTGAAGAAACACAGCCTTTTAGTGTAGGGTTGCAGCAGCATGCCTGCAATAAACAATGCAATCAAGCTTGAGCTGAGAAAGAGTGGTCCTACTGTAGCTGTGCATGCCTGCCTACAACAGGCAAGGTAAATAGCATCTCCCTCCAGAATTCATTATTGAGCATGTGTGAACAGTAAAACAGAGGTCCTTTCTGCAATTCACCTTTATGCGAAGCTGGGGTGTGGGGATCGCACGAGCAGCCTCTTGCGAGGCTGCTCGTGCGATCCTCTTCCTTCAGCAGTGCAGCCTGGCATTTTCCCAGTCTGCACTGGGGCAGGAAGCACAAACGCCGCAGCTCCAGAGCTCCACATGCATGGCAAGTTCACGTGGGGACCTGGAACAGTGTGCAATAGTGCACGATTTTTGGCTCAAAGCTGAAAATGAAATAGTGCACAATTAGCACCTGCCAGCCCCTGGAGCGTCGCACGATTGTGAGTGCGTCGTGTGGACCACTCCTCGCAATCGTGCAATGCTCCAGGGGCCCTTTCGCATGACAAATGCTGTGTGAAAAGGGCAGAGAGAAAAGGGGAGAGCAGGTCAGCCTGCTGCTTCATATACCCCCAGCATGTCAGGAAAACACGGATCTGTAAGTTTGGCCATCAAAATGGAAATCATAAAAAAAGTGGAGGCTGGTGAAAGAAACAGATCAGTATTGGAAGCATTTTAGAAATAAGCCTTCCAGTTTTTCCCAAAAAGTTCAAAATGTTTTTGTTTGCTAATATAAAGTGTTCTTGACCTGATTGTTTCATTTCCTACGTGGATATTAGTTTTGAGCAAAAGTTTGCTAAACATGTTGAACTACTCTTCATGTGCTATGGAAACTATCCTCATTCTTCCCTATCTGGTACCAAATTTTCTGTTACAGAAGTCACGCCCTGGAACACATCTACTTTGTTAGCATTAGGAAGAACATTAGGAAGAGGAAGAGCAGTTTGACAGTGGAATACACTGCCTCAGAGCATGGTGGAGTCTCTTTCTTTGGAGGTTTTAAAACAGAGTTTGGATGGCCATCTGTTGGGAATGATTTAATTGTGTATTGCTGCATTGCAGAGGGTTGGACTCAGTGGCCCTTGTGGTGTCTTCTAGCTCTATGGTCCTATGAACTGTCATGACTCTGTCCTATAGAATCTGGATCTGTAGCCTGGTGAAGGACGTAACATTCTCTAATTGCACTCCTTTAAACTATAGCGTTAGGGTTCTCTAGTAGAAAATTCTAAGTATCTCACAGAACTACAAATCCCAGGATTCCATACAATGAAGCCAAGACAATTAAAGGAAATTGATATGATTATGTAGAGTGGATACACTCAGAGATAGAAGGTATTTATATTATGTCTGTATTTATAGATTTACAATGGAACAGCTTCCAGTGCAGTGCTCTTTATCTGCTCCCCAACATCTGCATAACTTTTAAAAAAACAAGGAAAAGACTAGTAATAGTTATAAAAGCCATCTCCTGGTTCATTGCTAGCTCAGCAATAATTGTTTGTGTTCCTCTCAGAAGCACAACAGATCTAGGAATGGCGAATAATGGATTTTTTCAATTATTGTAAATATTACTGTGGCCTTGATTATGCTCACAGTGATTGCTGTAGCCCTACATTGTGAATAATGCATCGGTATGCTCCGAAGTCAAATTGAGGCCAGACATTACGTAAGTGCATAAGCAATGCTAATCTTAATCCCTCTCCAGGCCTTTCCCTTTCCCCATCTATTCCTGCTGCAGTTCTTAAGCTAAAAAGCTCTCCCATTTGTGAATTGCCATGGGTATTTGAATTTTCATGGTTGGATTTGTATCTTGGGGACACAGGGATATGTGCAAGTTTGAGGGCAAAAACACTAGTAAAATACAAAGCTATGTAATGCTAGTGAAATGTCAGTTCATTACAGAAAGTAGGATGGTGTGTATAGTGGGAAGGCCTGTATAGTTGCAGAGACCAGTGAAAGTAATGCAGTGTATCCTTGTGCAAAAACATGAGCCAAATAGTACATGAAGTTTTAGATCTCTAAAGGGATCTCAGGCATTTTTTCCTCCTGCTGCAACTCCTGTTTCTCACTGGAATGTGTGTCAAGCAATGCATAATCTAATCAGTAGTGATGGAGAAAGAAAAGGGGTACAGTTAGGGCCACCTACAAGGGCCTGAGGGCTAATACTGCTACTGCAAATGCTTGTCATGTCTGAGCGTGGGGAGCACTTTTTTTGCCACCTACTTCAAATATGTTTCAGATGTTCCCCAAAGTATCTTCCATTGTCTTTAATGGGTTTTTTAAAGGGCTGTACATCCTGATGAGAGCCACTAACAGGGAAAGTTCCCTTGGAAAAGAAAAGGTCCTGGGGTGGGGGCAAGGGTTTGAAGAATGCACAAATAATCAGATCTATGAAAGTAAGACCTGCAAATGTGGAGGGCTGACTGAATTAAAACTGAAAGATGCTTTTAAGAAAAATGAATGTGCTTTTGCACAGCATTTGCCATGCAAAAGGGCCCCTGGAGTGTTGCGTGACTGCGAGGAGTGGTCCACACAACACACTCGCTATTGCGCAATGCTCCAGGGTCTGGCAGGTGCTGATTGTGCACTTTTTCATTTTCAGCTGTGAGCTGAAAATGGTGCGTGATTGCACATCGCTCTGGGGCCCCGCACACACTTGCTGTGCGTGTGGAGCTCCGGAGCTGCGGTGCTCATGCTTCCTGCCCCAGCGCAGCCTGGGAAACTCCCAGGCTGCACTGCAGAAGGAAGAGGAGGGGCTTTTGTGCGAGCAGGCAGCAGCTGTAGAGCTGAAGGAACCGGGATGCAAGAGTCTCTCGCTAGAGGCTGCTCGTGCAATCCCCGCACCACAGCTCCACAAAAAGGTGAGTTGCGGAAAGGTTATGAAACCACAGCTACAGAGTTCAGGGACCATGCCTGATGACAGCCAGAGAGCGATACCTCTTACTGGAGTTTGCCACAGGTGGAGAGCTTTATGAGTCTGCATGGCATGAAAAGTAGTCCTGAGCCACTCCTTTAGCTCAGAGAATTCTTTATCAGAATCCTCAGTACTGAAGGAAAAGCATCCGTCCACTACCAACACTGTGCTGAAGGGCTTCAGTACTGTACAATTCGTCCTGCATAGTGCTCAGATCAGGGGAAGTAGGAGTACCAGTCCATTCTGCTTTGGTCAGACCTCATATCTTTGGAGTCCTGTGCCCAGTTCCAAACACCACAGGTTAAAAAGACATAGTTTCCAACTGTCTCAGTGACAGAGACAGTCCTGATTAATCTGTTGTCCCATTCCCCCCCCCTCCGCTACTTTAAAAAGGTATTGGTTTCTCTTTCCCCTTTCTCCTTTCCCCTCTTGACTTCAGCTTCAGTGAATTCAAAGGACAAAAGCAGCTTTCACTAACTCAGCAGGGGGAAAAGGAGGCACTGAATTGTGCCCTTCCCAGTAGGCGCAGGCAAAAGCAAAATGCTGTAACCTCTCCTAGCTTGTGTGTTCCTCCTCGTTAAAAACTTTTGCCATCTTGACAGCATTCTGATGTTGCTTGGCCTTGTCTGTCCCAGTTATCATCTGTGAAATGTTGGATGAGAAAAGGACATCAAAAAGCTGGAATGTATCCAGAGATGGATGACAAAGATGGTGAAAGATCTTGAAGCCTCATGAGGAACAGTTGAAGGAGCTGGATATCTTTACCCTGGAGAATAGGAGACTGAGAAGCAATAAGAGCCATCTTTAAATATCTGATTGGCTGTTTCATGGAAGAAGGAGCAAGCTTGTTTTGTGCTACACTAGGCAGCAGGCTCTGAAACAGCTGAGTCAAATTATAAGAAAGCAGATACTGGGACTAAACATTAAGAGCTATTCGATAATGGAATAGACTGACTTGGACCATTTCTGCACTAAACTGTTACAGTTCTATTATTCCACTTTCAACATCCTATGGAATCCTGGGGTTTGCAGTTTAGGGAGGGACCTTTGAGCGGCTGAATGAGCATTGATATCTCTTGTCGATATAGGAGTCTATGATTATGCATACAATCGGCCCTCAACTTTTGCAGGTGGTAGGGTTAAGGAACAGGACCCCCATGAAAGTGGGAAAAGCGCAAATATCTCTAGGCCCTAGACATGCATGCTATAGACTCAGCTACTGCAAAAATCTCTTTCAGTGCCATCATCCTTCTTGAGGAGAAGAAAGAGAAGGATGACCAGTGACAATGAAGGAGGTTTTTTGCAGCAGCAGACCTCTGTCTCTTCCACTGGTCTCCAAGCCTTCCCCTAGAAAAGGCCCTGGATTCTTCCAGGGCTGGACTGACAACCAAAAAGATCAACTATACAGTCATCTTGTCTCCAAAGTGTAGCACTTCTTGTGCTTCTGAAAGTGCTACCAAACAACAAAAGACAGTGAAGAACTTACAAGAAAAGTCCATTCCTGGACAGTGCCTTGTGACCCCCCACTTCTGGGGAGGAAAGTTATTGACTTCCATGTGCACAAGCTGCTTTTTGGACAGTGCTTCATGATCCTCCATTTCTGAGGAGCAGACAGCAGAGAGGAGGTGCTAGGTGAAAAGGATGAGCTTTTGCCACTGCCTGGCCCTTCTGTGGTTGCTGCAAAATCTTCTTCAACATTGTTTGGGAGGTGCAAGGGGAAAGCTTGGAGACCAGCAAAGTAGGAGAACAGCAGCAACAAGAGGGAGAGGAGGAAGAAAGGCAGAGCCAACATCTGCACCCCCCCCACAGCCACTCCCTGTCATTACAGTATAATACCATCACCACCTACATAGCTACATTGCTAGTTAAGCAGCAGCTACAAACTTGCAAATAAATTCATGGGTGTTAAACCTGCAAAAGTTGAGGGCCAGGTATACGTTCATCCTTTGTATGGATTCTCTCCTGTGTTGTGTTCCTTTCATATGTGTAAGCATAGTCATGGCAATGGTGCTTAATAGAAGTGGCTATCCATTTGGGACTTTGCTGAGTCACGTGATAAGCCACATCTCTGCTAGGAATGACATACAGCTTCGGTATCCCTTAGGAGGAAAAAAGGCTGCTGAGTTTCAGGTAAAGATGACAGTTATGCTGCTGAAAAGGTTTCTTTGTTGTAAACTAGGGGACAAGAGTATCAGAGTTTGTCTTGCTGGTTTTATAACTGTGGAATGGTTGCCTATTAAAAATAGCTGTTTCATACCTTCCAGCTGTCCTTATTTGGCAGAGACAGTCCTCAGTATTCCTCTGTCATCCCACTTTGTCAGCTGCTTTTAAAATGTCCCAGTTTTTCTCCTTCCCCCACTTCTTCCCTTTGTCCTCAGCTTACTTTAATTGCTGCAAACTGAGTTCATGTGCAGAAGTAGTTTGCACTCAATTGATTCAGCAAGGAGAAGAGAGAAGGCAAAGGCATCTCACCCTTCCCAGTAAGCTCTAGCAAAATCAAACAGCTGCTGTCTCTCCTAGCTTATGTGTTCTTCCTCATAAATAATATTTAACATCTTCTCTGCATTTAGATGTTGCTTGTCCCCACATATTCCAGTTTTCAGCTGTGAAATGTTGGAAGATATGACATTTAAATCAACTAAGAAGCAGGAATGCATAGCACAGTTGGAGTGGGCGAAAACTGTGACAAAAAGGCATGGAGAAACCCTTCCTATGTTCCTACTTTTTATAAAGACTTATATAGATATTTGTGGTTTTTAAAAAATGTTGAAGCCCATTGTATCAGCGGGTCCTCTTCCTCCTCTGAAGTGGAGTCCAAATTCCCGGAGAACTAAACAATTTGCCAATGTTTTAATGGTTCAATAAAGTAAATACCCAGCTTTGATTTTTGATTTTGCTCATGAATCATACAGCAATATTTCTTTTTTTGTTAAATGGTATAATTTATTAAAGGATGTTTTGCAGGTAAAGGAATTTTGATGCTCACTTTGGAGTTCTCTCTAGGAGTGAAAACAATACTCCAGACTGTGTTTGGTGGCATTTTGGTGCAATTTTCTTCCCCAAAAATATTTAAAGAAAGGAAGGAAGCAAATAGGTGAAGGGGGCATTGAGGTCCTGGGGGACTTGCAGTTCACAAAAAAACTTTGGAGTTAAAAGTATTGTGTGGAACTGAAATTTCCTTGTTTAGTTTGGCTGCAAATACAGAGAACAAAAGTGAGAATAAAAATTGTGGTGCCTTGGGCAGTATTATCCTCAGTTTAAAGAACTGGAGTGTTGCAATACACCTCTGTTCTCATTGAGAAATTCTTGGCGGATATGATACAGATATCCTGTACTGTAATGTTACATCTGTCTTTGATTTTCATAGTTTGGAAATGTTATTTGGACTACAGCTTCAGTGACCCTGGATTTGTATGATATGCAAATACATGTATTTTTATACAGTGCCCTGACTGTGTACGTGTACTTCATAACTGGGCAGCTCTCACCTTTCTAGATAGCATGGACTTGATGGTGAGACCCTGACCACAGTTAAGAGAATATAATAGGTCATTCGAGAGACGAAAGTCTTTTTCAAAGACCACAGCCCTAAGTCCACTTGCTGCCAGTTTTCTTTGAACAGGTATGGTAATCATGGGGCTGACCTGATACAGTTGGACTTCAGCTCCCAGAATTCTCTGCAATTGGCTTATGTTGGCTAGGGCTGATGAGTCTGCAGTCCAGTGAGATCCGGAGGACTGCATGATTCTCATCCTTGCTTTAACAACTCAGTATTCCAAGTACCATTAAGTTAGGTGAACTTTTGTAGCTTCTGATTGCCTAGAAGCTGAAGTAATATTAATAACCCAAATGAACAAACCTAAATGAATTCAGATCTGCAGGGCCAAATGAACCAAATGAACTGCATCTCAGAGTACTGAAAAAACTTGCTGATGTACTCTCTGAACCCCTTGTCATACTTTTTGAGAAATCTTGGAGAATGTGTGAAGTGCCAGAGGACTGGAGAAGGACAAACATTGTCCCTCCCTTCAAGATTACAAAAAAAGAACATCTGGGAAAATATAGACCAGTCAGCCTGACCTCAAAACCAGGAAAAATATTAGAATGGATGATCAGGGAATGATTAGCCAGCATGGGTTGGTTAAGAATAAATCCTGCCACACTAATCTTCTGTCTTTTTTTGATTGAGTAATTGATGTACTAGATGGTAGGAATGTTGTGGATGTCATTTATCTTGATTTCAGCAAAGCATTTGATAAAGCCCCCTGTGATATTTTGATTATCAAACTGACTAAATATGGAAAAGATGGAAACACCAGCAGATGGATTCACAAACAGTTGGAAAACTGTGCTCAAAGAGTTGTCATCAGTGGCTGTGGAAGGAGGTCTCAAGAGAAATATCAGGTTCCATCCTAGGGCTGACATTCTTCAATGATTTAGATGATGGGGTGAAAAGTATCTTGTCAAATTTGTAGATCATCTAGTACTGGGAGAGGTAACTAACACATTGGAAGATAGGAAAAGAATTCAAAAGGACCTTGATAAACTAGGAAACTAGTCTGAAATTAATACAGTGAAGTTCAACAGAGACAAATGCAAAATTCTGTATTTAGGTCAGAAAAATGAATGCACAGTTATAGGATGGGGGACACTTGGCTCAGCAGGGTTACATGTGGATAGGACCTTGGGATTATTGTTGATCATAAGCTGAATGAAAGCCAGCAGTATAATGCTGCAGCAAAGAAGGCAAATGCTGTCTTAGCTTGCATTCATAGAGGCATAGTTTCCAAACTGGGGGAAGTATAGCCCCCCTATATTCTGTGTTGGTTGAGTCTCATCTGGAGTATTGTGTTCAGTACTGGGCATCTCCTTTTAAGAAGGGTATAGACAAGTTGGAGCAAGTCCAGAGAAGGGCAATGAGGGTGATAAAAAGTATGGAGAACAAATCATATGAGGAGAGGTTGAAGGAGCTGGGCATGTTCAGCTTGGTGATAAGAAGGCTGAGGGATGAGATGATTGCACTCTTTCAATATCTCAAGGGTTATCACAGAGGGGAGGGGGCAAGCTTATTCCCTGCTGCCCCCGAGGGTATGTCCAAGTTTGATGGTTTGAAGTTGGAGGAGAGGAGATTTTAACTGAACATTAGAAGGAATGTCTTGACAATAGGGAAAGTTTGGCAATGGAACCAATTGCTTAGAGAGGGGTCTTCTTCTCTGGACATGTTCAAAAAGAGGCTGGGCAGCTACCTCCTGGAGATGCTTTAGCAAGAGATCCTGCACTGATCGGGGGGTGGACTCTTCCAGCTCTATTATTCTGTGAATCTATTGATTCTATGAATATTTGGAGAAACACACTGCAGCTTTTGTTGCTGAACTGTGCCAGCCCTGTGGCGAAATGTTGGAAATATTCCATTTGGAACTAGAAACTGATACAGCCAAAATGTATTATCTGACTTGCAGCTTGAAATTATACGGTGAGGGTGAGTAAAGATATCTCCTGCCTGCAATATCTTGGGGTGTCCTACAGTGTTCATTAGGAGTTAGCTGAAATGTCCATGGTGCATAGCAGAGATTTTCAATCACTATAGTTTAGTAGGTCAATGTTTAATACACCTAGGATTGTCTCTTTTCTGAACCATAAATTAATTTGCTTAAGAGTCTCAAAACTCGACAGAATAACTGCATTATCCTTAATTACTCTCTTGATGGATAAACTGGTGAAATTTATAACTTACCACTTTCTGTGCTCAGGGGAGCCATAACAGATGAACTACATACTAACAGGAGTGTGAAGTGTGTTTTACTTTGGCCATTTCTGCACTATACTGTTACAGTGCTATCATTCCACTTTCAACATCCTATGGAATCCTGGGGTTTGCAGTTTGGGGAGGGGCCTTTAGAATTCTCAGACAGAGAGTTCTTTGGCCTCAATAAACTACAAATCCTAGAATTCCACAGGACGTTGAAAGTGGAATCATAGTGCTATAACAGTCTTGCGCAGAAATGGCCTTTGTGTATCTGTTTATACATGTCTCTGTTTGAGCGTGTATCCTGGAAAGTAGCCTAAATTCTGAAGCATGGTCAATCTTTTTTTTTTTCTTTTAGCCTCTAGAGGTAGTCACACTATGAACATACACTACTGAATTCCATGCATCAATTATGAGGAATGCTTTCTGTTTGTTGTGGAAATTTTACCCACTGCAAATAAGTTTATATCTGATATGTGCTCTAGGTAGCACACTTGCTTTGTATGAGGTGCTGATAGGTTTCACTATCATCTTTCATTACCTCAAGGTAGGACATATCCAATTCTGCCTCTGAATTGTGTCCTTTCAGAAGAAGATCAGGAATGGTGGGCAAGTTTTCTTCTTGGAAACATTTCCAAAGCAATAGGACTGCCAAGGAGCCCTTGATGGACATTGGAACTGGCATGCCTGCCCACTTGGTAGATTAGGTTATCACAGCCCTCAAAATGTTGGGAAGGAGGGACAATGGAGAAAGAAAGAAGAGTTGACAGCTTTAATAGCTGAATTGTGGTTGGCGTTTGAAGCGGGAGCAGGAAGTGAGTAGTGCCTAGAAGGAACATAGAGGAAGTTAGAGTTCGGACTGACTGAAAGCTTGGTACTTGTTGTTGATGCAGAGCGCAGCAGGCCTAGTGTAGTATGAGCTTGTGGTAGAAACACTAGTAATTATTCAGGATGTTCTTAGAAGATAAAAAGGAAAACTTGCATTTATTGCGTCAGGAATTCCATCTTGGGATAGGAAAGGAGACAGACAAAAGAGTTGACTAGTACTTGGTTACAAGCACCCCTTAAAAGCTGACTGTCATGTGTGGGGGTGAGCTAGCAGCCATGACTGGTGTTGGAGCCCCATTGTTATTCCTTTCCCAAACAAAGGGAGCAAAGAGATTGACTTCTTGAACAATGGGGAAGTGACATCAACATGTAAGAAGGAAGGAAAAGGTTTGAGTACATATACCAAAGAAAGAGAGATGAAGCAAAAATCAGGCATTATCTAGGCCTCTCTCCCATTAATCTCTTTATAGAAGCCCTGATGCCTCACTGCTTCCAACACCTTTTAATAAACAAATAATGTCTGCCTAAGTTATTTCATCCAGGGAACTGCCTTGAGGCCCAGCCATGTACCGTCAAAACCCCTGAAAACATACACATCTTCTATACTGGAAGCCACCTTAGGGTCCCTAAAATGAAACTCAAGGAAGAATTTAGAAGATAAAGTAAGTGACTGAGCTCAGGGTTAAATAATAATTGAGCAACCTGGAGGGTATCTTCCATCACAGATCTCCTTTACCTTGCAGAAGATTCTTGGAAGCATTCTTTTATTGTAGGGCATATAGAGTTCATGAGGGACTGCAACCAGTCCTCTTGGCATTCACGGCCACCTTTAGACCACAGCCAGCAACTCCTACGCTGCTGGACAACATTTGTAGTGGCGGACAAACAGTCTTTCAAGCAATGCTTGTCTGCTGCCACTGATCTTCTCACCAGGAAACTCCTGATGAACTTCTCATGAACTCTGGGGTTCCCTAGGACGTAGTTTGAAAATGTCTGTCTTTGATAAAACAGTTGTCACTCAATTAGATGGAGTTGTGTTTGAAGGTGCTCTGGCTGGAGACCCTGCATTGAGCAGGGAATTGGACCTGATGGTCCATAGGGCCCTTTCCAACTCTAAGATTCTGTGATTCTGTCTGTGTTGTAACAAACGAAAACTATTGGCTGAAGGGTACTGTAGAAGATGTATTTTTTTAAAAAAAATTCCTTAAATGCATGGAATTTTATAAAATTGTTGCTGAGACTGAGAAAGGTAAAACTGCTGCTTATACTTTAATTTGGCTCTCAGGTTTACTGCTTCTCTCTGACTGCCAAAATATATTATATTTCAAAGTTCTAGTGTTGTCTACCAGCCTATTTAAATATTCACCGGGAGACAGTTGCCAAGACAGATTAATTCATGGCATCGTGTCCTAGGCAAGCTGTCAAACTGTCAGAATTATTTGAATTGTCAGTGCCCTTTGTGACAGTGTTGTATCGGAAGAAGCAAAGAGTCCTTTCCAGTTTAAATCTTCTTCAGGAATATTTCCCCCCCTCCAAAGATCTCCCCCTACAATACTTACAGAAAGTTGCAGGTATAGGAAAAACCAAAGTGAATGCAAAGGATATTTTGTTGTTGTTGTTACTGTTATTTGCCACTCTATCAGCTTCAATTTATCATGACCCTATGAATATGAGATCTCCAAGAGCCCCAGTTATCAGCTGCTCCTGCTTAGGTCTTGCAAACCAAAGGCTATGATGGCCTGGATTGAGTCTATTCAATTGTAGTGTGATCTTCCTCTTTTCCTACTGCATTCTACTTTACCAAGCAGTACTGTCTTTTCCAATGAGTCAGCACAAAACAAACAAAAAACAAAATCAAGACCCTGTTAAATCATACAGTTGGAGGGTATGCTGTGTGTTTATCCTGCTCTCACACTACCACAAAGAACGTGCATATCACTGTTAGGATGGATAAATTAATTACACCTCTGCCATATCCCCAGGTGGAACACAGAGCTGGTATGAACCCCCAAACACAAGGTAGGAAGGTAGAAAAGAGAAAGAAGATAGGCACACACACACAAGTACTTTGATCAAAGGACCCCAGGACAATTAGGTATCCTGGGAAAATGATAACCAGATAGTTATAAGCAAGCCAGTGAAGATGGTGGAATGTACAAGGAGGGACAGACATGTATGTAAAGATAGGTGAATGGGGGAGAGGTATTGAGGAAGAGAAACCCAAGACATGGTGAAGTAGGTGTGTTCCTCCATCTCTCTCTCTTTGTAGAAGTCTGAAGGTTCTTTGCCTTATTCTCGTCAGTCTGTATCTAATGCTTTGCTTTGGGCTTGTCAGTCTGTATTTAACTAGAGTTCCTTAAGGTGGATTAAAAAAGTGGGCTAGAGCTCTGATGTGCACGAGCAGTGCCTAGAGAATTTCCACTTTTCACATTTTTCATTTGTTTCATCTGGATTCCAGCACAGTAGGCATGGAGAATGTTCAGACCATGGGCTGCATGTGCCCTCCAGACCTGCTTCCAATCAAATAAAAAAACCCTGAACCTCCAATGTTCTAAAAAAAAAAAAAAATTGAGGGAAGTCACCCTGAAAATCATACATAAATCCCTAAGATGCATGCAAAAACATGCAAAAAACCCTTCCTGACCCCCCAATACTTCAGCTGCTCCCCAACTGCTCTCAAATGCTTTCTTTTCCTTCCATCTAGCCTGCAAAATGGCAACAGACAATGGCACATAAAATCACTTCTAGTCACTATTTTGGAGAAAAAACACAGAGAAAAGAAGGTATTTGGGGGTGTTTGGATGTGTGTGCGCGTATGTGTGTGTGTGTGTGTGTGTAGAGAGAGAGAGAGAGAGAGAGAGCATAATTCATGGGGAATCTGGGGATAGAAAAATGTTCTCCCCACAGTTATCACCACACAGTTAGCTACCTCTGCTCTATAGAGTCTTGCTGTCTCAGTCCAGAAAAACAGCCCTTAAGCTTGTTGAAGGCTGTTTCAAATAAACCTACCTTATATTATTAAAAGACTCACAGCATTCCTGGGCTTACGATATCACCATTGGGCAGAGTGAGAAGTGGTGCGAGGTGGAACGAGCATTTGCCTAAAGTGATGTCATTTGTCATGGAGCTACTACTGGCTCCTCTGCCATGCCTTGCTGTGGATGGGACACAGAAAGAGAGTATGTTCCAGCTGCCTCCTCATAGCCAGGGACATTGGGGAAAGCAATTCTTGTTGGTTCTTCATCCACTGATCAATTTAAAACATGAAACCCCATTAAAAGGGAGCACAAAGTGTTGCATCTCCCATCCTATACCTTGATTGGTGGCTTCTGTGTTAATGGAGATGCTAAATCAACCCCAAGGTTTCATTCAAGGTGCTATCCAAGGTACTGAACCTGTTTAGGAAACAGAATTCAGAACTTTGGACAAAACCTCAAACAAATCATTGTGTTTGGGGGATGGGCCAGCTCCTTTAAGGTCCTGATGAAAGCTTGGAGTGGATTCACTGTCCCTACTCACATTGAAAGCATTGGCTGTTATGGATACCGTGAATGAGCACTTTAAAATGTGACATGCTCAGATTTCTAGTGTTTGTAACAAACGCATTGTAAACAGGTAAACTGATTACTGTGTAAACATGAGATTGCTTTTTGAAGAGCAGATGATATTTCAGCACATGCTTGCGCTTTCAGTAAACAAACAAAGACTACCAGTATGGTGTAGTAATTTCAGTTTTGGACAAACACTCTTAGAGATCAGAGTTCAATTCTCTGCTCAGCCATGGAACCCCTACTGGGTGGCCTTGGGCAAGTCACACTCTCTCAGCCTTAGGGGTGAAAGCAGTAGCAAACCCCCTCTGAAGAAATCTTGCCAGAAGACCCTAGGATAGAGTTGCCATAAGTCAGAATTGAATTGAAGACAAAAGGAACAGGAAGTACTTTGCATTAAATTTCTTATAAGGCATGTCCCCTGATTTGCCAGTTTTATGCATCTTATGCAACTTTGCCATGTAACTGGCTTCTCTTCAACTCATCTTCATTCACATTTAAGAAATCACATAAGTAAAAAGGCACCAGTTTGTAAAAATTGAGATAACATGTAATTTCCTCCCACAGCAGCAATTAGACTCAGTTGTTTTATACTTTGAACTGATTAGCAGCTGCTAGGAAGGTTACATTAAACCAAAAATGAGAAAATATAACAGAAGCAAGATGGTTTTCTTAGGATCTAGCAGAGATGGTTTCTTGCCAGAAACCATGTTTACTAGGTACTGGAGCTAAAGGTGAAATACATTTTGATAATGTTCAGAATTTAAATTTAAATTTTCAACATCTTTTACTTTGAATCTAAATTTTTGCCCCCAGTTTTCCAAATTTCTGTATCTCTGGTTTGTTGTCTTATTCCTGCTGTTTTGTTGTTAGTAGTAAATCTTTTGAACTGCCAAGTGTAAAATTATAGGTACCATTGTGTGTGAACTGGAAAATGCTGTCAAATTTCATATACCGTTGCACATCAGCTTTCGAAGATTGTTATGCCAATACTAAAATCAAAGGAGCTCTTGTTTAATTGTCCTCCTTATTTAAGTGACAAGGGAAAATTACAGGGGAAATGGGAGACAGTGGAAAAACAAGTTTAAATACAAGGAGAAGCTTCTGGCCGCAGAAATCTCTGCCCTGTTTATGTCAAGAGCTGTACCAAATTAAGGGCATAATCATTCATTCCCTTTATGTTGTCCCAGTTTTATCAATTGACATTTTATTCTTACCCTATTAGGTACAATGGAGAATTCAGTTGCTTTCAGGCTACTGTCCCCAGCCTCCCCCTGGTAGTACAATCACTCAGACAGACCTCCACTTGATAGGCATTAGCACAGACCGGCCGGTTTTTTAAAGAAACAAAATCTAAACCTGAACAATGTATTTGCCATGTGAAAAGAGGACAGTATTTGCTCATTTCACTTCCATCTGACTTGCACTCCAAAATGCTAAAAATATACCTCCAAGGTAGCCTCCCAATCAGACTTGACATTTGTTTGAAAAAAAAATATACCTGGGTAAAGCAAATGAGTAAATGGGTGCTTCTAATAAATTAGGCTGTAGGCATTGGTATTTCCCCCCTCCTCATAAGCTTTGGGTAAGGTTTAGCAATGACAGCCCCCAAGCAGAGTCAGGTCTCTCAGTAGTGGAGAGTTGTGGCTACCATATCAGTGTGGTGGAGAATTTGCTCCAGATTTTACTTCGGATTTTAACAGAGCTTTCCAAGGTGCTGAATGCTGTTGTTCAAAATAAGTTCAGTACCTTGGATAGCTCCTTTAAAGCAGGAGAACTCTAAAGCCGATCTACTTTCTTGCTGATATGATTGTCACGAGCAACCATTTCTTGCAAGAGGGGATTGCCTAACTTTCACAATTGTGAGCACAGAAGTATGAAGAAGGAGGCAGTGGGAACAGCCTTCTCTGCTCATGTGAGCCCGTGGGATTCTTCTAGCTTTCGTGTATTACCTCCATCTTCACCTTTGGAGTGGACTTACGGAGGGAAGAAGCAGAATGAATGGCATTTTAAATACGAGACATGATCCATGCAAACCAGGAAGTGCGCTTCTTGAAGACAACCATGGTGGGTCAAAGTCCAACAAAATTCTTAATGAAGTTTTCAAAGAAGTAACCATGTTAGTCTCTTGCACCTTAGAGGGGGAGAGAAGGGAGGGGGAGAAAAAATGAAGAGAGGGGGAGAAAAAAAAAGAAATATGATAAACCTTTAAAACTTATTGTTTCCACCCTTTGTATCCCAGACTCTGAGTCACAGGAGGGGCTATGTAGCTAAGTGGTATGGCATATGCTTTCTGAGCTGAAATCTCCAGCATCTTCAATTGGCCTGGGGAAAGATCTGTATTGGAAGCTCAGAGGATCTGAGCTGACGCCCAGAGTAGCCTTGAACAGTATGAATCAGGTTCCTACAGTCAAACCTTTGCAATCTTGTCAGTGACTGCTGGTGGCTTCAACCTCAGTAGGACAGTGCATCCACTACAAGCTTTAGGTTGAACTTTAGAAGAGCTATCCAGGGTGCTGAACTCTAATCTCCAAATAGGCTTGACACCTTGGATTGCTCCTGCAATGTTTGAAATAAAACCCAGTACAGGCACTACCCTGCCAATACGGCAATCACCAGCCATCTCTGAATCCTGCTAATAAGAATGATCGCTGTTTTTAAAATCAGCTTCCTTTCCTTCACTCTTATCCTTCCTTCCCCACATGGTATCTTTTAGCTTTGATGAGCCTGCTTGTGGGTAACTACTCTTTGAATAGCAAATAATAGTAACTATTTTAAAATGGTGGTGATTGTTAATGCATTTAACAATCACCCCTGCTCGGGGTGGAGCCTCAGCAAAATGAAGGAAAAAAAAACTGGGTGGCAAATGTAGTTCTGACGATGAACCCGGACTCAAATGAAACTATGGTTGAAATTCTGCCTCTCCTATGGTAAGAGATGCTCTCCATGAAAATCTAGTTTGCATTCCTGAGACTTGTGCTGAACTCAGAACTGGGCTGCATCTCATTCTCCTGGAGCTAAGGTTGGCTCTGCAATGCCCAAAATAGCAAACTTGCTTTTGTCAGCAACGGCAAACTGATAGGGCACTTGGAGATCAGATGTGTTAGCTAAGGAGGAACTATTTTTGAACTGGCACCTTTCTCGGCAGGCAGATGCTTCCTCCCTTCTCTCTTTCCACTCCCCCACCTGGCCCTTCCACTGCCCTGTTCTGCATTTCAAATACCGTAATGCAGAAAACAGCCTAAAGTGACAAAGAAAGCCAGTTTGCCATAATATCAGCCTCTGCACCGGTAAAAATCTTCAAAATTGTCTGCATTCATTTTAAACAGATTAAGAAACTGTCTTCCAAAGTGCCGATATGTCTCACAACCTGCTCTTGGCCTCTGGCTTATGATGTTACTTTATGGATTACACTGTGTAATTGTGCATCTGATTGAATTACTTTTATCAAAGCACTCTGCTGCACCAAACAACAATGTAGCTAGGTCAGGGGAGGCTAAAAATAGAAGGGAAGGATAGCATAGAGTTAATTAGATTTGATGGGGAGGAGAAGAAAGGGGCTAATCCTGCAGCCTTAATGCTATCATCCGATTACAAGGAGTCTTAGTCCATTAATCAATGAATTCCATGATTTTATTCGTTGATTTAATAGGCAGGAATTTGGCCATAACTTAAAGTGATTGTTTTGCAGTGGGAGAAATATTTTGTTTTTAGATAGTGGGTGTTTCCATCTAAAGACAGGACCACCATAGGAGAGGTCTTCTCTCTGGAGAGAAGGAGAGGAGGGCCAGTTATGCATCTTTTAAGGTTTTGCCTGCTGTTTTTAGAAATACTTATGCTGGGCTCAAAGCAGTATTAGTCCCCACTAGAATAGAACCGTTGTAATCAATGGGATTTATGTAAGTAGCAACTAGCAAGTCCTGTTCACTTCAATGGATCAGCTGTAGTTGGGGCTTGCTTTGGATTTAGCCCATTAAAACAAATAAGTTTCTTTAAAAAAAACAAAGTATTTTTCAATTAATGTGGATACCTTTTTGGTCAATTAATTTTTTAAAAAATTGATTTGCTAGGCTTGTTAGAATTGTTTTTATACCACTGTTCTGGTCACTCTCATCCATGCCATCTTCTCCAACTCTTACCAATCCCATCTTCCCAAATACCTCCTTGAATAACTTGATTCCTTCTCTCTTGTAATTCTAGAACTCACACTCACAAGACATCTACAATGTCACCTTTCTGCCTTCAGATCCTTTTTAAAGTGCATCTTTCCATTGAAACCTTTCACTAAACTCCTTATTTCTCTTCCCAGAGGTGACAAACCTTTTTCCTGTTGAGCTTTTTCCACATTATCTCTATCAAATAGAAGTCCACATTCCAGCTATGGTTATAGCCAGAACCAAAGGTGGAAATAATTGGAATTAAAATGATAGGGGTTTGCAAAGATGCCTCAGCATATGATTCATGAGTTGCAGGTCTCCCCCCTCTCCCTCACTTTATTCATGGCTGAAGTTAAGATTAAGTATATACTGCAATATATTTCCCGCAACCATCTGCAAAAAGTCAGGTGCCTGTTCTTCATGGAGTATAACCAGGGAAATAGCTGGGGAAGTGGGAGACAAAACGATAGCAGATAAGAATTCTTCCCCCAAATGGAAACTTTCCTTCAGTCCATGAACTGGTAACCCTGCTGAAAATGAAACATGGAAAATTGTTCCTGTCTAGAACTTTTCTATTTGCTTTGTTCTCATTTCCTTGGTCATTTTGCTTGCTCTTTTTCTTTGGATGACTAAACTGTAATTCCAAATGCTGTAATACGGCAATGCTGGAAATGTAAGCAGTGAAGAAAAATTTCATGGGGCGAGGGAGCAAAATTCTTACTGGCAGTGCAATGTCCTCATTTTGCCACATCCCTGTATGTCATGTCCTGGGTAACTTGCGCTCCACAAACTTCTAATACATATTCTGGTACATATTCTAATACACATCTAGCAAATACTTATGACAGGAGCCATGCATCCTGACACTATAGCTATAGCTACAGCCCAGTTCCAACTCTTCACACACATGCACGCACGAACGTACACACACACACACACACACACACAAGATATCCCTGGAATCAGTCCAAACTTTTGCTAGAATGTGCTCAGTAAACAGGAATGACATGAAAGCAACTGATTCCAACCAGAATGCTCAGTGGGAAAACATCTCTGGATAAACAAAACACTAGAAAGTGTGAACTCATCTCCAGGGCCATATATTATTCTTTACTGGTTTTCCCAGTAAATCTCTTGTGGTGTTAGAGGTAGGATAACAATGGATAGTTTGGCTAGTAAGGGTTCATAAAGTGTTTTGGCTTCTTCAAATGTACAGAAGTGAGGAAGAGGCACAACAGAAGGCTTATGTTGAGACCTATCCTACCAAAGTGTGCATCTCCTGGAGATACAAGCCTCAATCCAATTGTTAATCACAACTACACTAGACCCAATTAAATGAGTGGGCTTCTCTAAATAGTGACCTACCACGTTTTATTGGTCTGCTCTGGCTGAGACTCAGGAGTGGATTTGAGCCACAAAATTTGGAAAAGAAATAGAACAGGGGAGGGGGGCAAAATTACACAGTGTGAACTGTCTCATGTCTCAGTAGATGTTTTATCTTCTGTGGATTCCCTAAACAGCCTTCCTTTAAGAGTCCCGCAGTTTTTCTGGAGTTTGAATTGGTGAAAAGGGGGCATTTTGAGTCTTTCCTTCCAAATGGGTGGTAGTGGTATGTGCATATAACCCTCCAACACACCAGTGCATCCCCAACCTCTGGCAGTTGTTTTTCTCTGCTGTATAGTTTGACATTTTTATTAAAGATACACCTGTTGATACAATGGTTAAATTATGTCTATTATTTTTGAATGGCTGTACATCTCTTATTGGATCTTTTCTGAGCTGCTTTGTGCACCATAATTTGGAAAGGTAGCCTACCAATAAACATGATAACCATGGGGTTCCCATGTTCACTCTGTGGCATTTAACAGAGCAGGACTGGGAGAAGCCTTTGCCTGAAACTCTGTTGGGCTCTTGTAGAGCTCTTGTATTAAGACTATCTGGCTAGAACAAGCTTGGAAAACTGGGACCCCTTAGATTTCTTAAAACATATGGTTTTCACCAGGCCTATCCATTGGTGATAAATTATCGGAGTTCTAGTCCAAAAAAATATAGAAAGCCATGATTGTCCAGTCCCAGTCTCGGGAAACCAGGAACCTGACACTATGGCCCTTTCTGCACAAGACGCCATAAACGGATCTTTTCCGTAGTTAAAGCAGATTCTCTTGAAACGCAGCAGTGACACTGTGTTCCACACCTCTCAGCATTAATGCGAATTGAAGCCGAGTGTCTCTTTCGCATTTTGGCACACCCTGCCAGATCTGATTGGCCTCCTGTTGGCACTGCCATTTTCTTAATGCCCAGTAAAGTGCTTTTAACATTTCCACATTGAGGCAGCATACGGGATATATGTGGAAGAGGTGGTGCAAAATGGATTTTTTCCGTAGTTCAAATAATGTGTCCTAGCTACTGCTTTTAAACAGGATGGCTACTGAACTGCTACGTTGTATGGAATCACAGCTCCTGAAACAAATACAATCAGTAGCTACTACATTTTAGCGACACCATGCGGAAATGGCCTATATATGCCAGCCTCATATATTCATGTAATCTGGTTCCTCTTATTCCTGTGTAAATCTTTTGGAGTATAAGAATTAAGTGTGCCTTGCATGCATTCCTTCATGCAAGAAAAGTGCATAGGAGGAATCTAGAAGTCTGAGGAGAAAAACCTTAGACCAGGTATTATCTGTACATTTCAGTAACATGTAAGTTGCTTGTATATCTTGATAAATTTACTTACATTATGAACACAATCAAAAAAGGAGACATCACAATTAAACATATTAATGATTGTTATTTCTGAGCCAGTTCTGATACAGTCTTGATGCAGAACATTTTAAAGGACATTATTTCTGAGTGCCCATTCTCCCATTCAAACAAGGTTCATTAGCGGAAGCTTTTTGAGTACACGGAAACCTGGGGGTCAAATTGTGTTGAAAGTGATTTTTTCTTTTTAAAGGAGAAGACATCAATACAGAATTGTGAATACACATAGACACATCAGTTATCTTCCTAATTTTTATTATCCTGCCCACCACCAGAAAATATCTGAATTAACAAGAATTAAAATCCCTAAAGCTCTTAATAAACTGGTTTTTAAAACCTCAACTGATTTGGAATTGCAATATTTATTTATTTATTTGGGGATTATTTTTATTTTTAGTTAGCAGGTAACTGGAAGAAGATATTAAAACAGGGATGGGAATCCTGTGGTTCAGTGACTAAATTGTATACATTCCTTTGTCCTCACTTGGTACCTGAAAGGCAGGACTGGGTTTCCATTTAGACACACAACTATTACTTTAAAATGTCTTGTTCTGATCTGGTTGTGGCATCTCTCCAGCTGAAAACATGATAAAGTAGGTGTCAACCTTTGCTTTGAACTTCTCTCCCCACCTCACTTTGGTTCATGACCTTCGTGTTATTTAAACTTGAGAGGAGAAGTTATTACCTGGCTGTGTAAGCCAAGGAGACAGTGTGAATTAGCTCACTAATATTTAATGAAGTCTCAGTCTTGTTACACACCACCTGTTACACTCTTCTGTCAGTCTAAGCAATATGCATTCCACGTTGGCAGGGATCTTGGAGATCTCCATCAGGTATATCATTTTGTGAATATTTTCTCCTCCCTTGTATTGGTCTTCGTTCACCTGGTTTTCTTGAAGAACCAGTTTCTGCTCCTATATGACACTGAGATCCTACACTGAGGTTGGTTGGTTTGTTTTTTTAAAAAAAACTTTTCTGTATCTTCTGTGTCTTTATTGAGGAGGTGTTTAGATACAGGGCTCACTGTTGTTGATAACTGCCATCAAGTTGACTTCAACTTATGGCAACCCTATGGTTGAGAGAGCTCCACATCACTCTGCCATCAATGGTCCTGCTCAGGTCTTACAGATTCAAGGATGTGTCCTCTGTGATTGAGTCTATCCATCTCTGATGCAGGCCCTTTCCGCACCTTACCTTTGTCTGGTGCAGGGGTGTGGAGATCATGCAAGCAGTCTCTTGCGAGAGGCTCTCACGTGCCCGCCGCTCCGGCTCTGCAGGAGCTGCCTGCCACCTGGCAGGCAGCATGAGGGCTCCACCTCTTCCTTCTGCAGCGCAGCTGGGTATTTTCCCAGGCTGTGCTGGGGGAGAAAGTGCTAGAGCCATGGCTCCGGAGTGCCGCACACAAGGTAAGTGTGTGCGAGGTCCTGGAGTGATGCGCGATCATGCACCATTTTTGGCTACAAGCCGAAAATGAAATAGTGCACGATTGGTGCCTGCCGGCCCCAGCAGCATCACGTGATTCCAAGAGCATCATCTGAAATGCTCCTTGCAATTGCTTGACGCTCCAGAGGCCCTTTCGCATGGCCTCCCTCTTTTCTAGTGCCAATATGAGAGCACCAATATGAGATACAAAGAAAACAGTGTTTGCTCATTATTGGTGAGGTTATATGATTCCAATAGCCTGTCATAACTCAGTTGCTGTGACTTCAGGATTTGGTAGATATTCTATATAAGATCAGTTTAACTACCTGTGTGCTGGGATACTACTACGCTGTTCAGGAAGGATGTTGACAAACTTTAGGTCATTTCCGCAGTACACTGCTATAGTGCTATTATTCCACTTTCAACATCCTGTGGAATTCTGGGGTTTGTAGTTTACTGAGGACAAAGAGCTCTGTGGCTGAGAATTCTAAAGGCTCCTCCCTAAACAGCAAACCCCAGGATTCCATAGAATATTCTTAGGCAGACAATCGTATGAGGTGTTCGCCTGACACAGCCGATCAGATGAGGTCAGGTCTTCACCTGACACAGACAAACTCTCAAACTTTGACTTTTATATATTAGATTTCTACCTGGAGGGGCATGGGTGTAAGTGGCTCTCTGATTGAGTGAACAATGGAGGTTGCAGAATGGACAACGAGATCTGGACTGTGTTAATGATCTTAGTGTAAGATGAGAAAAAATTAATAGCTGTTGTGATAGCTCTGTAATGGTGGACAGGTGTGGGGACAATGAGGAAAGTGCCTAGATCAATGAGAAGAAAAGTTGAAGAGTTCAATGAGAAGAAGAGTTGAAACAATCAGGGATTTGGTGGGAACTTCCTATCACTATTGTCTGATAGCGGAGCTGTTACAGCTTAGTTTAAGCCTGTTATCTCAGGAATTACCTGGCAATGTCCTGACAATGACCTGGCTATGCCTAGAGGGGATCTCTGACCTACTTTGCAGTGCACAAGTTCAGCCAGTGTTTTTCTTCTGCCAAGCTTGGCCTTACAGTTATGTGAGGGTCAATTTTATATCCATGCCAATTAATATGTTTTGCCAATTAAATATTCTTCCAATTGAACCATATTGAATCTGGGGTGTGTGCAGGCCAGTAACAGAACATGTCCAGAGGAGAGCGACCAAAATGGTGGAAGGCCTGGAATCCCTATGAGGAACAACTTAGGGAGCTGGAGATGTTTAGCCTGGAGAACAGAAGGTTAAAAGGTGATATGATAGCTATGGGATGTCATATAGAGGATGGAGCAAGCCTGTTTTCTTCTGTTCCAGAGATTAGGACACAGAGCAATGGCTTCAAACTTCAAGAAAAGAGATTCTGTCTACACATTAGGAAGAACTTCCTGACAGTAAGAGTAGTGCAACAGTGGAATACGCTGCCTCAGTGATGGAGTTTCCTTCTTAAACACAGGCTGGATGGCCATCTGTTGGGAATGCTTTGATGCTGTATTCTTGCATGGTATGGGGCTGGAATTAATGACCCATGTGATCTCTTCCAACTCTATGATTCTATGAGTCTATGATTCTATTTGCCACTGGGTGGCAGCCTCTTGTTGCTTCCCCAGTTGTTTGGGGAAGTCTTTTTTAAGGGGCTTCCACCAGAGCTGAGAAATGAAAAGCCTCTGTACACAACTATAGAGGTAATGTCGGATTTCTCTGGAGGTGAGCCCATGGTTCCTCAAGTTAAAATATGAGACTGTGGAAACAAAACAAAGCAGTCAAGCAGTGAAGCGTATATAGCTTCACCTATGTTTTCATTTGGGTATGACTTACATGAGGAGAAGGTTCTGGCATCTGAGCCACAAAACTTCTAAGCTGCATTCTGTTCTAAGATGCACATTTTATGATCTCAGTAACGATGAGCAGCAGGCTAATTGCTATTGCTGGAATTTATTTAGTGCCATCTCTCCCACTGTGAAAATTTTGCTTTCCAGCTAGAATAGACCCACTGACTCAATGTGAATTGCACAAATATTGATTTATGCTTAGGAAAGTGATTCAACAGGTCTGCTCTGGTTGGGACAAATCATTGGATTTAGGCCTAAGAATGTAAGAACAGCCCAGCTACATCACACCAAAACCTTATCTGGTCTCGTGTCCTGTTTCCCAAAGTGACCAGCCAGATGCATACAGGAATCCTGTAAGGAGAATATGAAGGCAGCAAAATCCTTCTGTTGCTATTCAGTTAAGCACACTGCCTCTGATTCTGGAGGAAGAACATAGCTATTGAGTACCTCCAACATTTCATAGATGAAAATTGGGACACACGGTGCCCAGCAACATCGGAGTGAGGAAAAACACCCAAGCTAGGACAAGCTGCAGCAGTTTGCTTTTACTTGAGCCTGCTTGGAAAGGCAAGATTCCACCCCTCCTCTCCACTCCCTCCTGCTAAATTAATTAAGTACAAATTACTTTTACACTTTGTTTGCAGCAATTGAACTTAGACAAGAACAAAAGAGGAAAGTCAGAGGAGAAGAGAGAAACTTGGACATTTTAAAAGCAGCTTAAAAAGCGGGATAACAAAAGATTAATTGGGATTGTCCCTGCTGAACTGGCACAGTTGGGGGGTATAGCTTTGATAGCCTTATGTTTCATGGCCCAAATCTGTTGGCACCAGACGGAATCCACTAATGTAGAATTGGTAAGTCAACAGATGTGAATTTAATGTCTACTCTAGTTGGGATCAAACTGGATTTGGGCCAGCAGAGGGAATCACTTGCAGATGTTGGTGGACTTCAAGCCCCAGCAGCCCTCACTAGAATAGCCAATAGTGAGGAATGCATTGTCAGCATTAGGATTCCAAGACCCTTTTCTTGGTCTGCAAACTCAGGCCCTTCAGTGTATATGTGAAGATGAGATTTCCCCTGCTACTATGTTGATAATGTTACAGTTATGTACATTGAACTGCGTTTTCTGTTGCCCACTGACCCTTTGGGGAAGAGTTGCTTTTGGAGCTCTTCACAGCCCATTTTTGAATCTAGCACCCCTAATCATTTGGTGTTATCAACAAATTTGAATCGATGATTTTGAGAGACTGACTCTTCATGGAAAGGGTTTTTGTTTTTTTTAAAAAAATCAGGTAATATTTGGTGATATTTATACCTGCTTTTGGAATTGGCATATCTTCAAGAAGGAGGAACCATGGTTTCTTCCCGAATGTGTAGATTAGCTCTCATTTCATACGCAGTTCACTTCCTTCAGTCCTTCACCAATGGCTACCATTTCCGTGTTTCTCTCATACTGTAAACTATATCCTCTTTCTATTTCAGAAACTAGATTTTGTTTCAGCAGGCCTTTAAAGGCAGATCAGTCAGAAAGAAAGGGCTTTATATAATATCCTCCAATGTCTGCATTTGTTGTTTTGCTTTATAAAGGTCATGTTTTTAATTGATTTTAATTCTGTTTATAGTTTGTAATTACACTTTAAATGTATTTTGTAGGATGTGAGTTGTTTTAGATGTATCTGTTTTATATTTTGTAAGCTGCCTTGAGTCTCAGACTCAGAAAAAGGCAGGATATAAATGAAGGAAGAGATAGAGATAGTATCATCTCCTCTTCAAAATTTTCCCTGAAAAGGGATGTGATTGCAAAGCATTTATACACTGACATCTTACAGCTGTGTATTTCCTCCCATTATCTGTCTGATGGTAACATAGGAGTATGCCTGATCCTGAATCAGATCACTTTGTTACCATACCCTACTGCTCCTCCTATGAGATACATGATTTTCATAAATTAAACTTACTAATGACCAGAGAACACGAAGTCACGCTGGCTGGAGAATGTGTTCAGAGTTACACTGACCAGAGATGTGTTTGAAGTCATGAAAGTTCAGATAGGATTATATGGAAAACCCAGTGATGATGGGTTTGTGCTAATCCCTTCACTACTTCAGGCTTTTGGCATTTTTGAATACAATGGAAGACAAACTGCCCAGCTTGGCAAGTAATCAGAGACCATCCCTCCATCTTACGCTATGGTGATCTTCCCTAAACACCCTGCCTGACCGAACTTTAAGAGATTGTCTTGAGTCCCATCAATGTTTTGTCACGCCAGAGTTAAGCAATCAGCCCATTCTGGATGCTTTTGTCAGTTTTGTTGGAAAACCATTACGGCTTTGCCAACACATAGTGTATAAAAACCCTAGCTTTGATGCCAGCCAACTGTAGTATGTAGAAAGTAGTGCCCCAAACTGCCATTCCTCTGTGCTACTCTCAGATGCTCTCTGAGTCCCTCTGTTGTGACCCCTTCTTCAGGACTGGTAACTATCACCCTTTCTACCCAATCTCTTTCTCTATCCAACCTTTCTTGCCTCACTTTCTGACTGTGTTGTATTAAGAGTATCTGATTTCTTGTGTGTTTGTCAATTCAAATAAAATACTTTGCTAACTTCAACTGGAGTTCTCTCTACAGTTTGTACTGGTATACATAGTTGAAAAGATCAAAGGCTTCCTCTGAGCTATAATTCCACCAAATTCTAAGGATACATTAGTATTGCAGGTGGATCCCAACGTCTTCCACCTCTTAGGCCATTTCCACACAAGACTGTTTTAGCGCTATGATTCCACTTTCAACCTCCTATGGAATCCTGGGGTTTACACTTTCGGGAGGGGCCGGCCCACCCCTCCCGAAACTGCAAACCCCAGGATTCCATAGGAGGTTGAAGGTGGAATCATAGCGCTATAACAGTCTCATGTGGAAATGGTCTTAGGGTAACAACTGGTCCACCCACTACAGCATAGTCAGCACAGACTGGCAGCAATCATTCTTCAAGGCCTTTGGAACAACTTTTTCCCAGCCTTCCCTGAAGGCATTCCCTGGTGGTCTTCCATGTCTATGTCAACCAGTTCTGACCCTATCAGATGAGAGTAAGTGTGTTCAGGGTGGTATAGTGGTATATCACTGGGGATACCAACTCAGGATTGACTCAAGCCCTGAGTTTTCAGAGCCAAAAGTAGAGACCTAGCAATGCCCCCAGTGGTGTTATTTAGCATTATGCGTTAAGTACCAACTGCAGTTGTTCACCTGCTTGGGGAGACAGGACAAGGAACATTTAGGGCCTTATCACACAAGGCAGGTAACTTGCATTTGCATCAGGATAATCTTCCCACATAACGTTGTTGCTCTTCTGTTGTTGTCCTGTGGAAGACCATTTTAAAAATGATTCTTTTTACTAACACAAAAAACTCCGTTATTGACTTCCTTTCCTGCTTCTGTCACACCATGGTTTCCTATGTGAAAGCTCAACTGTGCTTTTATTCTGATTTTGGGTGGTCAGTGGGCATGCTTTGGGTGGGTAAACTATACATCATGGGGAGATACAGCACCCTTTGGCAGTCTATTGCTTCAATGTCATGGTGCACTGAGGGCCTCATTCTCTTTGTCTCTCTTTCTCATTCTCAATTTCACACACACACAACTCTCCTGGAAATATAAGAGGAAAGGCTTACAGGTTTGTTTTTTAAAAAAGCATTAATTTTGTTAACCCTCTGCCTCTTATTTTCTGTTTCTTTCTTCAGACACACTAATCTCTGCCACGTGAAAGCCAGGGTTAGATCAGATAAATAGATTAGTGGCTGTTGACTTTCCTCTGTGAGTGGTTAATTAAGTCTGGAAATTCTGATCTATTGCCAATCATGAGTCTCCCCCACCCCTAGGAAAAAAGGGCTTTTTAAAGATAAGGTTGTTTTCATTTATATTTGTGTGTGTGTGTGTGTGTGTGTGTGTGGCATCTCTCTCTCTCTCTGTGTGTATGTGTATATATATATGTGTGTGTGTGTGTGTGTGTGTGTGTGCGTGTGTGTATGCCAAATAATAAAAAGAGGCAGGAATAATGTCTTGGGGGAGGTAATGGGTGAGCAGTCCAAAATGCTGTGTGTGATACAGTTTTAGTGCAAGTGGGGGCTGTAATCCCGGAATGGTTCTGAAGGTGCACAAGGAAAGAGAGCAATCCTAATTAAATAGCATTTTTACAGACCACACAGTTGTAGTGGGAGAGGAGCTCTTTGTGCAATAAGACTTTTAATCTAACCTACTTGTGTCTAGCCAGAAGGTGAAAGCAGAACAGAGGGTGAGCCCTGCCTTTACAAGGATTGGGAGGAAAGAAGCTAACTAAGTCAATACATTGCCCCGCTGGAGAACCTTTTTAAGTTGGAGAAACAAATCAATTAAGCCTTGGAAATTTTAGCAAGATGCTACTCTACTAGGTGATTTGTAGCCCACCAGATCCAGAGAATCTGCACCCATGTCTGCATCCATGAAAACTGGAGACTCAGGGTCAGTCCTTGAAATTTGGCGGCCCTACAAATAACTCCTTTCTCCTCTGTTCCTGTATCAAGGCTGACCTTCCCTTTGCCTATATCCCATCAACCCTCTGTAGACTGCATATCCTTGGGGGCAGGCAGCTGGCTGTGTGTAGCTGTTGTCGTTGTTGTTGTTAGAGAAAGGAAAAGCTGTTTTAGATGGGAATGAAATCAGGGATGAAGGAAAAGCTTGGGTGGTTGTTACCCATGGTGACAGACTAAGAAAGCAGACTTTACATTGTTGAAGATCAAAATATGGATATGGCTGCGAGACCATGGTGATAGGTAAGAATTTGATTCTCCAATGTGCTTGAGCCTGATTATTGCAGTATTTAGACCACCTATGTTTCATTTTAGATCTCATTCTCTTTCTCATTATACCACTTTAAGTTCCATGGCTCCATCCTACAGAATCCTGGGACTTGTAGTTTCATGAATATTCAAATATTCTAGATCTGATCCTGACCAACAAGGATGACCTTGTTAATGAGGTAGAAGTGGTTGGATCTTTAGGGGGGAGTGATCATGCCCTATTGGAATTTGGCATTCAGTGGGAAGGAGAAGATGTGTAGCTAGACACTCATCTTAGGCCCTTTTCGCACCTTACCTTCGTCACAGCAGTGGGGAGCAGTGCTCGTGCGAGCAGCCACTCGCGCAAGCCACTCACGACAGCCCTTCTGCCTCCCGCATCGACTTCCTGGTAGTGCGACCATTGCACTAGCGCCCTGCCCCTTCCTTCCACGGCGCAGTCTGGGAGCTGTAGGCTGCGCTGGGGGAAGGAAGCGCGACCACCCCCACTCGCTGAAGCACCACACGCAGGTAAGTGCACGAGGGCGCTGCGAGCATTGCGTGAGTGTGCAGTATTTTCGGCTTACAGCTGAAAATAAGAAAATGCGCACGCGCCCCGCTTTAGCCTCATGAGCATCGTGCGAGTGGGAGTGCGTCATACGGAGCAACGCTCCCACTCACGCGATGTTCAAGGGGCGCTCATGCAAAAAAAAAGCATGTGAAAAGGGCCTTATATTTTAAAAAATCAAACTTCTGTAAACTTAGGGAGCTGCTGGCTGGAATTCGTGGTCAAGAATAGTGAAAGGGAAAGGAGTTCAGGAGGCATGGGAGTTCCTTAAAAGGGAGAATCTACAACTGTGCCAATAAGGAGGGAAAATGGAAGGCATCTGAAGAAACCAGAATGGCTGACTAAAGAACTCTCAGCTGAGCTAAGTGTTAAGAGAAACATGTACAGGAAATGGAAGAAGGGAGAAACCACCAAAGAAGAATTTAAGCAAGTAGCCAGGAGATGTAGGGAGGAAGTCAGAAAGGCTAAAGCACAGAACGAACTTAGGCTGGCCAGAGACATTAAAAACAATACAAAGGGCTTTTTAAAAATATGTCTGCAGCAAAAGGAAAAAGAAGGAGACGATAGAGTCGCTGCGCAGAGAAGATGGCGAATTACTCACAGGGGGAAGAGAAAAGGCAGAACTACTTAACACCTTTTTTGCCTCAGTTTTTTCCCAGAAGGATACAAGCACTCAACCTGGCGGTTGGGGAGTAGGTGAGGAAGCAGGGGAAATGAGGCACATAATAGGTAGAGAGGTGGTACAGGAATACCTGGCCACACTGGATGAATTCAAGTCTCCAGGGCCAGATGAATTGCATCCTAGGATATTAAAAGAGCTGGCAGAGGTCATTTCGGAACTGCTTGCTATAATCTTTGAGAAATCTTGGAGGACAGGAGAAGTTCCAGCAGACTGGAAGAGAGCAAATGTTGTCCCCATTTTCAAGAAGGGGAAAAAAAGAGGACCCAAATAATTATCGCCCAGTCAGCCTGACATCAGTACCCGGAAAGATCCTGGAGCAGATCATTAAGCAGTCAGTTTCTAATCACTTAGAAAGCAACACAGTAATCATGAGATGTCAACATGGATTTCTCAAAAATAAGACATGCCAGACTAATCTTACCTCTTTTTATGATAGAGTTACTAGCTTGATAGACGAAGGAAATGCTGTGGATGTAGCATACCTCGATTTCAGTAAGGCCTTTGACAAAGTTCCCCATGACATTCTTGCAAAGAAGCTAGTAAAATGTGGGCTGGACAGGGCTACTGCCAGGTGGATCTGTAACTGGTTGACTGACCGAAATCAAAGGGTGATCACCAATGGCTGCTTTTCATCCTGGAGAGAAGTGACTAGTGGGGTGCCACAGGGTTCTGTCCTGGGCCCAGTGCTGTTCAATATTTTTATCAATGACTTGGATGAAGGAATAGAGAGCATGCTCATCAAATTTGCAGATGATACCAAATTGGGAGGGGTTGCTAACACGCCAGAGGACAGGATCAAAATTCAAAATGACCTGGATAGATTGGAGAGCTGGGCCAAAGCTAAAAAAATGAAATTCAACAGAGAGAAGTGTAAGGTCCTACACTTAGGTAGAAAAAATGGAATACAGAAATATGGGATGGGGAACACGTGGCTGGATAGCAGTATGTGTGAAAGGGATCTAGGAGTCTTCATAGACCACAAGCTGAACATGAGTCAGCAGTGTGATGCAGCAGCCAAGAAAGCCAATGCAATTCTCGGCTGCATGAATAGGAGTATGGTGTCTAGATCGAGGGAGGTACTGGTACCACTCTACTCTGCTTTGGTTAGCCCTCATCTTGAATACTGTGTCCAGTTCTGGGCACCCCAATTCAAGAAGGATATTGACAAGCTGGAGCAAGTCCAGAGGAGGGTGATCAAAATGGTGAGGGGCCTGGAAGCCATGCCCTATGAGGATAGACTTAGAGAGCTGGGTATGTTTAGTGTACAGAAGAGAAGGTTAAGAGGGGACATGATAGCCATGTTTAAATATTTGAAGGGATGCCATGTAGAGGAGGGAGAAGGCTTGTTTTCTGCTGCTCCAGAGACCAGGACAGTCATAGAATCATGGAAATGTAGAGTTGGAAGGGACCACACGGGCCATCCAGTCCAACCCCCTGCCATGCAGGAACACCCTCAAAGCACTCCCGACAGATGACCATCAAGCCTCTGCTTAAAAACCTCCAAGGAAGGAGACTCCACTACACTCTGAGGCAGCAGATTCCACTGCCAGACAGCCCTGACTGTCAGAAAGTTCTGGATAGCCCCTGTGGTCTCTTCCAACTCTACATTTCTATGATTCTATGATTCTATGAAGTATTTGGACGTCTCTGCCAGAGAGCAGCAAAAGGTCTAACCACACTACAGATTTCAGGACAGCTTCTGGATGAAGCCTCCTTTGGCTTTGGTTATACCTTAATATCCTTTGGCGATCAGTGTCCCAATCTACAGGATGTCTATAAACCCACTGATATCACAGAATTGTGCCATTGCAAGGATAGAATTCACAAATCAAGTGACAGCCCTTTTGCTTTAGAGAGGTTATATAAGTACAGCAGAGTGCCCCTGTCTTTCAAGGTTGAAACAGTAATACGTTTGTGTCATCTCCTTCCCGCAATACTTTTCCGGTGTAAGTGCTGACTCTTCAGGAGGCTTATTCAGAGCATAATCAAAACATTGGTCCTATACTTACGCTAGCTTCACCCTCCAGAGCTAATCCTGAACCATATTGGCATAACATTTCTATTAAACTTCCCTCGCAAAGCAATTAGAATGCAAAGTGAATTTGCTTCCTTTTGAAATATTCCAGGAGGAATTTACTGATGTACATATGAAAATAAGATCACTTAACTCAGCATCTGAATGCTTCAAGCAGAGGCTGGGCAGATGTTTCTCTTGGGAAGTAAGGATTTTTAGAAGATAAATTTAGAATGTGATTTTTCTTTATACACATAGCATGCATCATTATAAAACATCTGTTCCTGTCCCCTTGTAATTTGTGTTTTGGAGTCACATTTCATGCAGCTTGGAAAGTTTATAAAATATAACCCCACAGTCCCCCAGGCTGGGGCATTCCAAAGGCTGTAGTCCAGAAAAATGACTTTTTCAATCCATGTTGAAGCCCTACACACAATTGTAGAAACTTTGTAGGACTGGATATTTGACTGCACCAATTTGAAGCAAAGAAGGTATCTTAAGAACATGGGATATTTTTCTTGCTGTTGACCATCTAATCTAAACAAGGTGCTGATCCCATTAACAGAAGGTGATCACATGATGAATATAAATGTGATAGTCTCATTAGTTGCTACAGCCCAGTAAGGGAGGAGGGAGAGAAGGAAGAAAGGAAACTTCAGAGCAGCACCAAGAGCAACGTATCATTTTGCAGAACTCACACAGAAATGTTAGATTCTTCTTTGAATATAGTGCTATGATGTTCAGAGGCTGTAATTCAATGGGAGATAGTTACTGTAACCGAAAATGATTGAGGAGGGGTGCTCAGCAGTTGCAAGAATTCCACTGAGAGTAGGCCAAGAAGTAAAGAAAGCACATACCGACATTTATAAAATAACCTGCGTCTACAAAGCTCATGCTGCAAACTTCTCAGTCTCAAAGATGCTGCAAGATCCCTTTTGTATACTGATACAGGCCAACATAGCTTTGTCTTTGAATACATGGAAGCTGCAATAATTTTCAGACTTCTTGATGCTCCTGCAGTTTCAAGGATAATGCATTGCGCATTTTATGTATACTGTGAAAGGAGTATCATCTGTTTTCTGCTTCAGATGTGCTACTCATGGTGACTGTGTCTGTGATGGCATTCTTCAAGCATATGGCCACTTGGCTTTTCATCACTTTTAGAGCAAAGAAAAAGATTGAGCTGATAGCACCATCTTGTGGAAAACTGTACAAGATGAATGACTGATGTGGCAACCAAATTACTTGGGCTTCCGGGGCTCCAACTGAAGGGTTGCCATATGGAAGACAGAGCAAGCTTGTTTTCTGCTGCTCTATAGAGTATGATCTGAACCAATGGGTTCAAATTACTAGAAAGGAGATTCTGGCTAAATCACAGGAAGAACTTCCTGATGGCTAAAGCTGTTCAACAGTGGAGCAGCCTACCTAGAAAGGTGATGGGCTCTTCTTCACTTGAGTTCTTAAAACAGAGATTTGATGCCAACATCAGAGGAGTACTCTAGCAGTGGGTCCCTGTGTTGTCTGGAGGTTTGCACTAGATGGACCTCAGGATCTGTTCTGAATCCGTGATTCCAACTCTTCTGTAGAGCATGGTTTTGACATTGTCATAGCCACCTCCTGGAGAGGTCCTGTAGTCACCACATGCCTGTTAACACACAGATGTAAAGAGAAACACTTTTCTTGTTTTGACCAACAATAACGTGCTGTTTGGGGAAATGAAAATGTTATAGGGGCAAATTGGCAGTGATATAGACTCGAGTCGATAGACTCGGACTCAAGTCGGACTTAAGTTGCTTCAGTGCTTGACTCAGACTTGACTTGGCCATAAATGATGCACTGATTCGACTCAACTCAAGACTTGTATATTTTTAGTGACTGACTTGTTGCCCTTGGTTCATTAACATAATGCATTCATCCAGAAACCTTGTGATTTTGAACAACACCTCCATCTCTTTTTGCCTACTGGTCACATGACAATCTCTCTCAAACCCAAATGTGGGAGCATTTCTCAGAGGGGAACAGCAAACAGGTTAGGCAGTGGGCTTGAGGAAGGTTTGAGGTCTGCTCAGCAGCCTGTCCCTGCTGCATATCGGTGAAGCCTTCTAAAATGTTTCCTAAGAGCAGAAGACAAGACTAGCCCCCTCCACCCCGAGTGCAGGGTGCATTTCTCAGAGGGGAACAGCAAATGCGTTAGGCAATGGGCTTGAAGAAGATGGATCCTTCCTTCTAAATTTTTTGAATCTTCAGTCACGGAGAGTAAGATAGGATCCTATTTCCAGCTTCCTAAGCTGCAGATGACAAAGTTGCAAATGGGGAGAGCTGACTCTGCTTAAATTGTTAAAACTGAATTTATTTTTCTCTGTCCAATAAGTCTGGAATTTTGGTTGGAGTATAAAGTTGGTTTCCAGACTTGATACTTGACTTGAAAGTATCTTCAAGGATTTGAGACTTGACTTCAGACTTGAAGGTAGAGACTTGAGACTTGACTTCAGACTCGGAGTAAAAGACTCACTGCAAATTGGGGAAATGCACCAGAGGATGGAGAGTGAGATAGGGATACAGATTGATAGAGAAATCCAGAGCTTGCTGGTCAGATGTTCCTCCCCTCCCTCTATGTCTGATGTTTACATTTCTTCTGTCACAATCATCAAGTGACACTTGTGAACATAAGGGTTTTTTTTTTGTTTTTTTTTTAAAGATATCCTCTGACATTTCATAGATGAAAACCAGAACACATGTGACCAAGCAACTTCAGAGTGTGGTCATGGTTCTGTTATTTCCCCATTTATCACAAAAGGTAATATGACAAGAAATATTTTTACTTGTGGTGTGTTATTTCCCAGCTCTACAGAAAACAAACAATGGTAGACAAATTGTTTCAGGGGGGAGCATGGGGTTGGAAGGGTTCTATACTTCCTCTCCTGTCTGCCTATGTTGTGATTAAAATTCTCTGTCCAGATGTTAACACATGCTTTGATTACATGATTACAACTGCTGCCAGTATGCATTCTGCTGTCAGATATGTTCTTCAAGAAACCCAAGAGGCCACTGTATACTTGGACATCACTTGATAGCCAATATAGAAGTAAAAAAAAAATCTACATAACTGGAAGCAGAATATGGAGAAGCTCCATTCTCTCTGCAAAAAGAAGACCGGAAGCACATTGTGGCCCAGACTATGAACTGCTAATAGAAAAAACGAGAGTAAAATTAAAGAAGAACACTAAACCAACCATTGTGCCAAAATACAACCTGAAGAACACCCCTGTACAATTTAAAGATAATGTCAAAAAAAGATGTGCACTATTAATCCAGAAGCACTTTGGATTGAACCCAGGGATATTAAAATCACTCCACTGGCTGCCAAAGTGCTAGTTATTACCTTCAAAACCCTACATGATTTGGGTCCAAGTTACCTGCAGGATGGCCTCCTCCCATACAATCCGCCCCTTACACTCAGGTCCTGTGAGGGCCAGTAACTTAAACTGGCCAGGACCTGACTGGCAACAGTCACCCAGAGGACCTACTTGTTGGCTAACCCTAGACTGTGGAATGACCTGTGGGAAGAGATTTGACAGCAAAATATGCTGTCCAAATTCAAAAAAGCACTAAAGATCTATCTCTTCCAGCAGGCCTACCCAGTCTATTTTTAATTGTACTTTTAATTATGATATTTTAATTATAGTATATTTGTATTTTAAAAGGTCTGTGTTTTAGTGTATTTTAACTATGATTTGTTTTTAGTTGCATCTATGCTGTACCCCACTTCATTGTACTTGTAATTGTTTTGATTAATATTATTATTATTGTTGCTGCTGTGGTTGTTGTCAAGGATGAATGCAAAACAAAACACAGCACAATACAACAAAACAAAAACACTACCTGCAGCCAAAAAGAAAGAGAAGCCTTAATAGATGACAGATGAAACGCTTCAAGCAGTTATCAGCGGATGAGAAGCAAAGGTAAGAGGTGACAGAGTCAGAACCCTGAATGCCCTGTGTGCAGGGAGAAAAAAAAATAAAAATTAATTTTTTTTAAAAAAATAGAATAACAATTAATGTAGAGAAATAGAAAATGATCACGGAAAAGGAAGACCAAGAGACCTCTTCCACAGGACCTGAGAAGTCAAAGGGAAATTAACATCTTTTTAATTTGTTCGTATTATATTTTATTTTTTATATTCTGAAGTGTTCTGAACTGTTTTCTTCTGTTTAAATTGGTTTTATATTTACACGGCCTTGAGATCTCATAATATAGGCATATCCTCCAACTGTCCCAGTTTGTCAAGAACAGTCCCAATTAATCCTGTCATCCCGCTTTCTCACTCGTTCTTAAAATGTCCCAGTTTCTCTCTCCTGTCCCACTTTCCCCTTTCATCCTCAGCTTACTTCAGATGCAAATTGAGCTCAAAGTAGAAAAGTCGTTTGCACTCAGTTAACTTGGGGTGGGGGTCGGAGAGGAGGGAGTGGAATCTTGCCCTTCCCAGTAGGCTCAGCTAAATGCAAATTACCGCAGCCTCTCCCAGCTTGCTTACTGTTCTTCATTAATAACATTTGTCATCTTGACCGTACTCTGATATTCCTTGGCCGTATGTGTCCCAGCTTTCATCTGTAAAACGTTGGGGGTATACAGTAGGTCACCAGTTTCCCCCAGATCAGTATCCACAGTTTTAGTTACCCACAATCTGCTCCAGGGCCATGATTTCTCCCACCAGCTAAGGTCCTTGCTTTGCACGGCCAGCCCCCCACTGCAACTGTCTCAGCTGAGGAAGCAATCATCCTTCCTCTCTGGTGAGAGAGATGCACGGTGAAGCCCAGCTGGCGTTCTGTGTGCTTCTCTTGGCCAAAGAAATTGTCTCCCTCTCTACCAAACCAAGAGAAGCACACAGCAAGACATGGCCAGGCTTCCTGTGTGCTTCTCTTGACGGAGGAAGGAAATGGACACTGCTTCCTTGACTGAGAGGGGCATGGAAAGCCCGCTTGTGCTCCTCTTGGCTAAGGAAGGAGATGGACATTCCTTCCTCAGTTGAGAGAGGCACACAGCTCTGAGCAGCCAGGTCTCCCACCAGATTTGGCACCCAAGGAGAGGGCTGTTCCTCAAGCCCTGCTGAGAAGGCAGGCAGGCTAGCAAGCAGGCAGGCAGGAGGAGCCAGGTGGTGAAGTTCTTTCTCTTACCACCTCATCTAGCCTGGGGGTCAAAATATAGCATTTGGCATTATCTGCATTTTTTTGCTATCTTTTGGACATATCCTTTGCGGTTATGGGGGACCTACTGTATATAGGGTGGGGTATAAAAATATTTCCATCCATCCATCCATCCATCCATCCATCCATCCATCCATCCATCCAATTTATGAATGCTCTTCCTTCTCTCATAAGTCATCTATTATTTTAAGATTTCAAATATTCAATTTCTGTGAACATGGAAGGTAATTTTGTCCTCTTTTTTCACTTACTGGCTCCTCTGCTTTTAACATCACCTTGGCACCCAGAAATTTAGCAAGTGAAATGTTTCATGCCTCAAATGGAAACGTGATGGGGTCAGCTTCATTGCCTGAATTTCTCTGTACCTCTAGGATTCTTTCAAAGCCACATGAGCAGATCCAGGAAGGAAATGTGGCAACATAAGGCCAATCAACAAGTGACCAGTGGAAGGTATGTCACAAAAGTTCATATTTTCCATGTGTCCTGAAATGGCAGGGACTTTCCTGATTAATCTTCTGCTGTCTCACTTTTTCAGCTGCTTTTCAAAGGTTTTTCTCTCTTTCTACCAGTTTCCTCCTCCCTTCTTGGCTTATCTCCATCGGTACTAAAAGAGTCAAAATTGTAAAAGTAATTTTAGCTCAGAAAGCAGGAGAGGAGAGGGTGGAATCTCACCCTTTCCAGTAAGCTCTGGCAAAAAGAAGCTGCTGAAGCCTCTCCTCACTTGTGTGTTCTTCCTTATCAATATCTTTTGCCATCTTGAACATACTTTGATGTTGTTTAGCTGCATGTGTCCCAGTTTATGTCTGTGAAATGTTGGAGGCTATGGAAGTGCATGCCAGGCGTCATGAAGTGCTTAGCATTTGTACCATATTAAGGCACCTCCTGCTTGCTTACTTCTTTGCCTTAGCATTAATTACCATTCTCCAAAAAGCACTGCAGTTTGGCCCAAGGCCCATCGCTGAGGAAAGATGAATAGAGAGAATTCAAGGACTACAAAGTATTAGGAGGCACTGTTCCAAAGCTGGGCAAGCAGAGACTATTAATTTTAGAATGAAATTGTTCTTCTGTTCCTCTGGGCCTTGTACATCTTCTTCTGGCAGCTTACTTACTGTAAAAGGAATACCCCAGTCTGCCAAGGAAGGCCATGGTCGCTAGTAGGAAGGGGCCTTGGTATCCTTTTTATTTTGTATCCAGGGCTACAAAAAAATCTCTAGGCTGTTATGAATCGCATCTCTAGATCACTCTACAGCTTTATGTATGTATTAGTCATCTCTGAGTCTGAGGAAGACATGCTAAGGCCATCGGTATGTCAAGTTAAAGAGGCACCATAGCTTTCACAAAAGAATTTTTTGTGCAAAATGTGGTAGTGTGTGTTTGTGTGTGTGTGGGTGTGTGGGATTTGTTTTACAGTTCCCCCCCCACATTCACAAGTTGGATTATTTGTGATATCGTTGCCTCCCCTACTCCTGTCCCCCTCCTTCCCACTGCAGCCAGGGTAGTAGTGCTGGCAGCGGGCAAGAGGGTGAAAGAGAGGAGAGATCCTTCTCCCCCTTGCTCTCCTGTTCCACTCCGCATGGCATTGTGCCAGTGGGGAGTGAGAGAGTAAAGGGGACTAAGAACCTTCTCTCTCTCACTGTCCTGTGCTGCTCGCTGCACGATTGTGCCAGTGGGGAGTGAGAGAGTGAAAGGGACTTCACTCTCTCACTTTGGCAGTCTCTCCATGGAGATGCCACAGAGATTTTGGCAGTCTCCATAGAGAGACAGAATGGGGTAGTGGCTTCAGCACTGGATTATGGACCCTGGAGACCAGCGTTTGATTTCCTGCTTAGCTGTGGAAATCCACTAGGTGACCGTAGGTGTGTCACACACTCTCAGCCCTCACAATCCCCTGTGATATGTTTGCCTTGGGGTTCCCCTACATTGGAAATCACAGTCTGCAGAATTTAATGTGAAGATCTTAGATTACTATTTCACATATTGTTTATTTGGAAACAGTGTAAATTTTTATTGTTTTTCTATGATTAAAAAAATTATGCACCTAAATTTTTAGTGTGCTTTCACAGAAATGCTTTTTAATATATAAATAAAATTCATACTCCCTTTATTGGGTACAATTGCTTGAGTACACCGGACAAATGTTTTGCCAGAATCTAACTCTTCTTCCAAATGTAAGTAGTTTGTATATCAGTGCTGATCACTCTGTAGTCAGCCAAATGCTGTAATCTCAATGGCTATTACATACCCTCAAACATTTCACAGAAGAAAACCAAGACATGTGCAGCCAAGCAACATCGGGGTATGGCCAAATTGACAAAGGCTATTAAGGAAGAAGAGGCAATGGCAGTTTGCTTTTCCCTGGGCCTACAGGGACGGGCAAGACTCTTTCCCCTCCTGTTTTGTACCTTGAACTCAGTTTGCAGCAATTGAAGTAAGAGGAGGACAAAGGGGCAAAGTGGGAAGAGGGAGAGAAACTGGAGGATTTTAAAGGCAGCTCAGAAAGGCAGCAGAGAATTAACTGAGACTGCTCCTGCCAAACCATGACCATTGTAGGGTATGGCACTACTAATGAGCAAACAGATAAACACAGTTACTCGAATCATTGCATAGCTTCACAAGCATTTGTGCTGGCAGACTGACATAAGATGGAAACCTCACCAAAAAATGGGAACTCACAGGCAATAGGCAAGACTGCAGATTCAGGTAGATTTCCTTTAGTGCCTCTAGCTGCTGAACAGTTATGGCGGATGAGAGATTTCCATTTTATCTCCACCCTAGAAAAGAATGGTGGATATTGTGATTTTCTCTTTTCTCTTCTTTTTTCCTGTTTTATTTAGTACTGTTATTCACTGAAGCTTCAGTTCTTCCTGTTGCAAAACAGGAGTCGAGAAACTCCTGCTGATAAAGAATAATAAAAACTCCTGCTTGCTTTAGGCTTCATGCCTGCTCTATGGAGCTAGTAAAACAAAACACTGCTGAAGTCAAACTGGCAACTTAACTATGTTTATTGGTAAGAGAATTTCAAACTACCTAAGTTACAGAAGAAAAATTCAAACTGCCCAACATCATGGCAGGTTCAGCAACAGAGTGCAAAGAGAAAAGAACAGAGAGACTTTTACACAAGGCATGGGGTTTATATGATATGCAGTAAACATGCTTTCGGCACCTTCACCTCACGACAACAAGCGTGAATAACAAGTTCATAGCCATAACATGTCATGTAGCAAAAACACATATGATGGCGCAGCTGTGTGCCAGTTCCGGACAAGCTGATAACGCTGAGGAAAAGTTTCCCATGGAACTGGCTAGCCATAACAACAAGTTTGTAACAGTTTGCGTTCTCACACACACACACACAAGAGCTGTGAGAAATTTGTGGAGCAAGGAGTCCATTATGCATCCACATAATGCAACACTCCCCTACTCCTTGTGGAACAAATTTTAGTCACACATTTAGCCACTTTGGACTGGAAGCTTTGTCAACCCCAGCTTACTTACAAGCTGACCAAATGTTTCAGCAGGCAGTGGCTTAGTGAACACATCAGCTAAGTTACATTCTGAAGGCACATAAGTGAGAGATCCTTTCCCATCTCGCAAAAACAACTTTACATTGTGAAACTTGATGTCAATGTGCTTTGAGCGAGAGGAAATTTTGTCAGAACTTGCCATGTGAATACAGGCTTGTGAATCACAATATATTTGTATAGGCTGTGCAACAGAAATTTGCAGATCTTTAAACAACTGTATGAACCACTCTAGTTCAGTACAGAGTGCAGACAAACTCACATATTCCGATTCCATCGTTGATAAAGACAAACATGTTTGTTTCTTAGCTTTCCAATCAATAACCACTCCACTGTATGTGATAACATAACCAGATGTGCTCTTGCGATCTGATACATCTTCTGCAAAGTCACTATCAGAGTAACACACCAATGTAGGCTGTTCTTTGGGACAAATACACAAACAGTACTCCAAAGAACCTTTCAGGTACCTAAGCACTCTTTTCACACCCTGCCAATGATACTGGGTAGGCTTAGAACACGCTCTGCCCAAAATGTTTACACTTAGAGCAATATCAGGGCGGCTGGTACTTGCTAAGTACAGGAGGCTCCCAATGACAGATTGATACAGATGTATGTCAGGAAACATTTCATCACCAATGTTTTTCATAAACCCAGGTACCATAGGCGTTTTTACAGCCTTGCAATCAGACATGTTGCATTTTTCCAACAATTTCACAATCTTTTGTTTCTGACACAGCAGAAAACCATTTTTGACTTGTTGTACTTCAATTCCCAGAAAGTTTTGAACTGGACCCAGATTTTTGACTTGGAACTTTTTTCCCAGTTCATTCTCAAACACTTGTGCTTGAGTTTGTGTAGCAGAAACTAAACACAAATCATCCACATAGGCAAGGAGAATTTCTAAACTTTCCCCTTTCCCTCGGACATATACACAGGGATCAGCAACACTTTGTTTGAAACCACACGCCTGCAGAGCATTGTGTAAACAAACATTCCAACATCTGGCTGATTGTTTTAGACCATAAAGAGCACGTTTCAGTTTCCAAACGTGAGACTCTTTTCCTTCAACTTCAAACCCATCAGGTTGAAGCATATAAACCTCTTCTTCCAAATCAGCATTGAGATAGGCTGTAGTGATATCAAAATGTGTCAGCACAGCATTCATTTGAGCTGCTAAGGAAAACACCAATCTAATAGACTGTGTTTTTACTGTGGGACTGTAGATTTCATCTACGTCATCACTTTGAAAACACCCCCTTGCTACTAAACGCGCTTTATGTTTCACTTGCCCATCAGCAGAGGTCTTTAGCTTGTAAACCCATTTACTGTCAATTGGTTTCACACCTTTGGGCAATTTACACAGAGAATACACATTGTGCTGAGCAATTGAATCCATCTCACTTTGCATGGCATCCCACCAGGGCTGAGCCTGTTGCTCAGACAATCTCTCAAGAGCAGCAAAACTTTCTGGTTCAGTAGCTACAGCTGCACACACACGGACTGCCTGGGCGTCAGGGAAACGACGTGGGGGAATGCCTTTTGTTTTTCTTTTTGATCTTCTGAGGACGGGTTGACTCTGTGAGGTGCCTTCCCCCTCCTCAGCACTACGTGACCTTTTAACTGAATACTTTCGCTCTTCCTCCCCTGTGCCAGACTCAGCCACATCGCTTACAGCTCTCCTCCTTCGCAAGTCTCTCTCCTCTGTTTTAACCCTCGAGGGACTGGGAGCAGAGACTGAGGGTTGAGCTGGCTGCACTGCAGGCTGTCTGGATACAGGAAGAAGAATTTCAGACGCTGATTGAACACGTGCCCAGTTTGCGTGTTCCTCGAAGGAGGCATTTCTTGACACAACACAGGAATTACCACCAGCATGAAAGCGATACCCTTTACAAAAATTCTCATAACCAACAAAACGCAGACGCTGGGCTTTTGGCTCTCCTTTTTTCCTTTGACTTTTGGGAATGTGCACCCAGGCAAAACTCCCGAACACCTTCATGTGAGCAATGGAAGGCTGTTTATTATACAGATACTCATAGGGGGTTGCATTGATTACACTACTCCAGAGCCTATTGTGTATGTAACAGGCAGTCAGAACTGCTTCACCCCAAAAACTCAGAGGCAGATCTGCATCAGTTAGCAGACTGTGCATCAGAGTTTGTAAAACTCCTGCATTGCGCTCAGCCACTCCATTTTGGTGAGGAGAATAGCTGGCAGTTGTCCTGTGAATGATCCCTTTCTTTTTGAACCACTGTTGCATGTTTTCTGACAAGAATTCAGCTCCCCTATCAGTTTGCAACTTTTGAAGAGAACAACCAAACTGCCTCTCAATCAGGGAACACCAATTCTTGAGGACTTGACACACATCAGATTTTTGCTTCAACACATAGCAGAAAATGTACCTGCTAAAATCATCTACGAAGAGACAGAAATATCTACCCCCTCCGAGTGATTGTTTACTGAGGGGCCCTACAATGTCACAATGAACCAACTGAAATGGAGCAGTTGGCACACGGGAACTAACCCGTGGTGCTGGCAGCTGCTTGGACTTGGTTTGCTTGCAAATTGCACAGTCAAGGAACACACTACAAGACTTCAAAGAACACCCTTTACAGCAACCTGCCAACTTTTTTAACACTGGAAAACTAGCATGTCCCATGCGCCGATGTAGAAGATGAATGCATTCATTGTGTGGTGCAGTATTAGCATACACATTACACACAGTTTGATTTGGCTCAAGGAAGAACAGCCTTTCTTCCCGTGTAGCCACAGCACACACCTCCCCATTTTTGAGCACTTTGCCCTGTTTTCCACAGAACTCAACCTTAAACCCAGATTCTGTCAGTTGCCCCACTGATAACAGACAGAAATCAAGAGAGGGCACATACAAAACATTTTTCAAACACATATCAAGTGCTGGGACAAAGGCAATCCCTTCACCACAAACCTCAGCTTTTGTCCCATCTGCCAAAATTACCTTTGAAACACTGGCAGAAGTTAAGTCATTGAACAAGTCTTTTGAATTGACGAGATGCTGGGAACACCCACTGTCTAGAAGCCAGGCTGGGTCTGGGTCTTCTGCATCTTGGGGACCTTCAGGAACAGCTACAGCAACACGTAGACGTCCCCTGGCACGACCTCTGTTCCCTCTGCCTCTGCTGGCCCTGAAACCTCTGCTGGCATTTTGCTCCCCTTGCTTCAGAAGTGGGCAATCACGCCTGAGGTGTGAAGCAGATCCACAGCGAAAACATCTCCGGACAGCATGGGCATGCATCAGCCCCTCCTCACTGCGATCAGCAGCTGAAGATTTTTTCTTACCGGAGCAGGCTTCTGCCGCTGAAGCCTGTGTGGGAGGTGCCGCATTCCTGGCTCGCTTGTCTTCTTCCTCCATCAGCCGGGCAGAAACCATGGAGACAGTCAAATCCCTTTCTGGCACGGACTGGAGTGAAGAAACGACTAGTTCCCAGGAAGCATCAAGGGAATTCAAAATACAGAATACCCTGTCACTCTCAGGCAAAACCTTGCCTCTCTCTCGGAGTGATGAAAACAGCTCTGAAAAAACTGTCAAATACTCCCTCATCGAGGTGCCTGGGGTCCATTTGGTATTGTAAAGTCTATGAGACAAAGCATACTTTGCTGCTCCAGATTCACTGAGATGTATATCTCGTAGTTTGACCCATCCTTCACGTGGAGTATTAAGGTCCCTGATGTGCGTGAGCTGGTCATCTTCCACAGCCAGGAAGAGCATAGACATGGCTCGTCTAGTTGCAGCCTGAATCTGAGCTGCTGTACCTTGCAATGAAACAGGATCAGTAAACGCTCCCCACAGACCCTCGGCCTGCAGATATTTTTGCATTCTCGCTGACCATGCAAGGTAGTTTGACCCGTTGAGCTTCACAAGGGGCAAACCCCCAGGCACTGGTTGAGCCATGGTAGAACCAGCTAAAAACTTATTCAAAAACACTCCTCAGCAGGCATAACTTAAAGCAGGACTCAAAACAAGGTCGATGGATCGAAACCATCCTCTGCTACCATGTTGCAAAACAGGAGTCGAGAAACTCCTGCTGATAAAGAATAATAAAAACTCCTGCTTGCTTTAGGCTTCATGCCTGCTCTATGGAGCTAGTAAAACAAAACACTGCTGAAGTCAAACTGGCAACTTAACTATGTTTATTGGTAAGAGAATTTCAAACTACCTAAGTTACAGAAGAAAAATTCAAACTGCCCAACATCATGGCAGGTTCAGCAACAGAGTGCAAAGAGAAAAGAACAGAGAGACTTTTACACAAGGCATGGGGTTTATATGATATGCAGTAAACATGCTTTCGGCACCTTCACCTCACGACAACAAGCGTGAATAACAAGTTCATAGCCATAACATGTCATGTAGCAAAAACACATATGATGGCGCAGCTGTGTGCCAGTTCCGGACAAGCTGATAACGCTGAGGAAAAGTTTCCCATGGAACTGGCTAGCCATAACAACAAGTTTGTAACAGTTTGCGTTCTCACACACACACACACACAAGAGCTGTGAGAAATTTGTGGAGCAAGGAGTCCATTATGCATCCACATAATGCAACACTTCCTCTCAGTTCTGCAAGTTTACGAAAGCTTGAAGTTTCAACTTCTGCCTTTTACCTAAGAATGTAATGCAAAGTAGTGATTACTGTATAGAAAAGATATTGTGGTTTTCTGACCCCCCCCCGCATCCTTGTATAGGATTAGTCTTTGATGGAACATGTCTGATTTTAGGATATGCTTCTTGTGGGAAATTTTGAGCAGTGCACCAATACTCCAAAGGGTGGGGGTTCTTTTATGAGTACACCTTGTGGTAAGTAGGTCCCATTTCTTTAAGAAGCAAATGGGGAGAGCTAGAATGCATGTTATTATGTATGTATGTATGTATGTATGTATGTACATATGTTAATATTCATACCCTGTCTTATATCTATGGATCTCTGTGCATCTTACTGTTATCCTTGACTATTGGCCAAGCTGGTTAGGACTGATGGAAGCTGAAATCCAACAGGATGGCTACAGGTTTCCTACCTCTGTTCTACATTTAACCTCTTAATGGTCACATTGCTACAGATTAAAATCCATTGCTAAATATTTAAGAGTTCCCCCTTCCCAGTTGTTACACTGATAAACTCTGGTCATACTTCTAAAGTTTCATTTCTATATTATGTCACAAGAGGAGTAGGTTTGTGCTTATATATATAATCAACTTTGATTTTAATGTGCAAAATTACATAAAATCAATGTTTTTATCAGTGATGTATTTAACTCTTTTACTCCAAGTCTCAGGTCAAGTCTCAAGTCTCTACCTTCAAGTCTCAAGCCCTTGCAAGATAATACAAGTCAAGTCTCAAGTCGAGTCTCAAGGCTGGGGGCCAACTTTATACCCCAACCTATATTCCAGAATTTCTGGACAGAATCCAAGAAAATCAGTTTTAACAATTTAAGTAGGGTCAGCCCTTCACATTTGCAGTTTTGCCATCTGTAGCTTTGGAAGTGGGGAATAGGATCCTTCTTACTCCCCCTTCCTGAAGCTGGAGGCTTTTGTGCCAATGGGTGTAAAAGAGTCTGCAGCTTCGGAAGTGGGGAATAGTATTTTTCTTCCCATTTCTGAAGTTGGAGGATTTTTCAGTAGGGGGGAACAGGATCCTTCTTACTCCCTATTACTGAAGCTTCAAAAGCTTTAAAAGGAAGGATCCTTCCTCCTTAAGCCTGTTGCCTAACACATTTGCTGTTCCCCTCTGAGGCCCTTTTCGCATGTTACCTGTTTGCATGATGGGGGGGGGCGTCTCGCGTGAGAAGCCTCGTTCGAAACGCTGCCGCTTTCCCCCTCCTTCCTACCGCAGGTCGCTTCCTGTTTGCACGACCGTTGCGCTAGCACCCCGTCCCTTCCTTCTGCAGCGCAGTATGGGAGTTGTAGGCTGCGCTGGGGAGGAAGCGCGACCCACCCGGCTTGCCGACGCACCGCACGCAGGTAAGTGCGCGAGGGCGCTGTGAGCATTGCGTGAGCGCGGGGCATTTTCGGTTTAAAGCCGAAAGTCAAAAAATGTGCCCACGCCCCGCTTCAGCCTCATGAGTGCCGCGCAAGTGGGAGTGCATCGTACAGAGCGGCGCTCCCATTTGCGCGGCACTCAAGGGACGCTCGCGCTAAAAAAAAAAACATGCAAAAAGGGCCTGAGAAATGCACCCTGCACTCTGGGTGCAAGTCTTGTCTTCTGCTCTTAGAAAATTTTAGAAAGTTCCTCCAATATGCAGTGGGGACAGGCTGCTGAGCAGACCTTAAGCCTGCCTCAAGCCTATTGCCTAACCCATTTGCTATTCCCCTTTGAGAAATGTGCCCACACTTTGGGCTTGAGACAGATGGCCATGTGACCAGTAGGCAAAAAAGAGATGGAAGCATTGCTCAAAGTCATCAGGTTTCTGGATGAATGTGTTATGTTACTGAACCAGGGGCAGCAAGTCAGTCACTAAAAAGATACAAGTCTCAGGTTGAGTCAAGCCAGCGAATCAATATTGCTGAGTCAAGTCTGAGTTGAATTATTGAAGCAATTTAAGTCTGACTTGAGTCCGAGTCTACATCAGTGGTTTTTATATGCTTAAAGACAACAAAAATTCTTTCTAAGAAAATGAGAAGGAGGAATGTGTTACCTCTCTGAAACATCCCTACTATCCATAAGTATAAACTTTTGGACTGTGAGAATATTTTAAACATCTACCTCCTTAAACAGAGAACCAGGAAGAGATGGAAAGTCACTCCAGCAATGCATGATGGGATAGATCTTCACTCCATAGAAATGGGAGCCTGGTGGCACAGTGGTTAAATGCTAGTACTGCAACCACAAGGTTGTGAGTTCGATCCTGCCGGGCTCCAAGGTTGACTCAGCCTTCCATCCTTCCGCAGGTTGGTAAAATGAGTACCCAGCTTGTTGGGAGCAATTAGCTAAAAATACATTGTAAACCGCTTAGATAACACTCAGTTGATAAGCGGTATAGAAATAAGTGCTATTGCTATATAGAAATGGAAAGAATAAATTAACGGGGTGGAAAACAGCAGCCACTATACAAACAGGCACAGTCGTCTGTACTAATCTGCTGTTGTTCTGCAGCACTCAACAGACAGACATCTGTACATTAGCCATTTGGCAAACTGGTCTTCTGTATTCACACCACATTTCTATTCCTCACATTGCAGTGGCTTGCCAAAGTTGTGACGCCGTGTGTGGAGCTCGTGCTGCTTGATCTAGAAGACTACTCTGATCCTACTTCCTGAGGTGGGAGAAGTGATGTGCCTACTTACACGTCCCTCTACCACCTCCTACCTTAGTGCCTTGTTTTCAGAGGTCCTTCCTCCCAGGGAGGCATTGTGGGCAAGGTACCTAAGGAAATGCCCACTTGTGCCATTAGGGACTGAGAGAAAAAAACCAGTAGCATAAGTTTTTGTAGACTTCAGTCTGCTTCATCAAATGCATAGAGTGATGTCATCCTATCATGATATCGTCATTCAATACATCTGATAAAGTAGACTTGTCTATGAAAGCTTACGCTACCAATTTCTTTCTCTCAGCCTCAAAAGTGCTACAAGATCCCATTGCATACTGATCCAGACTAACATAGCTATGCCTTTGAATTTTGTACCATTAGGGTTTAGTTGGCTCTCTAGACAGCAGTGGATAGCTGATGGCTCCCATATCAGGGTGATAGTGAATTTGCACTGGGTTTTACCCTGGAATTTTGCTCTGAACTGAGGAGAAAAACAAGATGGCATCCCCTCCTGTGTTATGTAGAAAAGCCAATAGGACTGTCAGATGAATACCATGGGTATTGCAAACATTGCTGGGCTGCAACTCGCAGCATCCTAAGCTACCATTAGCAAGGTGAAGGATGCTAGAAGTTGCAGTCCAACAACATCTGGAAGGCCACACTGTTTCAAGGCTGGTTTTACATTAGCAAGGGCTTGGGAAAATTAAGTTTTTGGACTACAGCTCTACAATCCTTCAGCCAACATGGTCAGTGGCCATGCTGGCCAGGGGATTCTGGGAAATGTAGTTCAAAAAGTATGTTTTCCAAGCTCTGACATTGATAATAGAATGATGGAAGGCAATGGGCTATTTTTGCAGGTGGAAAGCAGTCCACATGGCTGATATCCCTTCCTCCAATGCCTTGGTGCCCCCGCCTCACATTTACTACCCACGGTAACTAGATCATTCTGTCTAATGGCAGGGCTAGAATTAATTTATCAGCTTTGAAGGCGAGAGCCATTTTTTAAAACGAAGCTGCCTTATTTACTTCAGCAATGATCAGAGGTCTACCACCGATGCTCCTTTGCCCAGAGAGACCAAGGTTTGAACCTGGGACTTTCTTTTTACAGAGCAGATGCTTAGCCCCTGAGCTATCTCTCAAGCAGGCATTTGGTGCCTGCCAGTCATTTGGTTCTATGGTCTACACACGTGGTCCCCCATCACCGCCTTTCCAGCGCTGTGATATTCAGTAGGAAAGAAATCACAGACAATTGGCAAACTTGTCTTCTGCAGACAATGCGGAGTAGCCCTTGGAGAGCGGATGCTCTGTCTCGCCTCTGATTTTAGTCTCTCCTTGCTGCTGCTGCTGCTGTTGCTGCTGCTAAAAAAAAAAACATAATCATGATAGAAGCTCTTCAAACTGCTTTCCCAGCACTTTTATTTGTTATGCTATAATGTGGCTGGTACTGTAGCCGAATATGTAGATTTGGAAATAAATTTTTCAAAGCAGCCGCAGCGCTCTCGGGAGGTATGCCGTGCTAATCCCATTATCTGATAACAGGATTTGTGAGCACACCTCCCACATCCTGCATTAATCACACACACACCTTCGCATTGGTATGAAAAATGCAATTTCAATGCTTGCAAAGAGTTGATAGAACATATGTTCAGACTGTAGAATTAAATAAAACAAGTTTATCGAAAGTAGCAATACTGCTGAGATTGTATCTGTTCCTCCCTCCCACCCTTAAAAGTAGCAGCTCATTCACTCCATAGCTACTGCAGCCGAGTTGCACAGATATTTCTTTCGGCTTCTCGTATATATTATTGCCATACAAATAGCCTGGGTAAGGAAATGAGTTCCATGAACAGTTTCCACAACTCCAAATGTTTGGGCTTTGAATAGTTTTTACTACACAGAGAGTAGCTAGAGGCACCTTATTAGAACACGTTACTCTTGCAGTACTTCTTACAACAACCCTGTAAAGCAGGTACATATGATTTAACTTTAAATTCCCAATGGGAAGTAGTGTGTCTTGCTAGTCTGAATCTACAGTTCTGTTTCATTTATGAAAGCATCTTCTTACCTTCATGTTACTAAGGTCCAATAGCCAAACAAACAAACAAACAAAATTAGAAAATAGTCACCTATAATTGGTATCACCATGGCCATTTCCTCGCTACACTCTTATGGCGCGATTATTCCACTTTCAACATCCTATGGAATCCTGGGGTTTGCAGTTTCGTGAGGGGCCGGCCGGCCCCTCCCGAAACTGCAAAGCCCAGGATTCCATAGGATGTTGAAAGTGGAATAATTGCACCATAAGACTGTAGTGCAGAAATGGCCCATGTTTGGGACGTACCACTTTCAGAGAAACTAGCACTTAAGAGCTGGCATTCTGTTAGTGGCATCTGCAGGTACAGGTTTCTTTGTGCACGTGGGGCAAATGGTTTGCTGCAGCCCAATGGGCATATTCTGCTGATGCTGGTGGAAATAGAGTTGTGTTCACAGCAGTGTTGCACATTGTGGTTGGGCTTTGTGATTGTACATCACATATTGCATATTGCACATTGAGGCTGTGCATTACAGTTGCACATGGTGCATTGCAGTTGCACGTGATGCATTGTGCACTGCACAATGGCACCCCACCATGGGCAGGTGTTGTACAGTGCTGGTATTCTGCATAGTGTTTGTGTAGTGTTGGCATTGTGTACCTCTGTTTTCTGGCTCTTTATGTATGCTGAGGGGATGTTGGATTACAGCCAAGATTCAGCAACAACAGACATTTCTGCAGATAGAGTATAGGGGGTGCTATCTTGCTCTTTGCGCCAGGCAGCAAAACATTTTAAACCAGCCTTGGTTCCTAGTAATGACAACACAGTTTGCAGGAGTAACGATGTATCTCCTGGAGCTAGCATTGTGGTCACCATTTTTACTGGGCCTTTTCCACAGCCGTTGGGCAAAACTAAAGACTTGAAATTTAATGGCACCTTTACGAAAGATAACTAGTTATCAGAAGGCCGGACAGAATGGAAGCTAGGAGATCCTGTACATGTAATGACTGTGTAGAAGAGGAACAGCCATTGGAAGCTACTCTGGTTGAAACTCTCTCTTCGACCCCGCTGTTAAAGGTGCTAGAGCACTTGAACTCCCATGTACCTGGCTTCCATACTGATAATTGTGGTGGATACATGCCACTAGCAGGACAACGCTATTGCCTTCAGACACCAGTAGCTAGGGCACAAGGTATGTATAGGAGAGACTTGTCCCCTTTAGGATTCAAGAATGGAAGCATTAGTCAACAGAAGGCAACAGTTTATTTAATGACATACTGCCAGTCCAGATGTTAGCAGTAAAGGTGAGTGATGTGGTGCTGAAGCAAACATACACTTTACCGTTTATAGCAATTTTGAAACTCTACCCAGGAGCAGCATAAAATATATAACACAAATCATAGCAAGATAGTGAGTATATATTAGCTAATCATTTAACAGCAGACATTAAGCCATAATGAAAAATTACTGAGCAAGCACCAAGTAAAAACTATTCATGCTGACCTTTCCCTTACATTTCAGATTATTATTATTGCTATTAGTAGAAAGTGCCAGCTAGTTGAGGTTAGGTTCGGAATGCCCCTCATAATGCTTAATTTCCTTTTCCTTGAGATCCCTAAGAGTTTAATAAATCTGTAGCCTTGCAAAATTTCCCTAGCTGAGGATATTTGTTCTTCAGCATGGCTCTACCTTGCCTTGACTTTATGGTTGCTTTCAGACTTTTCCCTTCAATGGCTGTTAGCATCACATCATATTAGTAGATTTCTTGTAGGAATTTGGTTGGTCATTGAAGGAACTATGATCTTTCACTCCACAGGCCATCCATTTGATCTAACAGCTTCTCTTCTTAGGTTTGTATGAACCAAGAGAAGGCAAACTAAAGACCTAAAATAGATCTGGGACATCCAAGAAATCAAACACAGTGTACTAGGGCTATTTCCGCACTACACTGTTCTAGTGCTCTTATTCCACATTCAGCATCCTGTGGAATCCTGGGCTTTGCAGTTTATGGAGAGGAATTTAGAATTCTCAGCCAGAGAGCTCTTTGGTCTCAGAAAGCTACAAACCCCAGAATTCCACAGGACGTTGAAGGTGGAATAATAGTGCTAGAACAGTGTAGTGCAGAAATGGCCTAAGTGTGGTGGCCAGGAGCTTGACAAAATCTGCTACTTTTGCAACTTTTTGTGACGGGAAAAGCAGATAGGGTTATCAAGCCAAAATATATAGCTAGAGGCCTGAGGCCTGGTAAACTTCAGATGCAAAGGCATAAACCAAGAGTTTTCCACCTAATCCTGTGAGAAGGTCCAATGTCATGACTGTCCAAACCTGGTTCCATTCACTCTCAGCCATTGGACAGAGGTTGGAATGTTGGTTTTTTATTTTTTAAAGAAAAGAATCTATTGCTCAGATGTTATTTACAAAGAGTAATTCATTATCATTACTGGTTACTCAACATTTAAACGTTAGTAATGTTACTATGTTGTTGCTCTTTCAATTTTTTAAAATGCACTTATATATTAAAAAATGGCTGAAACTGTCTCCCTCAGATTAATGTTTGAGGCATAACAAGTAGATCATTAGTTACACTAAAAAAATAAGAATGCTACTAGTCATTATGTTATTTTGCAAAAGGAATGGTATTGTCACCAAAAGTAATGCATGACAGGTAATATTCTTTGTAATGCATTACAGTCAGCCCTCCACTTTTGCGGGTTTGACATTCATGGATTTGATTATTTGCAAGTTTCTCCAACCCCTGCCCTCCCATCTCAGATGCTTTTTTGGGGGAACCTTCCCTCTTGGGGGCTCCAATCAGGCCACATCGCCCTTTAAAACCCACCTCTGGTCCTCTTCTTTCTCCACCAGTCTCTGCTGGGCCAGCTAAGGATGGCTCTCTGCCCAAATTCTCAGCCCCAGAAACCCTGTACCCCTGCCCCACACACACTCTAGGAAGGAGATGAGCAAGAGAGAGGAAGTACAGAACCACCTTGTCAACCATCTCCTTTCCCTGACCTGGTTTAGACCCGGATGCCCACTTTCCCCACTCATGCCTTAGGTCCCTTCCCACAGATACACAAATTTTGTTATTTGCGAATTTTTCACTTTTGTGAGGGTCCTCTGTCCCTAACCCAAGCGAATTTGGAAAGCCAAGTGTACTTTCAAGTTCTGCAGCCTGTAATATTCTCCTCTGTAACTCTGCTTCAATTGGTTTGGTTAGCTTTTAGATGTGAAAATGTGTGTTGCACATTTGCTTCCACTAAGAGGAGCTCCAGGCCCAGAACTCAAATCTTCTCTTCTTATATATTTACATGGAAGACAGGCGAACAGGGTGGTGGTACTGCAGAAATAAAGGAAGCACTTATTTCTTCTAAGATTGCAAAGGAAACAGAATTAATGAGTTGTCTGTGTTTGCAAATAATTTTGCATGTTCTTTTTGATAGGGGCTTTCAATTTGGCAGTAAAGAATGCCCAGATATATAACATAACGGTAAAGGTGTTGTTACAAATATATCTTGGAATCTTAGCAGAATTCACATCAAGCAAGCAAAGTCTTTTTTTCAGAATACTTTTTTTGGGCTCAGTCAAAAATGAATCACATATACTGTTTAAAAGAAAGGAAAGATGGCAAGCAGGTATATATAAATCTCCAGTTTTGGGGTAGTACTAATGGAATGGACAGTATGCATGAAAACTTGTTCCATATTAAATGTTTTAGGCTATTTCCACACTACACTGTTACAGTGCTATTATTTCAATTTCAACATCCTGTGGAATCCTGGGATTTGCAGTTTACGGGGGGGGGCTTTAGAATTTTCAGCCAGAGAGCTCTTTGGCCTCAGTAAACTACAAACTCCAGAATTCCTCAGGATTTTGAAAGTGGAATAATAGTGCTATACCAGTGTAGTGCGGAAATGGCCTTCGTCTTTAAGGTGCTACCAGATTCTCTGCTGTTTTTACTGCAACAAGCAAACACAGCTATTCCTCTGGAAAGGAGTAGAATAGATTGCACTGCAGCAGCATGGAATGGTAAAGGAATCATGATGATTAGCAAAACAAGATATTCTTCCAAATCTGCACAGACTAAATCACCTGTACAGCAGAATACATCCTATCATATACTCCATGACATGAGGGAAGTTATAACACCTTTCTGTTGGTTCCATTCCGAGCAAGGATTAAAAATCAGAAGGTTGATGGAATATACATACATACATACATTCATACATACACAGTAGGCAAGGCCCAACTGTTAGGCAGAGTGAGGTGACCACTTCGAGCGACAGATGTTGAGGCAGCAGCAGAAGCTGAGCTATTCCTCCCAGTGCATGGAATTAACTAATTACAAATAACATATTACTTGTAATTAACAACTTTTCTTCTGTAACCAAGGCATGACTAAATTACAATAGAACCATAACATAACTCATTTTGCTTTGTAGCAATAACTGCATTTTAGTTACTTTTATGCTTACAAGGTGTTCACAGCTCATTAATTAGGTGTGTTCACTTCAGCGGTTGCCAACCTTTCGGACCTCACGGACCACTAAACTCACAATTTTGAATCCCAGAGACCACTAACATGAATTTTTTAAAAAGAGTACAAAAATCTGTAAAATAATGATAATAAAAGTTCCATTTCGTTAATATGAAATGCTCTTGTTCAATTATAACAAAATTAGTATTTACAAGCAACTTAAATCATCAAGTAGATGTTATAGAGATAAATAAAAAGTTAGTCAGAGATTCCACCCAAATATAATAGCTAGGCATCTGATGAAGAGAAGATGCTCTGAGATCCCAAATTTAACAGCACAACTAACACAGGAACAGTAACGATCTTGCTAGCTACCAGTGTTCTCCCTCTGCACAACTACTGGACCTGCAGCTTTATTCTCTGCCAGCTTTAGGGTAAACTTTGTCATTACATAGGCATAGAATCATTGAGTTGGAAGGAACCACAAGGACCACCTGATATAACCCCCTGCCATACCGGAATATACAACTAAAGCAGTTTGAAAAGATGGACCTCCTCAGGGGAAGTTGGCCACTCTTCACAGCATACTATTCTACCATTGAAAAGTTCTTACAATAAATAAGTGCTTCCTAATATTTAGATGGAATCTCTTTTCCTGTAGTTTAAATTCATTGATTCTCATTCTAGTCTCTGGAGCAGCAGAAAACAAGCTCACTTCATCTTCTACATGGCATCCTTTCAGATATTGAGCAATGGCTGTAATGTCTTCTTCTTTTCCCAGCTAAACATACTCAACTCCCTAAGTCGTTCCTCATAAAGCTTGGTTTCCAGGTCTCTAACAGTTGCCCTTCTCTGGATATGTTCCACCTTGTTGACCTCCTGAACTGTGGTACCCAGAAGTGGACGCAGTCTTCCAGAGGTCTGACCAAAGCAGAATAGAGAGGCACCAGTACTTCCTTTGATCTGAACTCTATACTCTTGTATTTGTTCATCCAGCCTTTCTGCCCAGTGTGGTGCATACTCTTAAGGCAGCTCACTTTTTTTAAAAAAACAACAACCCCAAAACTAATAAAACAACAACAGTAACTTGAATTATAAATAGAACAGGAGGAGGAGGAGGAAGGAACAAAGGAGAAAAGCAATAGTTTGTTGCCTGAATTTGAAAAGTTTTAAAGGGAATGCAAGAAGCTTGCATTAAAAATAGAAGCAAAATTCACTGATATTTGCAACCAAATGTACATTTTATTGGAATTGAGGGTATAGTGCTCACAGTCAAGCTGTCACTCTGTAACCTTGGGCACCTCTTCACCAGCATGGTGCCCAAGGTTTGGAATACAGTTCCCAGAATTTTTGAACAGTGGCCACAGTGGCTAGAGCTTATGAGAGTAGAAGTCCAAAACATCTGGTGGGCATCAGGCTTGGTCCCTTGGGCAGTCCACCCATTTTCAGACCAGATTTCCCATTTGGAAGCTGTTATGTTGTTAACTACCATCAAGTCAACTTTGACTTATGGTGCCCCTATGAATGAAACCTCCATGTCACCCTATCATCACCATCAGCTCCTATAGACTCAGGGCTGTGACCTTTTTTGTTTTATTGAGTCCATCTATATGTAATGTGGTCTTCCTCTTTTCCTACTTCCTTCTAGCTTACTAAGCATTATTGTATTTTCCAGTGAGTCCTCACATCAAAAATACGACTGTATCAATTCAGTCATCCCGGCTTATAGGGAGAGTTCAGGCTTGATTTGCAATAAGATTGATTGATTGATTTATTTATTTATTTATTTATTTATTTATTTATTTATTTATTTATTTATTTATAGCAGTCCACAGTATCCATAGAACTCTTCTCCGGCACCACATTTCAAATGAGTTGATTTTCTCCCTATCAACTTTCTTCACTGTTCACCTTTCACAACCATACATAGAATTTGGAAATACGATGGCATGGACAATCCTAACTTTCATATTCGATGATATATCTTTACACTTCAGGAGCTTGATTGATTTTTCCTAGCTGCCTTTCCAAATCCTAATCTTCTTCTGATTTCTTGTCTGCAGTTTCCATTCCAATTAATAACTGAGCCATGATATGGGAAATCTTTAAATATTTCAATGTCTTCTTTAGTACTGAACTATGAAGGCAGTTTTTGATGAGGCTGTCAAAACCTGGACAAACACAAAAGACAGTTGCCAGCGTGGCATTTCTGCGTTTGGTTCACAGTGTTCTGGACATCTTGCCCAAAAGGTTTCAGCCACTACTTCCTAAATGCAATGTTAAATGCCTCCCCAATGCTATTTGATGGCCACTGGATGGCAGGAGTGAACTCTGATAGAGAAAGGGAAAAAAGGGCAGCAGAGAGAACGAGAATTAAGTATTAAGAGAATTCTGCTTGACCAGGAAGACATAAAGAAAAACTCTAATTGATTTTCAACAGGTAAAATCGCTAGGAAGCAGCTGTCTGTGATACAAGGCAAGTAAAAGCGGTGGATCTAAGTGTCCCCGGAGAGCAATTAAGAGGTGCTTAAGATCCAATGAAGTTCCAGCTCAATAGCTAGACTATGTGGCCTGAAAAATGGGTGAATTGTGTCCTTGATGTTACAGAGGCCGAGCTCAGTTCTGGCTGACTATGGAATGTTCTTTTTCTATGGCAAAAAAAGGAGTGAAGACAGTCCCCTTTATTGCCAAAATGTATTTTTGGCACAAATTTCTAGTCTACATATACAGTACAATTTTTTAACCCTCCAGAATTTTAGCTGCCACAATGCATTTCTCCCTAGAATGAATTTCAGACCCCAAAATTTAAACTGTTATTTCTAAGCATATTTTTCCTGTTTTTCTTTCTTTCTTTGTGTGTGTAAAATATTGATATTTTAATTTTTTAAAAATTTTAACAATAATTTTATTCCTGATACATGCAATGTCTCCTCCTTCCTATACAGATATTGTAATTTAATTTTCTTCTTCTCTCTCTGTCTTTCTTCCATCTTCTCTCCAAATCACGAAGTCATGACCCTTATCTGTGTCAGTTATCATCAATATGAATTGTCTTGCAAATAGTAACATGTTGTTTATTTATTAATCATAATCTCAATACTCATTTTTCCAAAATCTCATGATCCAAAGGATATTTATGTCCAGTATTACTCTGAGTAATATAATAATAAGCAATAAATGGCTTCCAAGTACACTCAGACAAACCCTTTTCTATGTCCCCTCTTGCTACTTTTACTTTGTATGTTAATTTTTCTGAAAGAGCTATGGACCAGATCCTATTTAACCCCTTTTGTACCAAGAGATTTTCTAATGTTTTTCATGCTTTAGCTGTTTCAAGTCTTGGAGCACTTAACATTAGATCTTCTTTACACAAGTTTTCATTTTCACTTTCAAATATAGACATTAATAATAGTTCCCCTCTGAAGTGGACTTCTTGGCCCAACATATGACTTATGCATCCCACTATGTCATCCTAGAACCTACATATTTTTGGACAAGTTAGCCACATAGGATTCCGATTGCCTTTTTTTGTTACAAGGTCTCTGATTGAGGCCATTTCCGCCTTATACTGTTATAGTGCTATTATCCCACTTTCAACATCCTATGGAATTCTGGGGTTTGCAGTTTAGGGAGGGGGGCATTTAGAATTCTCAGCCAGAAAGCTCTTTGGCCTCAATAAACTACAAACCCCAGAATTCCATAGGATGTTGGAAGTGGAGTAATAGCACTATAACAGTGTAGTGCGGAAATGGCCTTAGTTTTGACGCTTTGCGATTGATCATATGGAGTTTGAGTGGATAGTAATACCATTTATGCATCCCCCCCACACACATTTTCTCTAATCTGGGCAGATGTCTATGTGCAAGATTAACCTCTGACTCCTATTTACTTCCCATATATCAAAAGGTCAGCTTTCTTTGGCACGATCTCAAGTGATGCGCATACTCCTTGAGGGACTAAGTCAGTGGTTCTCAACCTTCCTAATGCTGCGACCCTTTAACACAGTTCCTCATGTTGTGGTGACCCCCAACCATAGAATTATTTTCGTTGCTACTTCATAACTGTAATTTTGCTACTGTTATGAATCGCTCCAAAGGGGGCAGAAGGACGCGAGCGCATGGCTCATGCTTGCGCACCACCACCGAGGAGGGAATGGAGCCTAAGACCATTGGAAATATGTATTTTCCAATGGTCTTAGGCGACCCCTGTGAAAGGGTCGTTCAACCCCCAAAGGGGTCGCGACCCACAGATTGAGAACCGCTGGACTAAGTACTGGGGACTGCAGATGGATCTTTTTGGACTTACCACCTTGAAGGAAATTTTTCTTCATCTGTCTCTCCATTAAGGATCCCATGAGGCTCCGGCACATTGCAAAAGATCCTGGGACCAGTTTCCTAGGAGTCATGTTCCCTTTACCTGGCAAATGCATACTCACACACTGTCCAACATCCTAAAACAAGGATGAGGAAAGAACAGTCTGTTGGATGTATATGGTTCCACTTTTATGCCCCCACATCTAGATGCCTTTTTTTTAAAAAAGGCATTTTTCAAGCAATGTCTGCCCCTCAACCACACAGAAGGCCTTTCAAACATGTGAAAACACACAAATTTTGTTGTTGTTGTTATTATTACTATTATTATCCTGCTTTTTCCCCAGATTGGGACTCAAAGCAGCTTACAACAATTAAAAAAAATAGTTAAAAACCACAGAATACAAAGGTCAAAACAAAATTAAACAATCAAAAAGAATTAAAATAAAGTTGAAATACATAATTAAAAACTCACCCGTCAGCAACACAAATGGCAATATCCAGCACATTATATCAGACGGGGCACATATAATGATACATCAAACACCTGTGAGAATAAAAACATCTTTATACAGTCCCTCCGCTCCACCCACACAATCCGCCTGGAACTCTCCACCCCACATACCTTTGTTTTCCTCTGCAATCCTTCTCAAAATGGCAACAGGAAGTGCCATAACATCACCTGGATATCACCGTTTTGAGAGGGACCACAAGAGATAAGAGAAGTATTTTGGGTTTGCTTTAGGGGGGGATGCAGCCCATGGGGTGGGCAGGGCCCCATGCTGTTGTCCACTGGCGGACAAAAGGGCTTACTATTTAAAGTCGAAGGCTTTCACAGCCGGAATCCATAGGTTGTTGTGGGTTTTCCGGGTTTTGAGGCCATGTTCTATTAGTATTTTCTCCTGACGTTTCACTTGCATCTGTGAGGCCAGCCATAGATGCAGGGAAAACATCAGGAGAAAATACTAATAGAACATGGCCTCAAAACCCAGAAAACCCACAACAACCTATGGACTTACTATTTTTTTCCTTCTCTTTTAAATTTTTGTTGTAATACAAAACCAAATTATTATGTATTATGTTATAATAGAAAATAGTACAAGATTCTTTGCCTTAATGAAGACAGAAAACTACAGTACATGAAAAAAGGGTTATAATACATCCTATTACACTCAAAGTCAATTTGATTTAATAATCTAGGTGAGATAGATAAAATCACAATTTAAAACACAGAGAAAAGTTTTTCATGTGTATATTTTCTATTTATTAACTCTTATTACACACAAAAATATTATTTTCTCTCATTAGCTATTCTTATATTCCATCTTATATTTCCCCATCTTTTTTTCAGATATATCAAATATTCCCAGTCTTTCCTCAAACTGTTTAATGTTTTATCAGTTTCTTCACTTAACAATATTGTCAGCTTATCCAACTTCGGTAAATCACACAATTTTAAGAGACACTCCCTATTAAGGACAGGTCCCTTATATTTAATATAAGGTAGTCCAAATAAAGGGAAGTTGCACTCTAATTTCTAAACTAAGTGGATAAACAGCTGAAAGTACTCATCAACTTAAAATGAAACCATCATTTGTTATCTTAACAAAATCTCTGGAAGAATGAAATAAATATCAGTGGGGCCATTTCCTCACTAGACTGTTATAGTGCTACTATTCCACTTTCAACATCCTGTGGAATTCTGGGGCTTGTAGTTGACTGAGGCCAAGGAGCTCTCCGGCTGAGAATTCTAAAGGCCCTTCCCTAAACTGGAAACCCCAGGATTCCATAGGACGTTGAAAGTGGAATAATAGCACTATAATATTCTACTGCGGAAATGGCCTGGGAGTCTGCTGATTTCGCTCTTGATGAGGTGATTAGTTGGAGCTATCCAAGAAGCTAGAACTTCAAACTGTTCAGCAAATTGAAGCTTCAAGCTTTTCAGCAACTGGAATGGCACTTCTAAAGTTCAGACTAAAACCTATTGCAGATTCATCACCCGACTGACATTGGTGCAACCAGCCTCCAGCAAAAGTCTGTATAGTTCCAATATCACACATTGCCCAGAAATTGCATGTGTGCGAGAGAGACTGACACCATTTCCACATTAGGACACTGTCCCACGTCATCCTGTTGCAATCCCGGCAGCACCTTTGACAGGATGACAGCGTGTCCCCAATGTTCCCTTCCTCACCCAGTTGGCTGCCTCCAGAAGGGAGCACAAGTAACATACGCCCTCCTTCTGCAGTGCAGCCAGCCTCTTTCCTGTGCTGCGGTGGGGAAGGAAGCATGTGATTGTTTTTCTCTCTCTTCTGCAGTACTGTAGGGACAGGGAAGTGGAGGGAACGGTTCACTCCGGGGCGGCAATGTTTTTGGGGCATCCCAGCCCGTAGTCATGCCCCTGCACGCCCTGGCCACACCCCCGCATGCCTTGGCCATGCCCTCATGCACCACAGCCATATCCCTTGCGCCATAGCCCTGCCCCCTCCTGCTCCTCTTCCACACACTCCAAGCTCCGCTATTGCCCTTCTACATGGCTGGCAGTAACAGGAGTATTGTGTGATCGCGGGTGGTTAACAGATTTTTTTTCGTTTAAGTGAATATTCCATGATCACACTGGGCAGGGATGCATTAACTGCGGAACTGCGATGACATTGTGTGAAAGAGTGACCTGCAGAACACTGCCGATCTGTTCCTATCATGGGACAGCCCCGTTGTGTGGAAATGACCTGAGAGATGGAGATTTACTATTTCTTATAACTACATTCACTGTACTTTTAGATTTTCCAGGAACTCAAGAATCTGACATCCTTCATAAAACAGTAAATAAATAAATACTATTCAACTACAACTAAATTTCTTTATGAATATGAACAACAGTATTTATCTGTGTGCAAGTTGAAACAAATTGGTTACTTATCCTTATAGTAAAACCACCAATTAAAATTCCATATTATCTTACTACCTTTGTCTTAAACTATGGCCTTTTTTGCATGGCATTTGCCATGCGAAAGGGCCCCTCGAGTGTGAATGTGAGGAGCGGTCCACACGACACACTCACAATTGTGCAACACTTCAGGGTCTGGCAGGCACTGCTCGCACACTTTGTCATTTTTGGCTTTGAGCCGAAAATGGTGCATGATCGTGCATTGCTCTGGGGCCCCGCATGCACTTGCCATGCGTGAGGAGCTTTGGAGCCACAGCACTCGCGCTTCCTGCCTCAGCATAGCCTGGGAAACTCCCAGGCTGCACTGTGGAAGGAAGAGGCGAGACTCTTGCGTGAGCAGGCGGCAGCTGTGGAGCTAAAGGAACTGGGACATGAGAGCCTCTCACTGGAGGCTGCTCGTGTGATCCCCGCACCCCAGCTCCATGAAAAGATGTGTTGCGGAAAGGGCTTAAGTGATCTAATGTCTGCATGTACAGTGGAATACTACTCATGTTTCTTCAGAAATAAATGCCACTGAGTTCAACAGGACTTGATCCCATGAAAATATGTATATGATTGGAGCTGTAATGATAAATTACACTGAAGATAATCACTTAAACATATAAGCTACCCCATTAGCTAGGACTTTGGTCCACAGAGATTATTTCCAACATACATTGAAGCCAACTTTTTGATGGTATTATTACAAGGGATAGCCTACCTAAATACCTTAAAGGCACCAAATCGTGTCTGATTTTGGAAGCTAAGTAAGGTCAGAACACCCCATGATAGGTTTGCCTTAGGGTCTCCCTAAGTCAGAAATGACTGGAAGGCACAGAACAAGCTAGAGATGCTAGCTTCACCCTGGAATCTGTTGCTACTGAATGTTTTGAATGTATTTTACCGTGAAAACCTGACCATGAGACAATCCAAAAGGGAACAAGAGATAGTCCCAGAAGTCCCAAGTCAGGGGGCACTTAGTGAACTACTGGAGAAGAGCAGGGGACAAGTAGCACTGTGGCTAATGATGCAACTGGACTCAAGCTGAAAGGATGTTTAGCTGTTGACATGCTCAGAGGTGAAAGGAAAGTCCAAAACTGCACCACACATATTATAGGAACATGGAATGTGGGGAAGTAAGACACTATAAAACAAAAAATGGAATGTGTAAACATTGTAGTACTTGAGATGAGCAAGCTAAAGTGGAGAGGAATGGGACATTTTGAATCAGAGATAATTACACAGTGGAAATGATTCAGGAAATGAAAATCTAAGAATAAATGGATGACGTTAACAGTGAGGAGAGATGTAGCAAAAGCAGTCTAAGTACTGGTAGATATAATGCAAAGTTTGACTGAATAATATCAATAAGACTTCAGGGAAAACCCATCAATATAACTATATGCCAAGTTTATGCTTCAACTACAGAAGCAGAAGAAGAAACTGAAAGATTCTATGCTGGAGTCCAGGAAGAAATTGATCACACATCAAAACAGAACTTCTTGTCAAAAATAGCCAACTGGAATGCAAAAGTAGGAAACAGAGCCAGAACCAAAGATTGTAGGAAAATTTGGTCTAGGATCAAGCAATAAAGCAGGAGAACGACTCACTGGATTTTGCAAGGCCAACAGTTTGTTCATCACAAACACATTCTTCAGGCAACCAAAGAGCAACTCTATACATGGACATTACCTGATGGCCAATATAGAAACCAAATAGACTACATAATTGGAAGCAGAAGATAGAGAAGCTCCATTCTCTCTACAAAAACAAGATGAGGAACAAAGTGCATGAGGAACAAAGACCATGAATGCACCTGTAGTACTAAGCTGAGAAATGTAATTCAGTGAAGATATGATTGGATCATAGACTTTCAATTAAACTTTGCTGGTAACATCTTTGTAGTAATTCTAAACTTGCACTAGGTGATGAGTGAGATGTCTGCATTTCACATCTTACCGAAAGAACACCGGACAACCAGGCATACACAGAGAACAGACAAATGTAGTATGCCTATAGTATGGGTCCAGGCTATCAGAAAGACTGTACCTTTCCATATGAACCAACCCAAGTCTTTGGGAAGGGCTTTCTCTCCATCCCATCTCCCTAACAGTCTTGTTTGGTGAGGACATGGAAACAGAGCCTTCTTAGTGGCCCTCCCAGGCAGCATAACTCTATCCTAAGGGAGATTCATTTGGACCTCCTCTCCACTTTTTTTTCACAGGCAGGCAAAGACCTTCCAACTTAGGCTATTTACGCACTACACTGTTATAGTGCTACTATTCCACTTTCAACATCCTGTAAAATTCTGGGGTTTGTAGTTTACTGAGGCCAAAGAGCTCTCTGGCTGAGAATTCTAAATGCTCCTCTCTAAACTATAAACCTTAGGATTCCATAGAATGTTGAAAGTAGAATAATAGCACTATAAAAGAGTAGTGTGGAAATGGCCTTCAACAGATCTTCAGCCTTTAACTGACTGAGGCAGAAAAATGTGCAACAGTTGTGCTGTGCTGTTTTTTTTTTAAATATGCAGTATATGCTTTATGTGTTTTTAATTATTTTAAAGGAATGTCTTCAACATGATGGTCATTTCCGCACTAGCCTATTATAGCGTGATGATTCCACTTTCAACATCCTCTGGAATCCTGGGCCGGCCCCTCCCGAAACTGCAAACCCCAGGATTCCAGAGGATGTTGGAAGTGGAATCATCGCGCTATAACAGGCTAGTGCGGAAATGGCCGATGTTTTGATTAGATTGACTATTTAATGTTTTCCAAACTTTTCTACCCTCTTTTGTTATAGGCATTTTGTTTTGTATTGTAAGCCACTTTGGGTCCCATTTTGGGAGAAAGGTGGGATATAAATCAAATAAACAATAATAAAATGTGTGTAACGGTTCATCCACCATAAGGAAAGGAGTGGAGAGTCAGTGGAAATGACTTCCTTTTATCTGAAGGTTTTTCCATATGCCTATGCTCATCAGCGGTCTTCAAAACCATTGAAAAGTATACGTATCCTGATAAAAATAACTGAGGAAGACAACAGTGGGGCTAACAGCAATGGGTACAGCTGCAATTTTGATGTGCCCCAACTTATAGGTTTAAATTCTAGAACTGCCATTTATTAAATCCTTCAGTGATAAGGAAGAGATCTTTGCTGCGGAGACTTTTAAGATTACTTCAGCCTAGTTCCTCTCTTCATAAAAGCTGTTAAATTTCAACCATATTATTTTAATAACCTGTTTTTGCACTTACCGAAGGAGCTGCAAGGGTCACATATAATTTCTTGTTTCTTGGTGGTGTTGGGGGCTAGAAGCTGGCCTTGCTGTGTGTAATTGTTTATAATGGCGCTGAAAGCATCATAAACTGTCATGTGTCTGTTGTTACTGACACATATTGATTGCTGGCACTGGAGTCCTGCAGGCTGCTTGCAAGGTCCCTTATATTTGCTCAGTCATTGACCAGCTTCAGTAATGTACCTGTGACTTTGGAATGCCTGTATTTTTCACAACAATTGTGCAGTTGTGAATTTCTGTTGTTCTGTGCTTCCTGCTTCCTCAAACAGTGAGAAATTTCAAGGGCAATGCTACACAGATGTGAGTCTCTCTCAGCATCATGGACTTATGGTAGTTTTGCAAGATTTGTTTTATTTACCAATTTATAAAATAACTAGCGTACATACATGGCATTGTCCAGGATTTTATTTTCTCATAGGTAATTCTTGTTAGAAAGATCTGAGATCCTATGTCTCCAATTCCCCAAACTGTCTTGTCCAGTACCGGTAACTTTTCCTCATATTCCTCAATCCAATCTGTATTCAGAATTATTAACATACAGAAGTTGGGTTCTTGAGGGAATACACTGACCTCTTCCTTGCTACTAGGTGTTGTCTCCATAGCAACTGGCCTATTCAAGACAGATCCAGTAGACTAAGGCTCACGAGCTTTCTGGCTGAGATTTCTAAAGGCCCCTCCCTAAACTGCAATTCCCAGGATTCCACAGAATCTTCTTAGGCAGCCAATTATACGAGGTCTTTGCCTGACACAACCAATCACATGAGGTCTTTGCCTGACACAGACCAACAAACTTTGACTTTTATATATTAAACATAAGTAGAGTGAAACAACAGATTTACTTACAAATTAGCAAAGCTGTTTGTCCATAGGATACCCCCACTGGAGAGCACATACCCTCAAGAAATCTTCATTCTTTCACTGCCTTGGACAAACATTCACAGTCACATGTGTCCCTTATTCTCAGCTGGAAGGATGTCAGTTCATCCAAATACAAGCTAAGTATTCTGGGCTATTTACCAGTGGTCTTTCTAACAAAGCAACAGGCAACCAGTAAAGTACCATCCAGGGTCAGGCCTGGATGGTACTTTGAAGAGGGTACACCTTTTAGTATTCCCTGCTTAAGAAAACCCTATGCAATCCATGAGGTCACTGTATATGGACAGGCAATTTGATGGTACATATCCAAACACCACAACTTAGAACCTTTTCACCCCTGCCCATTTTTTTCAGCCTTTAAAGGAGGCCCTTCGGGTGGTGCCACGTCATTCTTTGATCCATCTGGTGCTTGAAATCCATCCAATTGTTGACAGTGATGTAGAACAAGACCAAGGCAATTCACTAAATCAGCCCCCTGATTGGCACAGTGAATGAGTCTAATCAGTGTTTCTCAGACTGTTGGCTGGAGAACATCAGCGGGTTTTTGTGCTACAGCCCACCAGGGATCTCCAGTGGTGATTATGTGGGAAGGATGAAAGAAACCGGCATTGTGGGAGAAACAGTGACATACATTGAATGTGAAAAGAGGAGGAGACAAGAAATGACAGGACACGAGTAAGACTATTTTGTGAGATATGTGTGGGAACCAAAGTGTTCCACATTTAACAGATGGAAACTGGGACATGTGTGGCCAAGCGACGTGAGAGTGTAGTCAGGATGGCAAAGTTATCTATAAGGAAGAACAGACATGCTAGGAGAGACTGTAGCACTTTGCTCTTGCCTGAGCCTACTGGGAAGGACAAGACTCCACTCTCTCCCCTCCCTTCCCCTCCCCTCCTCTCTGTTAATTGAGTGCAAACTACACAGTTTGCATATCTTCAGACCTTTCATAGATGAAAACCAGAATACATGTGGCCAAGCAACATCAGAGTGTGGTCAAGATAGCAGAAGTGATTTATGTGGAAGAAGACACAAGTTAGGAGAGGCTGGGCCTGCTGAAGAGGCCAAGGCTTCACCCCTTCCACCAACTGAGTTAATTGAGTGCAAGCTACTTTTCTGCTTTGAACTTTGTTTGCAGTGATTGAAGTTAAGGTGAAGACAAAAGGGCAAAACCTATCTAACCAAGGGCAAAGTGGGAGGAGGGCAGATCAACTGGGACATTTTAAAAGCAACTGAAAAAGTAGGATGATAGAGGATTAATTGAGGCTGTCCATGTCAAAGGGAAACATTTGGAAGCTATGGAGAACATGAAAAAGTCCTCCACTTAGATCAGAGGTGGGCAACAGCCAGGGGGAGCATGTTGCCTTCTGTAAGATCTTGGAGGGCTTCCCTCTGACCTCTCAGGATATTTTTTTGACATTAATTATTTTTTAAAAAAGACCCAAATCCCAAAACCATTAATATCAATTGGGGTGGTGGTGATGGTCACGTGTGGCCTATGGGCTACAGTTTCCATATTCCTGCTTTAGCTGTTGGACTGAATAAGCAAGTTCTGTCTAAAACAGGGAAGCTGCATCATGATCCCTCAACAGCTAGTTCCTGTAACTGAGGCAAGGTGAAGGTCTTGATATAAGGAAATCACTGTGGCAAAACACTACAGCAATTTCCAAAGAGAAATTAGGCAGTGGAACAAAATTATATCAGTAATTGCCTGTTGATACTGCCAAACTCTTGGCCCCATCTGCCACCATTTGATAAGTGGTTCTACCTTGGACTAATATTTTGTGACTGGTGGGCTTCATTCTCTATCAAGGGGGTCTTGAAGGTAAAAGGTCTGAGAAGCCATATTCTAAATGTTATGGCCAGCGTGTGTGTGCACGCACCTGAAATTCTCACCAGAAGTAGATTGTTCTCTGTGGTAACCGTAATGCAGACCAGCTCTGAGCTATTTTCTCTAGTTTGCACAATTATTCCTGATTTAGTACAATAGATGTATTTCTGCAATAAAGTTGATCCAGGTCTGATCCTCCCAAGCTGTGTGGCAGCTTCCCAATGCGTGAACAAACACTGTCAGTAAGGCATCTAAGAACAGTCAGTCAAACTCTTTGGATCAATATGAGAGACATTAGCAGACCAGGAAGTTCTAGACCTTTAATAAATATTGTTGTTCATGCTGTCAAAAAGAAATAAAAATAATAAAATAAAGCTAAATCTTTTTTCTTTTTCCTTTTTTTAAAAAGCGTTTCAGACATCCATGTTGAGTGCTACATAATCTTTGGATTCATGTGTCGGACAATTACTGTCTAATTAATTAATCATCTGATAATTAAAATGACCTCTTTTTGGCTGATACTTGATCTGCGCGAGGTTCAAAGGAAACTTGACACATCGTGTTGTGTCCTGTTCCAGCATGACCTACAGGCATGTTATCGTGTTGTGTCAAATCTGGTTTTCCACAAGGAAAGTGAGCCAAGGTACAAATTAAAGGAGACGGGGGAGGAAGGGCACAACTGCACAGAATTAGAAATGGTATAACTGGTCCTTCTACCTGGCAGAATGTATACATATGGAAACTCCCAAAAGTGTCTGTATGCAACCTTGGGATGGGAATGGCTGAGCATGTTGGTTATGCTATGGATATTACACCACTGTGGATAAAGTAGATTATCCATGCCAATCAAATTAGTTAGGCCACTGATATGGACTACTGCCGCCATAGGTGGAGTTTCAGTAAGGCAGGCAAAGGGGAAATATGCTGATTGAAGAGCAAGGTGGCTTAGTCTGGCAGCCTTCAATCTTCTTGGACCTACCCAGATGCATAGGAAACTGTCTCATAGTACATCAGAGCATTGGTCCATTAGCTCACCAGTGTTGGCAATGGTTCAGGGGTTCTCCAGGATGGCAGGCAAGAACTTTCTTAGCTCTCCCTGGAGCTGCCAGAGATTGAACCAGAGACATTCTGCAAGCAAAGCATGTCCTCTGGCACTGAGCTATGGCTTCTCCATGTCTAATTATGTTGGGAATATGAAAGAGATAGCAGTGGATCTCTCAGGCAAAGTAATGAATGTGCTGGGCAGAAGATAAACAGTTCAGCAGCTCACCCTAGCCCACCCACAGAGTCCAGCAGAGAAAGAAACTGAACTTTGTCTTCTTCATCTGGTCCATAAAAGTAGTTTAACTTATGAATACATATGCATAACCTACACAGGTTCATCTTCTTCAAGGACAATGCCTATATGGCTTGGACACAGGCTATCTGAGAGACCAGATTTCCCAGTATGAGACTGCCTGGACTTTGAGATCTGCAGGAGATGCCCTTCTTTTTGGTCCTATCAACTTTACAAGTATGATTAGCAGCAACACAAGATAAGGCCTTCTTAGTTGTTACCCTTTCCCTAGGGATGCCGGTAAGGCCCTCACTTTGCTGTTCTTCCAATGGCAGGCAAAGACTTTTTCTTTCTGACAAGCTTCTAGAACTGAAAGTTTTTAAGGAAGGGGCTTTTAAGAAGGTGCTGCATTGTTTTCAATTATTCTGTGGTTTAACTGCTTTTTATCATTTTAAGCATACGTTGAAATTGTTTTAATATTGTTAATAGTTTAATTCTGTTTTAATGTTGACTTTTAAAATGTTTTTAATTATAATTGTTATTAATTTGCAAGTCGCCTTGCATCCTGTCCTTGGGAAGAAGATGAGATATAAATGAAGGTAACAACAGATTAATCTTGCTGCAAGAATGATGAGATAATGTATGTGTGTACATGTGTAAGGGAGGAATCTACTGCAATTTCCAACTTGCCTAATGGTTTCCAACATGCCAAAAGGAGGCAGCTGTAAGACTGCTGTTAAGAAGGCTGCCCCTGGATATCTCTATAGTGGATAACTATCATCCAGTGTCCAGCGTTCCATTTTTGAGTAAGGTAATGCTGGCTTGACAACAGTACATGTGAAAAGGATCTAGAAGTCTTAGTAGACAACCAGCTGAACATGAGTCAGCAGTGTGATGCAGCAGCTAAAAAAGCAAATGCTGCATCAATAGAAGTATAGTGTCTAGGTCAAGGGAAGTGATGGTACCAGTCAATTCTGCTTTGGTCAGACCCCACCTGGAATAATGTGTTCACCACAGTTCAGGAAGGATGTTGACAAGCTAGAACATGTCCTGAGGAAGGTGACCAAAATAGTAGGTGGCCTGGAGACCGTGCCCTATGAGGAGCAGCATAGGGAGCTGGCTATGTTTAGCCTGGAGAAGAGAAGGTTAAGAGGCAACATGATAGCTATGTTTATATATTTGAAGGGATGTCATAGGAAGGATGGAACAAGCCTGTTTTCTGCTGCTCTAGACACTAGGACCATTTCCGCACTAGACTCTTATAGCGCTATTATTCCACTTGCAACTTCCTATGGAATCCTGGGCTTTGCAGTTTTGGGAGGGGCCATCCGGCCTCCCGAAACTGCAAACCCCAGGATTCCATAGGATGTTGCAAGTGGAATAATAGCGTTATAAGAGTCTAGTGCGGAAATGGCCTAAGACATGGAGCAATAGCTTCAAACATCAGAAAAGAAATCCCACCAAAACATTAGGAAGAACTTCCTGATGGTAAGAGCAGTTTGACTGTGGAATATGTTGCCTGGGAGTGTGGTGAAGTCTCCTTCTTTGGAGGTCTTTAAATGGAAGTTGGGTGGCCATCTGTTGGGAATGCTTTGATGGTACATTCCTGCATGGCAGGTAGTTGGACTTGATGGCCTTTGTGGTCTCTTCCCACTTTATGACTCTAATTCTATGATAATAGAACTTGTGATGGCCTCTCCATTCCAGGGATCCCTGGTTGAAACAGTTTTCAAAGAAGTAGCTGTGTTAGTCTCTTGCAGCATGAAAAGGAAAAGGGGGGAGAAAGAAATGTGGCAACACCTTTAAGATTAATTGGATTTGTATTTTTAATATTATGAATCATGATTATCTAGATGCTTTTTAATTTGGTTTCAGGCCTAGTTACAGAGATGATTTTGACTGCCTTGGTGGATGACCTTCAGCAGGAACTAGACAGGAGAAGTGTGTTCCTATTGGTTCCTGGACTTAGCCCTAAACCTGGTGGCCCACGTTTCTTGATGAGGACTGTTTTTGCAGACATAAAGCTAGTGTGCTAACTATACCACTTCCTTGAGATGCCTGATCTGGCTACCTTAGACTTATCTTACATCCTGTCTGGACTATGTTAGTGCTGTGTACTTGGGGCTGCCTTTCAAGGGTGTCTGGCAACTTCAGTTGGTACAAAGAGCTGTAGCCGGAGTATTAACTGGGGCTTGTTGCATGGATCATACAACTCCCTTGCTCCAACAGCTCCACTGGCTGCCAGTCTGTTTCTGGGCATAAATCAAAGTGCTAGTCATGAGCTGTAAAGCCCAACACAGGGGGAATCCATTGCAATTTCCAGATGTACTGCCAGTTACTGAAACTGGTAGAACAATCAGCTACGAAATTGGTTGCACAAGGGGTATACAGTACCTATGGACCGCACGAATAAATCCATTTCTGTTTGTGGACCAAAAGGAACCAACAGAATTATCCTTAGTTTTTCTCTACTAAGTTCATTTTGCATTTATGCTCTTCTTTTCTCTCCATAAACACACACATGGAACGCATGAAATACTTTACATATCGAATGTTGAAACCTATCTTGAAATATATAAGCAAATATTTGTATACAGAAACCCACATTTTGGTGGATATATTGTTTTCTCGTGATGAGAGTTAATACTTTTTAAAAAAGACTCTTAGTGAATTTGTCTGACTACATCAGATGTACTGACTCTTTCCGAAGTTGTGGATGATGTTGGCCTTGTCTCCAGGGGATATTGGTTTTCGGTATATAATTAATAACAAGAAAACTGTATCCTGACTTGAGGGCCTGCATGAGCATCCTGGAACAAAAAGGGCCATAAATTAACATCAATTATGCATTAAAGTTCCAATTAACCTGGCTGATACTGATATACTTTAACAAGGTACACTTAGATAAAAGAAGCCAACTCTCTAATTACTTGGAATGGGACCTTCTGACCCATTCTTCCCTTTTTTCCCAACACCACCCTAATGAGGAAGGAAGTGAGAGGTAGGGGACCCATACAGAAGGTGAGGTTCTGAGCACCATCAGATGCCCCCCTGGGACATGCCACTACCTTCTTCTTAAAACTGTCAATGATGAATATTTTATTGCTCTCTGAACCTTTTAACCCTTTGAGGAGGCGGGTGGTTTGAGCTCAAAGGGCCTACTGTCCTTCCAACACTTTCTACTTTACATATTCATTTCCTTCATCTTTCATGTAGTCTTCCATTCTTTACTTAAAACAGGCATGTGTTTAATTTGTTTTGGTGCTGCTCCCATCTACTGCTTAGATATGAGTCCCCTTCCAAGATGAAGGGGGTAAATCAGTGGCCAGCATTTCAAAAGTCAACAGGACTGATCTATCCCCTTCCTGCCCTTCCACCTTGGTTTTCTTTCCATTCTCTTTCTTCTTTTCTTCCTTCCTTTTCCTTTCAAATGTCAGCATGCTGCTGGTGCAACCAGCCTTAGGCCATCCTGGGGTTTGCAGTTTAGGGAGGGGCCAGCCGGGATTCCCCAGGATTCCATAGGATGTTGAAAATGGAATCATAGCGCTGTAACAGGCTAGTGGGGAAATGGCCTTAGTATTGTGATCTTTTTGAGGTTGAGGGTTGCTGGGATCTCATAAAATCCATAACGGTCAGGTTGGCTTTGGCCATTTCCACACTGTACTGTTATAGTGCCATTATTCCACTGTCAACATCATGTGGAATTCTGGGGTTTGTAGTTCACTGAGGCCAAAGACCCCTCTGGCTGAGAATTGTAAATGCCCCTCCCTAAATTGCAAACCCCAGAATTCCATAGGATGCTGAAAGTGGACAGATCTCTCTTTCATAGGGTCACCATAAATTGAAACCAACATGAGAGCAAATAAGAACAACAATTAGAAGGTGGCCTGTGCTCCAACTACTCCTGCATCATAGTTGATGCATTCCCTTCTGCTTTTTCCACATGTAATTCTGGACTTGCGTCTTAAAGAGGCGACAGACCACATTTTTCTTTCTTTCATCTCCAGCATAAACCTGGGGACAGGGCCTATATTTATAGGGCAATTTCATACAAGGCTTTTAGTATGCTAGCACTATGAAGACATTTGCAGGTTACCATGTCTTTTTCCCCCCTGTTTATAAATTTTCTGAGGTGAGGGGGAAAAAGACAGATGCAGTTGTCCTTTCACACTATATAATTATAGCATTATGATTCAACTTTTAATTGCTGTGTCTGCATTCTGTGGAGTCCTGAGTTTTGTAGTTGGATGAGGCACTAGAACTCTCCAGCAGTTAAACTGGAATTGTCGTTCTCTAGTTATGTAGCGTGAAAGTCCAAATACTACATAACTATAGAACTATGGAGCCTTTGTAAAATTCTGTGAATGAGCCAAGTGAAACCTGTATGCCTTCTAGGAACCACTCCAGTTTTGATTTTTCTGTACAAACATGTAATGCTTTATTGTACGTGAACACAGAGAACTTACTAGCTTTGTTATTAACAATTATTAACGTGCTTTAAAAAAGCTCAAGTTAAACCATCACTGATTGTTGGGGTGATGCTGTGATAAAAAAGTCTTGTCTGAAAGTGTCCACAGTTTCATTTTATAGCAGCTGGTTTGGGTTGATGCTTCAGAAATCACAAATTCTTTCCTTCTTTACCCTTCTGTTCTGCAACCATGCATCTCCTAGAAAGCAGGCTATAAAAACCACACACAGATATCATGCCTTTCTGTGAACAGATAAAAAAAATAATTTTTTTTTATTGCTTGTGTCTGGTAGGTTGGCCACTGGGCAGAAGAAAAGGCCTATAAAGTTGAAGAGGTGGCGGGAAGGAAGAGATGAGGGATGAAGGTGCAAAAGCAGTCAACTTGAATTGTCCTAGGTATGCTGCCCTGTACTTGTTTCCATCTCAAAGTGGTACTTACAAATGGGTGTGTGAGAGTTTATGTGGTCTTTTTATAACTCCGGCCCTGTCTTCTTCAAAGTGGCGATATTTTTAACTACTTAGAGTTGGGGAGGGGAGAGAAAAAAAGATAAAATATAAGCACATCCTTTGACACACAGCTCCTGTTATCTGGCAGTGAGGGAGGCTTCCCAGATCTATGTTCTATCATCAGTGTACTTTTCCTTTTCACCAGGAATAAGTTTATAAATAATCTTGCCCACTCAGGAAGCCCCTTTCTCTTGAGCAGTACCAGGGATTTGGTCAGAAAGAGGATTATTGATAACATGGAATATCTTTATTATAGTGCTGGCCGCGAGCATGGCTCTACTTAAAGGTCTGTCAGCATTTTGATTTTATATATATTTCTTCAGAGGTTTATAAACTTGCACGGGGGAAAAAAAATTAAATGTAAAAAGTACTCAGCCCTAAAACTTGGCATGCAAAGGATTTAGCTGCCAGAAAGTTGGACTTATCAGTGTTATTTTTATTTTCAATTAAAACTAAATTGGGCTTGGCTTAACTTCTTGCAGATTAAATAACCGGTTCTGCCTTTTGAGTGGCATAGCTTAACCCTTTGCTTCTGCTGAGGTCAGATGACAGAAGAAATAGAGCCTCTTGATCACGTTGAGCCATCACAATACTGAATTGGTCCAGGCCATTTTGCTGCCCGAGGTAGAATGGCAAACTTATATCCCTACCTCATCCTACAAACCATCAAGTTGTTCTGGCACCTGAGGAAGAAAATCTTGCAAGCAGCTCTCCTTTTCCCTGTCAGTCAAAATACTGGTGCCACACCTTAAATAACTAACCATTTTTCACTAAATCCCAAATGAACCCACTGAGGCCCCATCCACACCACACAATTATAACACTGTTATTCCATTTTAACTGCCAGGGTTCCATCCTATGGGATCCAGGGATTAGCAGCTTAAGGAGAGGCATTTAGAATTCTCAGCCGCAGCATTCCACTGCCTCACCAAATTACAAACCCCAGGATTCCATAGGATAGAACCATGTCAGTTAATGCGGGACAATGGTACCATTATTGTATAGTATGAATGGTCCCAAGACATCTTCCTCAGTGTCGCTAATGATAGGGCATGTCTTGCTCATAACAGTGCTTGGGGGGAGATCATGGGATGGGTTTCAGAGAGATCCTAGCAAGATACCCCTTATTAAAAAAAAAAAAAAGGCAGGAAAAATGCTGCTTTCTTATCATCAGATGTCCTGCTGTGTTATAGCAAGATCTCCTCCAGTGTTTCACAGATGAAAAGCAAGATACTTGGCCAAGCAATGTCACAGTATGGCCAAGATGACAGAAGCTGTTAGTAAGGAAGAGCACACAAGCTAGGAGAGGCTGCAATTGTTTGCTTTTGCCTGAGCTTTCAAGGAAGGGCAAGACTCCATCCTCTCCTCCCCCCACCACTGAGTTAATCTGTACAAACTACTCTATTTGCTAGCACATAAGACTCACTTTTTTTCCTGAAAAATACTATTTGCGTCTTATATGCCAGTGCATCTTATATGCCGGCAAATATAGTATTTACTGGTGTATAAATGGGGTGTGTCTTATATATTGGTGTGTCTTATATGCCAGCAAATATGGTATGTTTGCTTTGTGAGCTCAGTTTGCAGCAACTGAAGCAAGCTTAAGACAAATGGGGAAAGTGGGAGGAACTGGGGCATTTTAAAATCAAGTGGAAAAGTGGGATGAGAGAGAAATAATCACCACTGTCCCTGCCAAATTGGGGCAGTTGGAGGGTTGTTTGTTGTTGTGTGCTTTCAAGTCATTTCCAGCTTATGAACCTTAAGAACCTTAAGGCAAACCTATCATGGGGTTTTGTGGGATGGAGAGTGTGTGATGCACCCAAGGTCACCCACTGGGTTTTCACAACTGAGCAGGGAACTGAACTCTGGTCTCCAGGGTTATAGTCCAAAGCTCAAACTGCTACATCACGCTGGCTCCAGTTGGAGAGCAGGCAGGAGGTGTTAGTGGATTGATCAGGAAAGGCTGGTATAGACATACTGAATTCCAGGGAATAAATGGACTGCCTAGCTCAGGGTTGTCCAACCTTTTGGCTTCCCTGGGCCTCATTGGAAGAAGAGATATTGTCTTAGACCACACATAAAATACACTAACAATAGCTGATGAGCTAAAAGAAGGGTCTGTGCATAATTTTTGTTATATCCACCACCACAGATAAGCAAAAAAGTCCTTGCATAATAATCCTAATTATGCGCTACTAGTGGGATATTTGACATTGTTTTTGAGAAACGAATGCATCAATATCTGGTTTGAAGGAAGTAGTTGCAATTCTCAGTGAGTGCTCACTGAGGACGTAATGATTATTCCATTCCATTCCATTGTCATCTACAAAGTTCGCGCTCGAGAACCATGTAATTGAGTTACTCCCCACCCCCCAAAAAAATGCAAAAAAAAAAAAATCTCATCATGTTTTAAGAAAGTTTAAGGATTTGTGTTGGCAGCATTCAAAGCTGTCCTGGGCTGCGGGTTGGACAAACTTGGGCCATTTCCACACTAGACTGTTATAGCACTATGATTCCACTTTCAACATCCTATGGAATCCTAGGGTTTGCAGTTTAGGGAGCGGCTACCTGGCCCCTCCAGAAACTGCAAACCCCAGGATTCCATAGGATGCTGAAAGTGGAATCATAGCACTATAACAGTCTAGTGCGGAAATGGCTTTGGTCTAGCTCATGTCCAACCTAAAGATAAAGAACCGTATAATGGAGCTTAGAAGCCTGGAAACTATCCATTCACAATTAGCACCTGGGGAGCCAGGAGCATGCGTGATTCAATCACAAAATTTAGGTGCTGGGGCTCTAGTGGTGGGTCATATTTTCTTGGCCATGCACTTTTATACACAATCTTAAATTACTTTTCTGGGGATGGTACAAAGTAACTGAGGCACGATGGGGAAAGCCAAGGGATGTGTGTTGCCCCTAGTTTGGCAAAAGCAGTGAAACTGTGGCAGAGATGGGACTCCAAAGCTGTAATTTCATCCCCCCCCCGGATGTCAATAGAACTTCAATAAATGCTGAAAGAATCCCTTTATTTTTATGTTCTTCTGGTACAAAGGAATATTGCTTCTCGAGTGCTAGGTTTTTTCATGCTGCCCTCATACAACAGCGATTAAACACACACACACAGGGCAATACAGCTCCAAACCCCTGCTTTCCTCTTCAAGGCTAAAGTCAAAAACCCTTTATCATGTTCACTGAACATATAGGTTTTTTATGTGCTTTAAGCACAGTTAAGTTATTTAAAGCCCTTTCTTCACACTGTACCGTTTATTCTTTCCTTCATGTCTCTCAGCATTTCCTATTTGTGGTCAGTGGAATTGTATCTTTCCTGTACCGAATCATACACAAAGGATAATACTGTTCTGTTTTGTCTGTTGACAAGATCTTCAAATCCTACTGCCCCATGGATGCATAATCAAAATTTAAAGGAAAATGTTTCCATATATATATATATATATATATATATATATATATATGGATTTAGCTAAGACTTTGACACCATGGAAACTAGGCCCTAGGCGATGATCCTGTTCCATCTAAATATTATCCCCTGACTTTCAATTTGACTTATATTTTTTCCTGTTTTGTGAAGCTGCTCTTTTCACAGTAACTTATTTTGGATTTTAGGAGCAGCTCATATGCCTTGCAAACATCTGACTTTGGAGAGGATATGTTGGAGCCTCCAGTTCTGTACTTATGAGAAAGCTGCTTTTTATATATACGCATGTGCACTAGTGAAAGGGCCCTTATTTTGACAGGCTGAATATATGTGGAAGGAGGACACACACTGCTAGGACTCTATGCGCACATGCATGGTACTTCTGCATGGCTAACTGGTCTGTGTGTGCATAGATGTGTGCACATGTTGCGCTTGCACAGAAATACACAAAGACAGGGGCTTGTCAAAGAAGGCTTAATATTAGCAATGTTTGTGTGAGGCCTGAACAGGGCTGAATTATCGGTGTTTCAGCTGGTGCAAATGGTTATAAGACCCTTACGGGCTAGGGAATTAGTGCTTCGTCTTGCTTCCTCTTCCACAGGTCATTCCTGGACTAGACTGTTTTAGGCCATTTCCACACTAGAGTGGAAGAATGTTTCACCCCGTGTCATGACTGGTATTTTTTACTCCGACTTACTATCTGCATGCCCTCCAGTTTCTATTGAAGTAGAGCACAGAAAATTGTTTGTAGCTTCTGCATCATCAGTTCTTGTGAAACTCCTATTCCCCTCCCTTGTTCCACCCTGCTGCCGCTGATTGATCAATTCTAAAGAAAAAAAAAATGTTGTAGAAACCATTGCTGTATTTTAGCAGAAGTGTGTGAACCGCTGCAACGCTTCTGCATGTAGGAAAAAACACAGCAGAAGTGGTTTGGATTGTTTTCATTGGAGTGTTTTTTGTTTTTAAAATACATCGGTTTAACGTCAATGTTAACTGCGCTAAGACCTCAACTTGTGCGGAATCACAGAGGGCAGAATGACGTCAAACCGGTTTAAACTGCAGATGTAAAAGCGACAATACGACGTTACTGCGATGTATCAGCCTTGTGCAGAAAGGGCCATAATGTTATTATTCCATCTTCAACATCCTATGGGATCCCGGGGTTTACAGTTTGGGGAGGGGCCCTTGAATGCCCCTTTGAGGCCCTTCCCTAAACTGTAAACCCCAGGATTCCATAAGATGTTGAAAGTGGAATAATAACACTATAACAGACTAGTCCAGGAATGGCCACAGTCACTTCCTTTATCTGCTGATGTTTCTGTTCACATCAGCCTTGTGTGGGTAACCTGACTGAGTAAAATCCATGGGGTCAGGTTGCTAGTTTCACTTAAATTAAAGGGTTGAAAACAAATTTATGTGTATAAGATTTTTGTGCTGTTATTTATTGTGCTATCTGTTGGAGAGCCAACTTGATGTAGCGGTTTGAGTTTTGGACCAGGACTCAGTGTTGGGCTAAAGCTCCAGAAAATCAGAGTCTGAATCCCCACTCAGCCATGGAAACCCACTGAGTGACTTTGGGCAAGTCACATTCTCTCATCTTGAAAGGAAGGCAGTGTCAGTCTCTCTGGAAACATTTTGCCAAGAAAACCAAGATAGGTTCACCTTACAGTCACCATAAGTCAGAAATGACCTGAAGACACACAGCAACAGATGTATATATATGTCTTGTTTAACTGCAAGTGCAATGAAATTATTTTATCAGGAATCCATCAGCCATGGCTAAAAGGAAGGCAGTTTCTGTATCAGGAGGAAGTGTTGACAGGAGCAAGAGATAAAACAGGTGTAATGCAGATCAGGGGGGAAAAAGCCATAGATCAGATGCCTACTTTTGACAGGTTATCTGTAGCCAAGACATTAAACAATCTAAGATAAATACATTGAAAGGAAACCAGACATGCCAGGAGCTGGAAGCCAGGAGTTGTTTTGGTCTCAACAGTTAGCTGGTGTTCTCATCTGCCTTGTATTGGCAGAGATGTCCAACCAGAGTTCAGACATCGAGCCAGTGCCCAGATCTTCACCTGTATTTAATGACAGTGTTCTTCAGATGTGCTCTTCTTTCTGAGACTTTCAGTGCAGCCTCATACTATTTCTGAGGAGAAGGATCTGGGTCAGATATCTCTGCCTTTCCCTGCAGCTGGGAGGAGGGCTTTCCACCTCCTCCGAAGCTGAGCTGATCTCCTGAACAGAAACGAGCCTTGGCTGGTCTTCAGGCATCTGCTAGGTCTCTTCCACTTGCTGACAAGGCATGTCTGCTTCTTTTATAACGCTAAGAATTAGGAACAAAATGAACAAAAGAGTGGTTCACTAAAGTTTGGCAAATAGTACATTTCTTCAAATTTAGGGAGTTGGACTGGAAGAAATAGACAAAAGAACCATAGAATCATAGAATCATAGAAATGTGGAGTTGGAAGAGACCCCAGGGGCCATCCAGTCCAACCCCCTGCCATGCAGGAACACCCTCAAAGCACTCCCGACAGATGGCCATCTAGCCTCTGCTTAAAAACCTCCAAAGAAGGAGACTCCACTCCTCTCCACTCCACTCCACTTTAAACCCTAAATTTATAGAGAACTGGAAGCCTTTTATATAATATTCAAGAATGATTTTGGTGTAGACATTAATATTTGATCATGTTTCATTATCTCATTAATTATTGGTGAGACTTCAACTAGTGTCTAATATTTTGTGGTATATATTGTTTCATATTAAACATAACAAGAAATCGATGTATGTAGTGTTATGTGTAGAGGTTTTTTGTACAGTTAGTACAATTTTGTACAATTTCTTATTTGGTATTTTTAACTTCACTTATTTCTTATTGAATATTATTTGAATAAAAGGGGAGAGAATAAAAACATGCCCTCAGAAACACAACTGGGTTGCATGTAATCTTACTTCCTGTCAGCTATTATAAATAAGCCTGTTGTCTGCATAGCCTTGTCTCTTTATCTCCAACTGAATAAACCTCACCCGGGATTCTCAGGAATGTAAGGGCAGCCCCAGATATTTTGCTGCCTGAGTCAAAGGACCAAGGGGCCATTCCTCTGCTTTTAAAGTGAAAACACATAGTACCCTAGGTCCACCGATTTATTTTAGCAACTCAGGAAGAAAATCTCATATGCTTCTCACAGTTCCTGTCAGTGAAAGTACAATCATAATAAATAAAAAAGCTAGAATTGTTGTGCTCTTTCATGACACGCTCCAAATCTTCTAAGATCTGCTTAGTATCACTAGACTCTGCCTTATTAACTGGGCTATCTCCAATTATAGAAGGAACCTATCTCTGAAAAATAGTCATGGAGGTGCAAGGGGAGAAGGCTTCTGTGCTCCTATCTTTCTAGTGGACTTCTTAGAGGTATTTGTGACTTTCAGTCCTGGTCAGTGGATCCATACCAAAGGCGGGGTGGGGTGGGGATGGTGAATCCATTCCTGGCTTAATGGCTGCTGCTTCTGCAGATGTTCTGGTTTGTGCAGGAGCTGTTTCTGTGCTGAACTTCGCTTGGGAGTAGAGTCCTGCACCTGGATGTCTCCTGTATAACCTGGACCACCTGGAGGTGGAGCATCTGTAAAACCAAGAGTTGGTTCCCTGCTCTGCTTCACTGCTCCCGTGATAAATGGATCCATCAGGCGCTTCTGTTGGCCACTATGGGAAACAGAATGATGGACCAAGCGGAACTTCAATAATAGCACTCTTTTTCTTATTCATCTGTCAACTGAACACTGATTCAGTTGACTGAGACAGTTGTTTCTGTGGCTCCAAGCAGGCTCTCTGCCCTGTACTGTGTTCACATTTGTTCATTTCAGTGTTTGCTTCTTGCAGACATTTATTGAATGCACATATATGTTAAATGCCTCACTCACTGACAGAATGTTTGTGACTTGCATCACCAATAGACTTCTTAATGGCCAGTGTTGATAAGGTGACTATTACTGTCAGTACTTTATGCATCCAATTTCACTCCGATTCTACCTCAAATTATGTGTATATTCATGCATATATATTTACGACCTTCGAAGGTTAGATGCCATGCATCTCACAAAGTGGACTGTCATCCATGAGAGCTCATGGATCTGCTGGTGTTGAAGATGCCACACAAGTCGTTATAGTGATAAGAATGGTGATTATGCCAAGGTAGAGACTGTATGCTGGTTCTAGTCTAGTCCACTTCTCACTCTGCAAAGCTGGTATTTTTAAGACGTTAAGCATTGTGGGGGGTGGTTGGGTGAAACCTATATACAGCTTGCATTGTTGCTCCTGAAGGTTTCCAGTGCAGGCAGTTCATGTCGTCCTTATCTGCCAGAGAAAAATGTGGTTCAGATGAGTTGGGGACCAATACCTGTCCAGTTTTATGGGGCCATTTGTAGTCTGAAACCCATACTGTGGCCAACCCTGTTCTACTAGAACTTCAAGGGGGTAAGCTTCCCACCTGTCCCTCTTTACCTCTTGCCTGAGATCCTTACTTGTGGCCTAGAATGGAGCTTCTGAAAGGGCTGCAACAGAACTGGAGGATGAGTTCCAGAAACTCTGTTCTGCTACAGATAGAGAAAGGGGCAGCAGCAGAGGGTTGTTGTTGTTGTTGTTGTTGTTGTTGTTGTTGTTGTTTGCTTTCAATTAATTTCTGATTTATGGCAACCCTAATGCAAACTTATCATGGGGTTTTCTTGGCAAGATTGGTTCAAAGGGGGTTTGCCACTGCCTTCCTCTGAGGCTGAAAGAGTGTGACTTGCCCAAGGTCACCCAGCGGCTTTCCGCAGCTGAGTGGGGATTTGAACTCTGGTTTCCCAGAGTCCTAGTCCACCCAAACCATTGTATCATCCTGGCTTTGCTATTGTTATGGTGAACTAGTGTATATACCCGGTGTTGTCCGGGATTTTATTTTCTCACAGGTAATACTTGTTAGAAATATTTGAGATTCTGTGTCTCTAGTTCCCCAAATTATCTTGTCCAGTACCTGTAACTTTTCCCCACATTCCCCAATCCAATCTGTATTCAGAGTTATTAACATGCAGATGTTAGGTTCCTAAAGGAATACACTGTCCTCTTCCTTGCTGCTAGTCCTCATCTCCATAGCCACAAGCCTATAGAGCTCTCTGGCTGAGAATTCTAAAGGCCCCTCCCTAAACTGCAAACCCCAGGATTCCATAGAATCTTCTTAGGTAGCCAATCATAAGAGGTCTTAGCCTGAGACAGCCAATCATACGAGGCCTTTGCCTGACACAGACAAGCAGACAAACTTTGACTTTTATATTTTAGATATGTAATTTGGATGATGGTATTTTTATATTATATATCTCTTATTTCCACTTACTGTTAAGTGGCTTAGAGTATTTTAACAGGAAAATAAGGTATGAATATTGAAAATAACACAATGAATTGATTTTTTAAATAAAATATTACTGATTTGGCTACACCTGGAAAAAACAAGTCCCTGACCATCAACTCAATCCCTAAAAGGAGATTTTTGTACCCGAATAAAGTATGGTGCATTAGCTTCCATTCCACACGGATCAAACTTTGTATACCAGGTCTGTACAGTGCTCTTATTTCTTTCAAAGATCCTTTTCAGTATTTTGAAAAATTTGGACAACCCTTGGCATTTTACCCTCCTCCTGCCCTAGTAACACCCGTTTCGTTCCTCTTGTGTCTCCCTATTTTGTTTGATCTTCTCCTTCTTAAAATCTGGCTGAAGGTAGCAGTTTTCAACCATGTCATGTCAGACTGCGGACTCAGCTTTAATCCCAATAAGCAACCTGGGAAGCCAATTTAAATTAATTTCTGCACATGTCCATCTTTCACCTTTCCCCATGCTGGATGTAGAGGAAGGTTGCAGGGTACATGCACTTTTAATAGCTGTATAGAAGAGGAACTTCAGCAGGTTCACGGAGAGAACAGAAAAGGTTCCCTTCCTGTTAGCCAATTATTCAAGGCACCTAAGTGCATGTCTTTTTTTTTTTTTAAAAAAAATATCTGGCGAGTCTCTTTCTCTCCTGTTTTTTTTTTAAAGAGAGAGAGCAATTCAAGTAAAAAAAAAATGGTGCTTCCATAGGTAAAGGTACTGCTCCCATTTTCAATTATTTATTATTTTTTAAAATTTATTGAGGTGGTGATTTTGTGGTCTTTATTTTTGGTAGCTGCATTTGGAAAACTCTCAGAAAGACTTACCTGGCACTGATTCGTCTACATTTTCAGTTTGCAGCTCCTAAAACAGCCACCTGAGTCTGACTGATGGCAGAGCTGACCCCGTTTTCAGTCCACACATTAGCCTGGAAAGTGTGGATCTTATTAGTTCATGTGGAACTCATAAAGACTGAATTCTTCAAACATTCCTCAATATAAACCATGAAGGCTCAAGTGGAAAATGACCAGAGCTTGGAACACTACATTGAAAGCAATTTGTTCCATTTACAACTCCATTGCCCCCAAAATAGTTGCTATCATAGTGACAATTTTAAAAGAACATCATTGCCTCATTATTCAAAAGTAAGAGCCAGCCGTTCTTTTTAGTTGATTCTAAAGGCAAGTCTCAGGATATTACAAGTTGCTGGGCTCTAGTACAAAAAACACCGAAGTTGTGAACCCATATTCCCTGTAACTACGGATGTAGCTAAACCTGTTATACCTATACCACAAAAGGAATGAAGCGATCACTTCATGTCATAAATATCATGTAAATTATTTATGCTTTCGTTATTGCAAAAAGTAATGAATTGCAAGCAACTTTTCATCTGCAATAAAGTATTCTTGCAAGCTCTGAGAAAAACAGTCTCAAAGTCTTTGTGCCTCTCTCTGTTCTTCCATTGTTTTTTTCAGACAGACATGCACACATATAAACTCATGCATACGTGCCACTTCTCCTTCTTCTGCATAGGTCAGCTTGCTATTTTTAACCAGCTTGTTTTTATTTTCAAGCACCAATCAACATGTGTTATTTCTTGTCTACCAAAGATGACAGAGCTTGAAAGCTTAATGATGGAGACAGAAGGCACAGAGGAGGGTCTGGAGCTAATGTTCTCTGTTCTCTGAACCTGTCTGTTCTGTCAGTGACCCATATAGAGAGTAGCTGTGTCAGCTTATCAGTTAACCAGCCAACACTGACAGACAAATAACTTAGACTGAGTTTGGGTGAAACTGCTTTAAAAAGTGCCAGCTCTTTCTGAGCCCACTAAAGTGCCTTATTTGTGGAAGCTTTCAGGCCTTGGGTAGAAATCGACCACATCTACACAAATATGTATTTTCAGGAATGTGGTCATTGATTTTTTTTTAAATGATAAGCTCTTTTTGTTATTGTAATTTTTCATCTTGTATCGGCCCTGATGAGAATGATGTTGAAAACACAAAGAGAGATGGCTTGTTTTTGAGGAGAAGGTAAAAATAGCCTTCCCTTTCATGGGCTTAATTAGAATGATGAATAATTATATCCATTTCTAAGACTCAACCAGTGTATATTAAGTAGACTGTATTCTTATCTAGATGGGAAATCTGTGTTTGGCAGGTACCACTTCATTCCACAAGGAGGAGGAATAGATGATGCAATGCTTCTCTGTTCAACAACATTCACTGCATATAGAAAACTAGCATGAAGGTAAATGAGTTCAGGCCCGGAGAGTGGTGGAGAGTAGAAAGGAGAAAAAAACATTGTTACCACACTATACAATCCCACTCTGTGAGATGTGCTGTTTTCATAATTGGGCATGTGAACATCTGTTTGAACACATGCTGAAACACATGTTTGAAAGAGTGTTGGCTGTAAGCATGTTGCTGGGTCAGGATGAGCTCAGACATGATCAGGTCATAAGTTCAGAGAAGATTAGGCAAGAAAGCCCGATTTTAATGGGCTTGTGATAATCCTTTCAAAAACTGCAAGCCACAGGCACTCCCAAAAACAATAGCAGGTGAAACTGCCCAGGTGAAGGAATCAGGGACCCTACTTTGAGTATACCCTATGGAGGCCTCCCCTATTCACACTACCTGACCAAAACATTAAGAGATTGTCAATATTCCCACCAATGTTTTGTCACCTAGAGTCAAGACAATCAGCTCATTCCAGACTCCTTTGTCAGTTTGGTGGGAAAGCCATTACCACTTTGTTCACACACTGTCCTTCAGGGCAGGAAATAGAGTATAAGCCCCCAGCTCCACCCCCAGTAAATTGTGGTGCTTGCATGCAATGCAATCTCTGTTTGTTCTTGCTATCCTCAGACACACTGTCTAAATCACTCCACTTCAACCTTCTACTTCCGAACTGGTAGCTATCACCCTTTCCACTCAATTTTTCTCTATCCAGCCTTTCCTGCCTCAGATTCCAATAGCCTTGTATGGTTCTTGAGAATATCTGATTTCTTGTATGCTTGCTAATTTCCAATAAAATACTTTGTTTAACTTTTAATTGGAGTTCTCTCTACAGTTAGTCCTGGTGTACACAGGTGAAAAGATTCTGCCGTTACCCTTCTCTTGCAGGCCTCCTTTTGAGCTATAATTCCCCAAATTCTAAGGAGATGCTGGCATTGTGAGTGGACCTCAAAGTCCCCCATCTCTCAGGGCAAAAATGCATTGTAGTGATAGTGAGTTAGGTGGGGGTGGGATGGTAAAAATAATAGTATATGCTCTGGTATGGTGTTGTCATTGTTGTTTGCCTGCAAGTCACTTCTGACATGACAACCCTAAGGTGAACCTATCAAGAGGTTTTCTTGGCAGGATGTGTTCATAGGGGGTTTGCCTTTGCCTTCCTTTGAAGGTGAGAAAGAGTGACTTGCCCAAGATCATCCAGTGGGTTTTCATGGCTGAGCAGGATTTGAACCCTGGTCCCCTGGAGTTCTAGTCCAACACTCAAACCATGATGCCATGCTGGTTCTCTTACAGTATGGATACTGGCACAATAATAAGTCTAACTGTTTAGCCAGTTTTTGTCTTTCATTCTCCTTCTTCCTCTGACGTTAATTCTCAGCTGAAACTGACTGGCTGGATTGTAAGGTGGAACAGATATGGAGCTTGATCCTTATGAAGTCTTCTCTTTCACAGCCCTTTCTAAATTCAGTGACTGTTCCAGAATCCAAGGCTTAACAGTAGCCATGGCTGTGTACTCTGTCACTTCTGAGCCTGGTGCTCCCTTTGGTGCATGTAGGACAAAGGAGGGGCTGGTTCTGTTCCTAAAGAAAGGACTATAGAGGAGCACACATCTAAAGTCAGCACAGACATGGATGGGGATGGTTTTGAACAAATCCATGACAACATAGTCTGAAGCATCTGGTTTTGAACCATGGAGTCAGGAGGCTTCAGACCCTGCTCCCCAGAGAAATGATGGTAGTGAGAGTTGTTCTTCTAGGTTTGCTTCATGAAAAAAATTGACAGTGTGGACCAGAATCAACTGCATGTCCTTCTCCAAGGCAGAGGGAACACTTCAGTCATTTGAATCCTGATCTTCTGGAATCCTAGCTGTATATGCAAATCACTACTTCACACTAGTTCTCAGAATTGCATTAATAGGAATTATATGCTTTTATACATCTTTCATTACAGCATATTTTCAACAGATTTTTTCTTTCAGATTCTGTTCACACCTAAATTAGCACGATTTTTTAAAATATTATATGAAGTAGGCCTTATCCTTTATCCTCCCCTACCCACTGCATTCCTTCTCCACAGATGTAAAATATTTCCTGGTTTTAAGAAGAAATGCAAATAGACTACCAAAAAAGGAAAGAGAAAAATAGAAGGAAAAAGAAAGGGGGAAAAAGGTGAAAAACATGAAGTGTGCTCAAAGAAAGTTGATCTCATAGATAGAAATGCCAGCAGGCTCCCATCCCTCAAACCCAAATGCTTGTTGATTTTGGCTGAATGCATCTGTTGAGTACCAAGTGACATTTACCTATGCAGGCAGCATCTTGGATTTCAACACAAACTAATCTAGCCATCCTTTGGGCATCCATCATTTCCACTGACCCAAGCGAAAGAACAGCATGCAACACCTTGTTATGCTCTTGCATTCAGGAGGGGCATCAACTAGCGATTAAAGGTAGTAATTTGTCCAGGCACATTTAGAGGAAGGGAGTGACCTGGGGTTTGCACATATTGTCAAACAAAGGGGGACTTAGATAATGAGAAGAATGTCTTCACAAGCTCCCACCCAACCAGTAATCAAGTTCTGTCTTGAAAAAATAACAGGGAGAACAGAAAGTCCAACTTCTCTTCCCTGTCTCTATCCATCTATCCATTTTAGCATTGCTTAAGAAAACACATTTGGAATGGGGTTTAGCTTCTTAAGGTGTCAAGCTCATTTTGGGGGGTTGCATTAGCTAAACTCCATTCCAAATGGCAGTGGGCACAGAGGTCTAATGATGGAATATACATAAAGTAAAGGCGTCACTTCTTGGGAATGTTTTTTTTTTTAATGGTTTCCTTTGTTTTGCGGTTTTGCTTTCCTGACCAATCATGATTCTTTTAAGAATGCAAGTAAAGGGCAGCACTTAAGTTCTCCATGAATTTTAGGAAGGATGTTAGAATTTCTATTAGAAAACATAACTTTGCTAAGTTCCATTGTAGAAAAAAAAATGGAGGCAGCACCAGAAAATGGAAAACATAAAAAGAGTGATAGATATGGGCCAGAAAGTTTATGTTTACACATGGACACGTTGTTCTTGTTTTTGTGTGCTGTCAGGTGTTTCCGAATTATGGCAATCCTAAGGTGAACCTACCAGAAGGTTTTCTGGGGCTGAGAGTGTGTGATGCCCCCAAAGTTAGCCAGTGGGTTTTGAGGGTCAAGCAGCGAATCAAACCCTGACTTCCAGAGTCATAGTGGAATGCTCAAACCACTATACTATGCTGGCTCTAAAGGTTTACATGGACAAAATGGAGGTAGGGCAAGATAAACAGGCAATAAATATACCTTACATCTTCAAGTAACACCTTCCGTATTAACTCATCTCCCGTACATATCACAGAGGGAGTGTGGTACTAGGTATCCCCACTGAATCTCCTAATTGCTTTGCATGAATTGTGGGTTTCAGGGTAATTGAAGAAGGTATCCCCACCATTTCGATGGCTGTATCTTGCATGGGAAGATTGGCAATGATAGGCAACCCATCTTTCAGAGATGTACATAGAAGCTAGTAATGAACAAATTCAAATCAGAGAAAAGGAACACCTCATCATCACAAGGAAAGAAGGTCCCAACATCCACCACCTGGCAACGAAGAGGCCCCAGTCTCCCCAGCCAACTGTTGCTTTTAGCATCCCTCATCTATTGTTGTCATACACACCACCACCATGAATCTAGGGGATGACATGGCAAATCCACAGATCACCACGTTGCATTAAAGTTCAGAAAAAGGTGTTTTGCTTCAGGTCTCTCATGTACATGTACAATAATCTGAGAAAGAAAGATATCCTGATGTGGACGAGAGTCCAGGACCCTTGGCCGAAAGCAGGAAATGGTGATGTTCCAAGTAGATTGTCTAATCATTTGTTTAATTCAAGGAGAGGACAGAATGGATAAAAAATGTGTTGTATCTTTGTGTGTGTGGTAAATGATATGTGGAAAAAAACCCCCACATTTGTATGCTATCCCTCTTTCTCTGGGACGTACACACACACAAGTGAGAGAGAGAGAGAGAGAGAGAGAGAGAGAGAAAGAGAGAGCAACCTCAAGACAAGACACTTCTATAAATAAAAATGTCCCACCCACCCTTCATAGAAACCTTTGGGGAATTTAGTGAGTGTGTGTTTTTATAAGATATTTCTGTTCAATTAGGCCACACAGCACAGTGGCTTTATATGAAAGGCAGCCTAGAGACTGAGCGAGCGAGCACAGGATAGCTCTGTGGAAGTGAGAGTATGTTGTAATGATAACAACCCTGCTGTGGTTGTAAGTGTCATCACCTCTTATTCTTAATCAAAAGGCTTCCAATCCCTTCTCAAGGCACGTCCTCTGGAAATGAAGGGACTGCCAGAAGAATCATTTGAATGTGGCAGCCCTTGATAATGATGAAATGAATAAAAGGTTCACTCCTTTTTTTTTCTTGTTGTTTGGGTGAGGAGGAATTCAGCACATGGCTCATGAAAAGGCAATGGTTTAATAGCGCTGACGGCAGCCACAAGGGCTTCTAGTTATCCACCGTGCAGCCTCCTTTGCAGAGATAATGGCTGCAATAAGGGCTTCCCCTCAGCCTGCTCTCAAGGCCTGACAGAGCAGAGGAATCTGCCTGGCGTTCCAGAGTGAAACCTGAAGGAACCGAAGGCCGGTCCACATGGTCACTTTTTGTGCTTATTTAAATATAGGCCATGTGATGAAGCCAGTAACCAAAGCACTTCACCATGCACCCAGATCCCAATTTAGTGTGCCTTTGCATAGATTGTAAAATGCCCTTGGTGATAACAGGGCATTGGAATGGTCCCTGGATAAGCGTTGTGCTTTCTGAAGTGTTACTCCGATAGAGAAACCCTATCCCGGGGTCTACAATCTGATATTAAATATGATTCTGTGTGCCTGAGAGGTCGCTGGGATGAGCACGTAGGCAGTCACGGTTGAACAACCGAAAACCACGTCAGACCAGTAAATCCCCAGTCACATAGCCCCAGGAGACCTCAAGAGGTGTAAACCCACGATAAACAAAGGGTCCTCAGCCCCTAGAAACCAACTTGAGAGGATTAGCGTGTTTACCCCAAGTTGAGCAAATATTCTATCAAGCGGGGACCATTTACATGAAGTCACACCACAAACAAATGCAGCTGAAGATCCTGAGACGTTGGCAATACTTGTAATCCCATCACGCAAAGGAAGTTGCCACTGTGGAGCTTCGTTATCACTGCAACACCCATTGTTCTCCCCAGGAGAGGATTAGTCCTCCAGGTACTTTCCCCCCTACAAATAGTCCCAGTTTTTGAGCGTTTCTTCGGGTCGCTCCTGGTCATCCCAGCAGACCATTGCTCCATCCGTTGAGTAATCCCCTCAGCCTTCTTTGTGCTGAGTCCCACTTCTCTGCTGTTTTCCCGGACCATGAACTTCAGGAAAAGGTGCAGTATTACCCCAGCTACACCCCTTCAATATTCCCCTATCCCGTTTCCTCTCTTTTGCTTCTTAATAGGTCTTGGGTGCGTGTGTGAGTGAGTGTGCTGGTGTGTGACACTTTTATTCAATAAAATCATTTATTAGACATTTCCGTTTGGTTTTTGGCTTGGCCTGACCCTGTAAAAACTGGGTAAAAAGACCCCGCTAGGTTACCCTGCCTCTCGCATTGCTATTGTTCATGCTGTGGCTAGTTTCCATTCTCCATCACGTGGAGCACATTGAGGTGTCCCCCAAGGGACCTCAAATCAGGGTAACAGAAGCCTAGGAAGAAATCCTAGAATTACCTTTCTAATGTTTGGGACTTGCTAGGCTGGGATGGAAACCTGGCTACAGATATAAAAGAATCCACAATTGGAGGGTTTCTCCTGCCCCGTATCAGTGGGAAGCAATAGTGGCTCTGGTCACTGTGGCTGCCATTTTCCTGCCCAGAGAGGCCCTATTATGCTATGACAACCTGTCATGTAGAAGAGGCTCTTAAAGGATAGAAGAACATTTGGCCCACCATTAGTCTTCACACCCCTTCATGTGGTGAAATTGTGAATTAATAGGGTATTGAAAATGGTAAAGGCCTAAAAATATATGGCTGCCTCTCTCTTTCACCACTTGGGGGTATACTTATACAGCCATTCATACCAGAAGAATATATAATTTTTTTCCACCTCTTAGTTAGAAAGCTTGTTTTAAAAAAAGAACTCGTAAAACTCATCCTTTCTCACACAGGTTTCTAAACTCTTATTATTGAGCTTGAGTTACTGAAGGAGCAGTAAATTTAGCTGAGCTTTTTGTCATGCCTAAGCATAGTACAATTAGCTTAATAAGGGAAGCTATTTTTAAAAGTGAGCTGCAGTAAAACAGTCTTGGCTTCCAGCCATAGGTGTTTAATTCACATGATGAAAGAGTACCTAGTAGGTCTGGTTAGGCCTGTGGTTCCAACCTAGAAGCCAGAAGATGGTCCCATCAGAACTGTCATTCACTTTGACTACTTGATTTGTCACACAGCACTTGGTGCTACATCAACAAGAAAATCTCAGATTGAGATTGATTTGTTGAACAAGGAAATGGCTGCTTTCCCATTGAACCGATTGGATCGCAGAGCAACTAAGAAAACTCCAAAATGTGTGTTTTACAACAATATTATCTTTTTGTGTTTAAATCTCTTTTATTCACAAAATAAAAAATAAAAAATATAGAAAGACAATCAATATTTCAACTTTACAAACTATACAATATACGTAATTACATAGATTTCAGTGGTTACAAAGAAAAAAATCCATTAACAAAGCCGAATTACAATCAAATAACACATACAAAACCAAAATTTGCTTATCCAGTTATCCCGTTTTGTTATATCTAACTATGTACATTGTTTAGGTATCGTCAAGTTTTAACTATCTTAAGTTGACAAAGTATCCTAAAATAAATTATAAATGTGTATACACATATATATATTAAATCATTACTCACAAGTTTTCGATTTGTATTCATAGTCTGTTCCCACCTGGCAGTAATTTTATTTGCTTAACATATTATATAAGTAGTCCTAACATACCCTTTAGCTCTTCGCCTATTCCTTGTATAGAAAATAACAATTAGACAATAAAAAAAGAAAAAAAGAAAGAAAAAAACAAAAATAAATAAATTAAAAATTAAAAAAAAAATAAAAATAAACCTACTTCCCTTATTCACCTTCCTTGTACAGTTTGGATATTCCCTAGATCATACTTTCCAACTATCAATGAAATTATGCTTTCCTACCATAAGCTCTGTCTTATATAGAATCTTAAATATTATTTAATTCCCTAAATTTTATTACTAAACCCAGAACACCTTGTATACATTTGTTGTTTTAGATTACTTTGAAATGTCACAACTTTATATTGCCTAAATTATTCTTCATCTACTAAGTTATTATTTATTGTAGTCATTCTACAATACCTTTTATTGCTAGATCTGCAATATTATCTTTTTGAGGACACTTTTTGATTTGTTATTGTATAGAAACTCATGAAGAAACAACCAAAGCTGGATTTTTGTCACGATATCGAATTCAGCACAATTCACTTTCCCACTTCTCAGTGGAAACTTCCAGGACTACCTTTCAGAGCAGGAGCAGACAACCTGTAACCCAGGAGAAGCTGTTGATTGCAATTCCTACCAAGCCTTATTGTTGGCTATGTTGGCTAGGGCTGATGCAAGTTGCAGTCCACCAACATCTGGACACCTGCAGCATCACACTTTATTTATCCTTCCTTGAGAGTTTCAGTTTCATTGTGAAAAGACTCGAGGGCAGAAAATCACTCCCAAAGGCATTTCCTACTACCCTCATGACATCCGCTAGCACACTACAATATAGATGCAAACAATATGCCCACTTATCGCTAATACTGGCACTCTCCTGAAATTTAATCCTTTTTTTATTTATATCCCATTATTAACAACGTAAATTCCCTGTAGTTAGTTGAAAGTTCATAATATAAATATCCAGATCTCTGAGTAGGGTTGGGGGAGCCATTTCTTTACTCTCCTTATTTTCTTCATCATCAGGAAAGTTGCTAAGTAATGTTATATTTGCCAGTGAGATTCTTCCCCTCTCTATTTCTTCCCAAAGGTGCATTGGGGTTTTTTTTAGTAGGTTTTAGGTCTTGTGTGTTTACTTTGGCTGGAGATCTTGATGGTATCATGTTAAAAGGCAACAGAGAGTCCCAACAAATGGATGTAAGGCTGTGACGTTCTTTCTTGTGTGCCTTTGGTGGCATTAGCAACCACAAAGGCTGTGTGCTATGTGTGTGTGTGTATATGTATGGGGGAAAGTGCCTGTGTGTAACTGAAATCCTCCCTGCAGGATTTGTTTAGTGCGAGAGAATGATTAGCAATTGCTAGTGATTAGTAATTTTCTCCCACAGATGGCTTTTCTACATTCCTGTAGAGCTTCACGTACACAGCAGCTCTGCCAATGTGTCGCAAAGGCAGAAAACACCATGTGGCAGAAAAGGAAGGAATATCTGGCAGGCTTCTCTTCCCCCTCCCTCTCCACCTCTCCTTTAGTGTTATTGTTATAAACAAGCAGCCTAATCGCACTGCCGAATAAACAACAAGCGGAAAAAAATGTGGTGGATTCTGAATTATTTTGTACACATGCAGGGAGAATTATTCCATTTCAATCAAAAGTTTGGAGGGGGTTCAGGCTACATTAAAGGATATGCAAGGACGGGACCCCTGGTGAACCATACAGCTTAGCAATGGAGCTTTGCATTCCAAGAGGTCAGGAATTTGGAACAGCTAGCATTTATATTGTGCTTTCAAAAATCTTCAAAGTCACTTTATGTTCCTTATTGTGCACATAATTTAAGGCAGTGATACTCAAAATGGGGCTCCCTGGACTGGTGCAGTTTCCTGGCAAGTGTCCAGGAAACAAAGAAACAATTGTACCCAATAGGCACAAATACCCAGTGGCCACAATGGGGGAAGGAAGTGGACACAATGGGGCAGGATTTTGCCTTTCCAGTAGTCTCAAGAAAAAGCAAACTTCTGCAGCCTCTCCTAGTTTGTGTTCTTCCCCTCCAAGCTTCATTGTTCCTCTTCATTTGTAGTTTTGGCTATCTCAACCACATTGAAATTGCCTGGCCACATACATTCAGGGTTTCATCTGTGAAATGTTGGAGATTATATAAATATGGAAGGAAACAATTGTCAGTTCCCCTGCATCAGATAGACCAATAAACACTTCTTTATGTTACAACAAATCTTAAAGGAAGAGGGAGGACATTTGGAAATGTAAGGGCCACACGTAACCTTCCCGCAAATTTAGAAAGCCAAATTCAGACTTCTGGCAAAAATGAGATGTGTTTCCCATAGAATCCTGTTGGGCAGAAAGAGGAGAAACACAGGAGATAAAGAAGGGGATGTTTAGAAAAGGATAGCAAAAAAAGAGCTTGGCCTCACTGATTTTTGATTTTGCCCTTGCCCCACGGCATGTGGCCACTAATAATTTAGGAGAATTAGTTTCTTGATAGAAAACAAGGTTGCCTCTTTTACTGTAAGGTAAGTCAGTGATAGTATCTCTGTGTTGCCAAAGGAATGATAATGCAAAGAAAGATTTAAGAGCCCTTTCACACAATGCAGTTATAGCATTATGATTTCACTTCAACTGCCATGGCTCCATCCTATGGGATCCTGGAGTTTGTAGTTAGGGAGGGGCATGTAGAATTCTTAACCAGAGAGCTCTAGTGTTTCTCCAGACTACAGGTCTCTCGATTCCATAGTGGCCATCCATGGTTGTTAAAGCAGGATCATACTGTTGTAATTGCATAGGCGCTCTCTGCAACTCACCTTTTCTCGGTGCTGGGGTGCGGGGATCCTGCAAGAGGCTCTCATGTCCCCATTGCTTCAGCTTCGGAGCTGCCAGCTGCTTGCGCGAGAGCCCCTCCTCTTCCTTCCGCAGTGCAGCCTGGGAGTTTTCCAGGCTGTGCTGGGGCAGGAAGCACGATCGCTGCGGCTCCGGAGCTCTGCACACACGGCAAGTGTGTGCGGGGCCCTGGAGTGATGCTCGATCATGCACCATTTTCGACTTAAAGCCGAAAATAAAAAAGTGCCTAAACGGCGCCTGCCAGACCCTGGAGCATTGTGCGATTGTGAGTGCGTCATGTCAACCGCTCCTCACATTTGCATGACATTCGAGTGGCCCTTTCACATGGCAAATACCATGTAAAAAGGGCCATAGTGTGAAAGGGTCCTAAGGGGGAGAGGCTTGCTTTGGCCACCTAGTGAGTAAGTGGCAGAAGTAAAAACTCTTTAGTCCCCATGAGCCAGAAGGGTTGATAAGAAGTTGCCCACTGAGATTGGGCTGTATTTAAGCTGGGCTTAGAACTCTGGTTTTGTTCCAAAACCCTGTCCTCAAAAAACCAGATGGTTGTTTACTTGCTCCCTTTCCACCCACAACAGACGTGAAGAAGATCTTCAGGATAGGTTTATTCTACCCCCCTCCCTTGTGATTTGATATGTTTTAGTACTTGTGGTCTCTTTTTATACGGAAATTGTGCAAACACAAATGTATTTTTTGTGTAGCTTAGAAATGTTTTTAGTGTATTTTCCAATTATTTGTGCTGCAAGAATACTGTGTTCCCCCAGCCCCCAAAGTGGGCCACATGGAAACCTTGTTGATGGTTCAGTTCCATTCATGTTCCCCCACCTGAATTCATTTTACTTGGGAATTGCTCCTTTTCTTGTTCTCTCCTTCTCTCCTTTTCTCTCTCCCCTTCCTCAGTCATTGCACCCGGTTAGACTGGAGAACTGTCAACCTGTGTGGCCTTGGCATTAGTTTTTCTGAATCATCCACTGTCTCCGAGATTATCGGAGCATGACTATTTGGCTTGATGGCAATTTACCCTGCCTGTATTTCCCCCCTCTCTCTCAGTCTCCTGGGGCTAAATGATTGTCTCAATACACCTTTGTAAAATATGTAGAGGATAGGTACCCTGTCCATTTCTATGCATCCACATTGTACAGAATTTTGCTCACTTCCCACATGCTCTTCCTCACTTCCCCTCTTTCTAATATAGAAAAGCCTCTAACAATGTAACTCTTATGCACTGGGGGACTTGACCCCATTTATTGTACTGCTCGGCTCAGAGTAGCCAATCCTGAGGCTGCCGAGCATCTCTGGCAGCCCAAATGTGAAAATGGACCCTTGTCTGTGTTCAGAACAGGCCCTTGTAAGTATTTAATTGGAAGACAGCTTCGTCTTTGTGGCCTAAACGCTGTTAATGACGAGAGTCTCTCCAGCATCAGGTTTCTTGAACAAGGGAACGCGTTTCTCAGCATTACCTGCCTGTTCTCTGCTGTGAAGCATTCCTGGGTTGATCCGAGGGCCTAACTGAAGCGACAAACCCAGCTGTGTTTGTTCTCCTTAATCCTCCATACAACTGCAATCAGGTGCTGGGTGACTGACGTCTTCCTTGTCTTCTTCTCCCTCCTTTTTTTTGCCAGGGCTTATTTCTATATACGTGTTTTGATATTTACTCATTAAACCAACCCCCTAAGGTAGCACTGCAAGAAAAAAAGAAATCCTGCTGCAAGCCTCTCCCCTCCTTCTGCCCAACAATGCTGTGTAGTCAATTGGGGAAAACAAGAAATCAACACTTATTTGGAAAACATTTGCAACAGTCGGAAAAATGCACAGTCGGAGGCAAAGTATATGCTACAGGCCGATGCAAGCAACAAAGCCCTGCTTTTATTTTTACATGGTACAACCTGACCCTCACAAGCAGGCAGAACAGTGACACATAGCAGGTAGAGTTAGAGAGGCCAAAATAATTGGCGGTAGAAGCTGGCACTGTGGGAGCCAGAGTGGCATCTTGTCAGTCAGAAGCAGAACTTGGGAAAGTTACCTCTCTGGACCAGATGAATCCACATTCTGGGAACTGTATTAAAAAATCAGTTCTTCCAAACTCTGGACAGGAGTCCTTTTAGCAAGAGACATTCTTAAATAGGACTAATGGAGGCAGGATTTGTGGGGTCAGATTCACTCAAAGAGCTAGCCCCCTCCCTTATTACAATGAGCATTTTCCTTGGTGCTTCTCCTTAAAATGGTCCTTCCACTTTCATGAGGGTTTGGGGAACAGACCAATTGTGAAAGTAAAAAAAAACATAAATAACTCTCCCCCACTTGAGTGAGTGCTCCGCTTCCATTCCCTTGCCCTTTGCCCAAGTGCGCTGCCTTCCTTCTGCATGCCTGGGCAAAAGGCAAGCAAATGGGGGGGGGCTAGCCCCACATGCTCTCTGCCTTCCCTTCCATTTCCTTGCCTTTTGCATGGGTTGTGGAAGGAAGGTAAACATGTTTGGGCAAAAGGCAGGGGAATGGAGGCAGGCAGAGAAGGTGCATGTGTGCGTTTCCTCCGCTCATTCCCTTGCCTTTCCCCAGGTGTGGAGAAGAAAGGTAGTGTGCTTGGGCAAAAAGGAAGCAAATGAGAGGGGGAGAATGAGGGACAGAAGGGAAGCAAGTGCCTTGCAAATAATCAAATTTGCGAAGATCAAACCTGTGAAGATGGAGAGAGACCTGTACTGCTATATGTGATGCTGCAGGTCAGACAGACTGCAGGGATGAGGGAGTGCCAGGCTCCAGAACTCAGGTGTGTAGAGATGGGGTGATATTTGTTCAGTTTGAGTTTTAATATGAACTGAATTAATTCATACTTCCAGAACTAATAAGCAGGCCAGAACATAAATACCTTTGGTTTTCACATTCCCTTGAATTTAGTGCTGCAGTTCTTTGACAGTAAAAGATGAAGATGAAAGGTGGACAAAACCACTACATTAGCATGAAAAAGCAGGGGAAATGTTGTACAAAAATGTATATGATAGTGAAAAGTGTTTGTAAAAATGCATATGTTAGAAAAATCCTGATGAAATTTTGTAATAAATCTTCATGGGGATGAAAATGCATAAACATTTCTTGGTTTACTTTACTTTTTACTATTGCAAACTGGTGTGGAAATGGGATAGAATGTACTTATACTTAGGAATGCAAGTTACAAAGGCATTGTTATAGAACAGCAGTTCTTAACCTGGGGTCTGTGGACCCCAGGGGGCCACAAGTACTCACAGGAATCTACGAAGCTTGAAGAAATGGTGTGAGCTTTTACAGTTAGATAGGAAGGAAGATGGACAGACAGACAGAGAGATAGACAGTCATACATTGATTTTTGACCTTGTGCTCACTGAATAAAAGTAAGTAACAAGCTGGAAATTATTTGGTTTGTTTTGTTTGAATTACCCGCTGTGCTGCTGGGACTGAGATAGAACATCCATGTTTTGGGGTAACAAAGTGACTATATGGACATTAAGAAAAGGTGGGCTTAATCCTTTCCCCACTGATAGTTTTTCAATTCAGAATTATCCCCCTCTCCCATAGTGTAAAAAATCAGGTTGTTCATTGCTGACTGACTCATTAGGCAGAGTGAAGTGTTTGCTTGAGATTTTAAAAGATTGGTATCTATTTGTACCCATTTGCTACAAATGGGTACCAAATGGTTAGTGATTTGACATCTTATTAAAGTTACTGCTGGGGTGGATGTAGATGCTTGAGGCATTTTCTGCTTCATGCACTATAACAACTTGGCTGGCTTTGGCTTTTATGTACATTCAGTTGTCTAGGAAAAAGATAGTGTCATCCATAGCTATGTTCAAGCTACAAAAAGTCTTCAGCTGGTGTTGTGATTGTGACATGCTTCCAAAATTGCTTTTGAGTGCCATAGTAACACTGGAACTTTATTGCATGGATTTGTTTATTAATGTATATCGTCCTCCATAAGGGCAATGGATGTTTCATTTTCAGAAGGGGACTTCTTGTTATAGCAGTTATAGCAATAGCAGTTACATTTCTATACTGCTTATCAGTGTGAAGCACTCTCTAAGTGGTTTACAATGTTTTTAGCTAATTGCCCCAAACAAACTGGGAACTCATTTTTCTGACCTACGGAAGGATGGAAAGCTGAGTCAACCTGGAGCCCTGCAGGACTGAACTCACAACATTGTGACTGCAGTACCGGCATTTATCCGGTAGAGAAATGTTTCGAAATACATGCTATTTGTAAGTTGTTCGCTGCCTCGATCCATATGGAGAGGCGGGATACAAATGAAGAAAAAAACATCATCATCATCATCATCATCATCCACTGCGCTACCGGGGCTCTATAGATAAATGTTCTTAATTGCCATCAAGATAGCTTTGATGTATGCTGTTGCTATGAATTAGAGACCCCCAAGGGACTCTTTTATTAACAGGCCTGCTCAAGTCTTGCAAATCCAGGGCTGTGGCTTCCTGGTTGAATTAATGAATAGATTCCATCAAGGAAGGCATGGCCTTGAGTTTGTAAGATTTGAGCAGGGCATCTGACAACTGGGCCATTTCCGCATGAGACTGTTATAGTGCTATGGAACCCAGGGGTTTGCAGTTTAAGGAGGGGCCTCAAAGGCCCCTCCCTAAACTGCAAACCCTAGGATTCCATACGATGCTGAAAGTGGAATGATAGCACTATAATAATCTAGTGCAGAAATGGCCTGGGACTCTTGGAGTTCTCTCATTCATAGGGTCACTGTTAATTGAAGTTGACTTGACAACAAATAAGAACAGATCTATAATGTGATCTTCCTGTTTTGCTACTGCTTTTAGCTTTACCAAGCCTTATTGTCCTTTCAGAAAGAGGAAGAACACAGTAAATACTGGGTGCAAAGCTGCTCCTAGTTTTGGTGGTTTCTTTAGTCATCTTCTCCTCTCTCCTACTCTACCCCTCAACATAATTGTCCAAGAGACAATGAAAAGAAGAAATGAATTTGTATCAGCACTCACCACCAAAAAGCTGGCACAACCTGTTGATCAACATTCTCAGGGACACAAACTTTCCAACATGACTGTATTTCCACCTTGATCATGTATGGACTTAAATTTAGAGGTCAGTATTACTCTTGCCTTCAGCACCATCCTCCAAATTCCATTCTTAGAATCTGGGAATTGCCTTGATAACATCCTGTTTGGATTACTATATGGGGCTGACTTTGGAAACTGTTCAAAAAGTGCAGCAGGTTCAAAATGTTGTGCCCAGGCTGCTGACTAGGAGCGGTTATAGGGAGCATATAACTCCCTTGTTGAAACAGATCCTCTACTTGCTGGTCCATTTCCAAGCAGAATTTTAAGTGCTGGTTATGACCTTTAAAGCAGCTTGAGTCTAGATTATCTGAAAAATTTCTCTGCTCAAGTTTTAAGATCTGTTGGGAAAGGCTTTCCCTTGGTGCTAGCACCATCATAGGCATGTCTGGTAAAGATATGGGTGAGACCCTTCTTCATGGCTGCTTCCATGTAGTGGAACTCTCTTCCATGGGAAGTTCAGTTGACCCCCTCCCTGCTTTTTTTTCTGCCAACAAGCAAAATTTGGAATTTTGGAATACTGTGTCCAGTTCTCGGCACCTCAATTCAAGAAGGATGTTGACAAGCTGGAACGTGTCCAGAGGAGGACGACCAAAATGGTGAAGGGTCTGGAAGCCATGCTCTATGAAGAACGCCTTAGGGAGCTGGGTATGTTTAGTCTGCAGAAGAGAAGATTAAGAGGGGACATGATAGCCATGTTTTAAATATTTGAAGGGATGTCATGTTGAGGAGGGAGCAGGCTTGTTCTCTACCGCTCCAGAGACTAGGACAAGAAGCAACGAATTCAAGTTGCAGGAAAGGAGATTCCACGTGTATCTCATGAAGAACTTCCTGACGGTCAGAGTTGTCCAGTAGTGGAATATGCTGCCTCAATGGAGTGTGGTTGAGTATCCTTCTTTGGAGGTTTTTAAGCAGAGGCTGGATGGCCATCTGTTGGGAATGCTTTGATGGGTGTTCCTGCATAGCAGGGGGTTGGACTTGATGGCCCCTCGGGTTTCTTCCAACTTTATGATTCTATGATTCTATGAAAAGCTCTTTTTATTTCAACCAGCCATTGGTTTTTGACATGTTGCAGCAGTTGGAGTTTTTAACTGGGTGTGCTGTGTCTATATCTTAATATATTTTAAATGTGTGTTAAAGGCACTTTTACCTTGTGTTTTGTAAAAACAGATTTATTTTTTTTTACTTTTGTGTTAATAGCTTTTGGATGGGGGCACAGTGTGTTTTCTAAGTTGTAGTATATATATTAATTAAATATAATCGATGCTGTTTGTTTCTCCCATTCCAATGGGCATCACCAAGGAAGGCAGAAGTCAAAGTGGTAGATGCTTTATATGAACAAATTTTCCTGAATCAACTTCAGATTTGTAGTACCCTTCTCAGATCCAGATTTCATCTGAAAACGCTAGTTTGTTGACCCCCCCGCAACATAAATATCAACTGAAATCACACATGTACACAACACATATAATTTGGCATAGGAAAGATATTAGGACGGTGCCAGGGAAGATTTTCTGGGGAAGGTATTCCAAATATGGCACATCAAGATCAAGAAGTCTGTTTTTATTATCACACTACTGCATCTCCAATGCTAGTAGTGGTACTTTGAGGAGGCTTCAGTGGAAAATTATACAGTTTGGGCAGATTTGCAGAAGGTACAAATCCTTAGATCCTCAGTCCTCCTTAGTTCTGTACAGGTAATTGGCAGTCCTTTCAACTGAGCCCAGAAATGGTTCAGTAGCTCATAGAGATATGCTCTGTGCAGCCCATCCCAGTTAGTAACCTAGAAGCTGTGTCATGTAACTGACTCATTCAGGCATAATAGGAAGGACTCTGTTGGCAAATCCCACTCAATAAAGCATTCTGTAACCCTCTTCTCCCATTTGCTACAAGAGCAATGGGGCTTTAGGCAATAAGGGTTCCCTGCATGCCTTTACCCTCTCTAGAACTTCTCCCATTTGCTCAATCACCCAGTTGCAATGCATGGTGATCAATGTAACCACGCAACTACACCATGTGACCAGAGAACCTTCCAAGTGTGTCTGCAACCACACAAAAGACTCCTCCTTCTCCCTCCCTCCTTTCTTCCCCAAGAAGGTACCAGTTCTGCTGAGCTGCCCCTTTATCTGAAACTCTCCCTTAGGTAGCTAGGACCTAGGCAACATATGGATTTATGTTTTGCATGTACTTTTCAATATGACCAATAAAGTTTTCTTTAGATAAGTAATTTGCATACTGTCTGCTGTATTTTGCCAAAGCTAGTTTCGGGGCCTTTCCGCACTACACTGTTATGGTGCTCTTATTCCACTTTCAACATCCTATAGAATCCTGGGGTTTGCAGTTTAGGAAAGGGCATTTAGAGTTCTCAGACAGAGAGCTATTTCTTTGGCCTCGGTAAACTACAAACCCCAGAATTCCACAGGATGTTAGAAGTGGAATAACAGCACTATAACAGTGTAATGCGGAAAGGCCCTTAGAGAGACACAAGAACTGCATTTTTACATGTGAACCCTGATGAAAGAGACTGAGGCCATTTCCGCACTAGACTGTTATAGCGCTATGATTCCACTTTCAACATCCTATGGAATCCTGGGGTTTGCAGTTTCGGGAGGGGCCGAATGGGATACCATAGGATGTTGAAAGTGGAATAATAGTGCTATAACGGTCTAGTGTGGAAATGGCCCGAGTCTTAATTCAACCAGTCTTCATCTTTCCCAGAGAACAGGCTAATGCCTCTGGAATCTATACCTGACCCAATAGAATCTGTGGCCTATATCTTATTTTCAGTTCTGACGAGACTCACTGAATCAATTGGATTTACCTATATGTTGACTCCCCATTCAATAATTGATCCAATGGGTCTACTTTAGTTTGGACTAACCAACAGGATTCCACCCTGTATGTCCTGTGATTCTGTATGGGAAAAAAGTAAAGTGGGGAATCAGCACAGAGTGCAGCTTTACAAGACTCTCCACTTTAATTGCTTTTTTTTAAAAAAAGAACAACAACATATTTCTATCCCTTATGCTGGCTATGGAGAAATGCTAGTAAGTATACAAGCAAGTAATGCCTCCTGAAGTCTCAAAAGTCTAAGAAGATGTTGAATATCATTTCAAAAGACTGAGGGGTGCTTAAGTCTTACAGAACTCTTCCTATTTCTGGGATAAGTTATGGTGTGTAAGGATTCTGCAGATTTACACTGTTTTCAAAGATCACTCACAGTTCATCTTTCTTGGGACAGATTTTAAATAGAAACAGAATTTATACTTTCAAACTAACATGGGAATTTCAGCTTTTCTTGCCTCTACAATTCCTGGTTAAATATAAACACACATATACACACTCCTTACTTTCTTCAGTTTTCCTGCCCATTTCAGGTTGCTATGTCTGTCTTAATGGGATGAATGTTAGACAAGTATCAGCTGTAAGTATGCACATGAAATAAAGAATGCATCAGAGCCAAAAGGCATTATTGTTGAAGTAAAACCTCAGTTGAATAGAAAGACTTAGAATCATAGAGTTGGAAGAGACCACAGGTCTCTTCCAACCACCTGCCATGCAGGAACGCACATTAAAGCACTCCCAATAGATGGCCATCCAGCCTCTGCTTAAAAACCTCCAAAGAAGGAGACTCTACCACACTCCATTGAGGCAGCATATTCCACTGCTGAATAGCTCTGACCATCTGGAAGTTCTTCCTGAGATTTAGGTGCAATCTCTTTTCCTGTAGTTTGAATCCATTGCTCTTTGTCCTAGTCTCTGGAGCAGCAGAAAACAAGCCTGCTCCCTCATTGACATGACATCCCTTCAAATATTTAAACATGGCTATCATGTCCCCTCTTAACCTTCTCTTCTGCAGACTAAACATCCCCAGCTCCCTAAGCCACTCCTCAAAGGGTATGGACTCCAGGCCCTTCACTATTTTGGTCACCCTCCTCTGGATATACTCCAGCTTGTCAATAATCTTCTTAAAATGATGTGTCCAGAACTGGACACCATACTCTACATGAGGTCTAGCCAAAATAGAATAAAGTGGTATTGTTACCTCCCTTGATCTAGACACCATACTCCTTTCTGTAGCTTTTCCTGTCCCAAAGGAACTAAAGGCCAGTCTGGGTAGGTGTTACCAATCCTGAGTCTGAGAATACTTCCTTTCCTGGAAGATACTCTAAGCTTCAAGTCTAAGAGCTCCTGATGTAGGGCAGCTGCACATACAGCTGAAGGTTCTTGCCCCAGTATGCCTTTTCATTGGCTTACCATTGTCCTTCTCTTCTACCCATTATCTTATCAGCCTCTTCATATTGCATTCCTCGCCCTGCTCCCTCCATCACATGGAGACTGATGTTCTAAAGAGGAGAGGCTCTTCTATGTGTGGAGGGTGTCCATGTAAAATGGAAAATCAAAGTTCCAGATTGTGTGGAGGCCCTCTTCTCACAACCACTGCTTTTCATGAGGGACAAAGAAGGGGATTGGAGCTAGTATACACTGTTCCTTGCATATTGATGTGACTCCTTTTTGAATGCTTGAAGAGTTTTGTGTGCAGGCTGAAAAAGCAGTGATACAACTTTGGACTCAATGGCCCTTGTGGTCTTTTCCACTCTACAATTCTGTGATTTTATTATTCTATTATTGTTGGGCATTTCTAAAAATATTTCCAATTTTTTCCCCCTTTGAAGGTGAGCTATCAAGCCCCACAGTTTAGACCATACTCTTTGCTTTGCTTCTACCCATCATCTTATCAGCTTCTTCATATTGCATTCCTTGTCCTGCTCCCTCCATCACATGGAGACTGATGTTCATTCACTAAAGATGTGGCTTTCCTAAGGAAGAGCATAAAACATTTCCAAACCCCTTCTTCCTTCTTGTTTGAGCTTGTTTTTCTAGAACATGGGATATAAAAGTACATGGACAAGTTTTTATTTTCCCCTGTGGTTGAGTAAAATAAAATATTGTCCATCAGGTGTCGCTGTTTACTTATGAATTGACTAGAATTCATCTCAGTCTCCAGCCTTTGGAGGGGCTGTATTTGACTCTTAGCAAAGGGACAGAAATGGAGAAGCTGTTGAGCAGGAACGGAGTTGCCACAGGCAAACCTTTGAGGTTCAATTAAGGACAAATTTGTCACCTAGGACCTCTGTGGCTTATCTTAACTTTGGTGTGAATTAAGGAGGAGGAGGGAGAGAGAGAGAGAAGACAAAGGGAAAGGCAATTCCAACCTTTTTCCTCTTTTAAGGTGGTGGACCTATCATAACTTCCCAGTCCTGAAACCACAGTATCCATTTTGTACTCATTCCTGCCTCAGCTAGAACACCCACTGTGTAATTTGTAAGGAGAGGTGGAATATAGCAGGTGTGAGAGAGACTAGTCTGTAAGGGGCTGCATCTATGCTGTCACTAATGAATTGCAATACACCTTTCCCTGGCCCATGACTTTGTCATCTCATGAACTTTTAAAGATAAGAGTGTGTCCTGTATGTAGGTGTACCTGTTTCTGAATCTTATGGAGCCAACTATAATTGAATATTGCAAACATCATCACAACTTAAGTCCCAATACATGTTTTTAACAACAATGCAACAAATTATATATTAAGTTTGAAAATATGCACTATCTCCAAAGTTCCAAGTATTCAGTATTGCAGGACACTTTTGCCAATGTTGATCACTTGTATGCAACATCTGATGCAGTCTTAAAGCTCTGAATAAAAGATATAACATAGGTGCAAATCCATAACAGAAATTCTGCTATAAAGAATTTACCCTTTGTTCCCTCCTAAGTACAAAATTAAAAATCTTGCTACCTTGTTCAGAGTGAAAAGGGCTGAATCATAATCTCTGACAGAGTGCATCTCCCCTCCTTTCCAGCTCTCCCTCTCCTGCACCCAAGCGCAGCCCTGTCTTTAGGGTTTCCTCATCCACTGGGCCTAACTCATAGGAGTTGCATAGGCATAGAGTAACAGCTATTGATGGTCACTTATGCACAATCAAGCCTCTTTCCTCTTTTCTCCCTCCCCACATTCTCTCCTTTCTCTCTTCCTTTAGCCTATGCAATACTTTCTGGAAGCCTACATTAGCAGTCCTGCAGAAAACTGTTCATAAACTGCTTAGGTTTGCAACAGCTGTATGAATACCATGGTCATAGAATCATAGAGTCACAGAGTTGGAAGCTACCCCAGGGGCCATCCAGTCCTACCTCCTGCCATGCAGGAACACCCATCAAAGCATTCCCAACAGATAGCCATCCAGCCTCTGTTTAAAAACCTCCAGACTCCACCACACTCCGAGGCAGCAGATGCCACTGCTGGACAGCTTTGACCATCAGGAAGTTCTTCCTGAGTTCAGGTGGAATCACCTTTCCTGCAGCTTGAATCCAATGCTCCTTGTCCTAGTCTCTGGAGCAGTGGAAAACAAGCCCACTCCCTCCTTCAAATGACATCCCTTCAAATATTTAAACATAGCTATCATGTTCCCTCTTAACCTTCCTTTCTGCAGACTAAAAATACCCATACCCAGCTTGTGGTTCAACAGACCGCAGGAGTGTAAGCCTTGTAGTACAACTGTACTACTCAGTTACAAATTATTTGAAAGAGCATATTCTCTCACATCACACTGCCCATGTTTTGAGATCTTCTCTGGAGGGCCTTCTCTCTGTCCCACTACCTTCACAGCAATATTTGGTGGGAACATAGGAGAGTGGTGTCTTGGTGGTTGCACCCAGGTTCTGGAACTCCCTTCCTAGAGAGGTTAGACTAGCTACTTCCTTGCTATCTTTCTGCAGGCAGTTGAAACTTTCCCCCCCTCTCTCAGCTGAGCTTTGTAGGCTGATTACTAAAGGGGAACAGGCCTTATATGATGTATTATCTATTTGTTACTGTTAGATTTGAACTGGTTTTAATTTTAATGATAGTTTAACTATAGTTTTAATTTTTGCATGGGGGGAATTTTTTCTAGCTGTGTTTGTTTTAACTGTTATAAATGACCTTGAGTCCTGACCAGGGAAAAAAGTAGGATAGAAATAAATATAAATAAATAAACAGCAACAACAGCAATAATACCTTTCAGCATGTTTACTCAGGTATAAGATTCACTGAGTTCAAAGAATGGGGCTTACTCCCAGTAAGTGTGCTTGGTGTTGCAGATTTATTTGGTAAATTAATTAACAAATGCTTTAATTCAGAGCTGATAGATATGAGGTGTAAACCACAAACTGTGGCCATTTCCGCACGAGGCGAGGGAATCGCCCCGTGATGCTACTCACTGGACTTTTGGGCTTCCCAGTCTGGTCCACGCTTCTCCGGAGCAGTCCGTGGCTGCTGCTCTGCATTGCTCCGGGTACGAAAATGGCAGCTTCCGGTTGGTTGAGGGTCTCGACCAACTGCTGAAGCTCGCCAGCCTAAAGCCCACTCCTGGTAGATGGCAGGCTTGTGCCAATGCGAGCCTGCAAATCTGCATATGGGATCAGGCTCGCAGTGGTGTGCTCTGTGCTTTTGAAGGACTTGTTTTTAGAGGTCTTTCAAAAGCATGCTGGACGACCACTTGGGGTCATTCGGGAGCGGGCTAGACTGCAGATCTACATTCAGTAGGTCCAACCCAGTCTGGTCCCAGGTGCAGACATCCTCCCTGGAGGACGCTCTGCCCTGTTTAAAAAAACCTGTGTGGAAATGGCCTGTGTCTCAATGCGGTACTGGTATGTCTTTAATACTGTTCCTAATTTTATATTCTCTGTGTATGTGTATAGGGGGTCATTTTAATATGAATTTCCACTGAATTAAATGTTAAATTAATTATTTAAATATTTGAAGGGATGTCTTACGGAGAGTGGAGCAAAGCTGTTTTCTGCTGCTCTGGAAACTAGGACATGGAGCAATGGCTTCCAGCTTCAGGAAAAGAGATTTCATCTAAAGATTAGGAAGAACTTTCTGACAGTAATAGCCGTTTGACAGTAGAATTCATTTCCTGGGAGTGTGGTGGAGTCTCCTTCTTTGGAGGTTTTTAAATAGAGGCTAGATGGCCATCTGCCAGGAATGCTTTGATTGTATATTCTGGCACAGCAGGGGGTTGGATCTGATGGCCCTCGTGGTCTCTTCCAGTGCTGTGATTCTATGAAATCCTGGTTGTTGTCGTTGTTTGCCACCAAGTTGACTTCAAGTTATGGTGACCCAGTCAAAGAAAGGCCTCTAAGATCCGTGGTAATAACAGGTCTGCTCACATTTTGCAAGCTCAGGGTGGTGGCATTGTCGAAAGAATCAATCCACGTGCACTGAAGCCTCCTTCTTTTCTACTGCCTTCCATTTTGCATTACTGTGCTGTCTAATAAGTCATATTGTCTCACAATGCTTCTAAAGTTTAGCTGTAGTTTAGACCTGAGACTTGTTCATGTGTCTGTGGTACCCACAGAGCTCTTCTCCAGCACATTTCAAACAAGTTGTTTTTTTTTCTTATCCGCTTTTTCAACTGTTCAGCTTTCACAAGCCATACATAGGAAGCAGAAATACTATGGCCTGCATTCCTACTCAAAGCAAAATATGAAAACAATCTAGAAGTTCCCCCTCATACCAAATAGCTGATGCATTGCAGTGAAAATTCTCAGTGTGCACTCTTAGAGTGTCACTAGATTTTATTCAGTTGTTACCTAAAATGAAATCTGAAGCAAATTTTGTTTTCTGTTGTTGTGCGCCTTCAAATTGTTTCTAACTTATGGCAACCGTAAGGTGAACTAATCTTGGGTTTCCTGGGCAAGATTCGTACAGAGGGGATTTGCCATTGACTTCTATTGAGGTGGAGAGAGTGTGGCTTGGGTTTCCATGGCTGAGTGGAGATTCAAACCCTACCCATCTGAAGTCCTAGTCGAATACTCAAAACCCTATGGCCATTTCCGCACAAGATTGTTAGAGTGTTACTATTCTGCTTTCAAATTTCTATGGAATTCTGGGGTCTGCAGTCTGCCTCAAAGGCCCCTCCCTAAACTGCAGATCCCAGGATTACATAGGGATGTGAAAGTGGAATAATAGCATTCTAACAGTCTAGTGTGGAAATGACCTATGTTATACTGACTCTCTTTGTTTTAATGCCTAGATGAAACACTGAGGGATTCTGAGCAAAGCTGAAGGTTTTCAAGAGTGCTAAACAATATTTTCACATGAAACTCCCTGGTTCTTAACTGATGGGGAAGATAGGTAAGGACTCATATTGATATTCTGGGATTGATTTGTTTCTGGTATGTTATTGAAATAAGGTGTGAAAAAAACGCAAATAGGTATTATTGCTTTTTATTCTGTTGAGTGGTAGACTTTGTTCACTAAATTATAACTTATTTTTCTCTTCCTTCAGTACTTCAGAGTTCATTGGAAACTTTCTAATACATATGTTTATTTTTAAAGTAACTGATTGATTGATTGATTGATTCATCAATTCAAAGGCAAATGGATTAATCAATTATGAATTTACCAGACAGTTCACAACCCTGCTTAAAACATGATGGAATTATAGAGGAGGCATGATCCAAGCAAAGATATGCACTTATGTATGTCCCATTGATCTCAATAGGAGAGTTGAACATGTCACACTGAAACCGATGGAACTTCAACCAGTGGAACATTTTTGCTGGCTTTTGTTCATGATTTCTTAAAAAAGAAAAACTCTACTTCAGAAGCTAAACATTCCCTTAATATGTAACTCAAATGACTGGATCCCTGTGTAGCTATTAAAAAGTGACACCAGTGAAGTCCCCCTCTTCTTATATGATAATAGTTCTCCCTACTCCACCTCTATGTTCTTAAATTTTGCTTTAAAAAAATTCTTTGTCCATTGCACTCTCTTTTATAAGGATATCTTTTTTCAACTGATTTCTCCCAATATTTTCTTTAGATATTGTATCCAATCTATGTTATGCTATCTCACTACTACAATAATATTCCCATCTAAACTACACATTGCATCATTGGAATAGGTTAGGACAAGCACCAATAAAACCATATAAAGATTTTTGTTTGTTTGTTTTAATTGTCTGAAAGAGCATGACAGATAACCTTGAAACTCAGAATCAGTTATTTATAGGAAAACTCAAAGGCATCCTATTGGACCCTTGGTAGAGCATAAACCTCCACCAGTGTAGCTATGTCAGTGGGTCAGCACACTCACAGAAAGAGTCAGGTTCTCCTAGCCTGGTGGTCTCCAGAGATTTCAAAGTACCTTATTCCCATCATCATAGCCCATGATCTGGCATAATGGGACTTGTAGTCCACAACTGGGTTGGGGAGATCTACTCAGTCTCATTTATATTAGGCTTTATTGGATGGTTCCATTTCCTTATTTTTTCCAGAAGGCTATACAGGCCAACACACACATGTCAAAACTCAGTGGAAATGAATGAGTATTTTATGTAGCCTAAATTGGACATTGCTGGGGAAAAAGATTTGATTAAAGTCCAACTGTGATGTCAGGGCCTCCCTGAAATGGTGGGTAATATTAGGTCAAAGAAGAGGCCTGAAAGAGTGGGGTAAGCTTACAAGATCTTTTACACCTATATCTACTGGTACTAGTGCAGAGAAGAACAAGTTGGAGATCCAAAAGTAAGCTTATTTGTTCTATTGGAGGAACTGCAATCACATAACACAAGATCCAAGCAGTCACACAACCACACAAGGCTAACTGAAGGAAAAGGGAAGAAAGTTTTGGATAGTGAGATTTTAGGGTGATATTTATCAATCCAGAAAAGCAGCTAAGAAGCGATGTGGCTTGGACACATGTCTAAGGACAGTACACAAACAGAAATCGAAGTGGCAGAGTGATGAACAGAAGCCAGTGTACTGCAAATTGGGGTTTAAATACTCTTTTTCTGCCTGGAGGGTGAGGGTGTTAATGGCTTTCTGGTAGAATAAATAATGGAGTCCGGAGAGTGAAGAATGAATGAACTAATGACCTAAGTGCTAGGTGCCAAAGGGATAATGGTAGCCGTGATAGCTCTTTAATTGTGAGACAGGTGTGGGGACAAAAGGGAAGTTTGCTTGGCCAGAGAGAGGAGTTAAAACAATCAGCCATCCTGTGGGAACATCTCAGATGCCATTGTCTCTTTAAAGGTTGAATCACTTGTGGCTGACTGTAGGTCCATTATTGCTGGAGTTTCCTCCTGATTTCCTAACTTTGACCTGGCAGCACCTTGAAGTCTTTTCCGATCTGGTTTTTGCAATACACATGTGCAGTCAGTTTTTCCTTTTAGGCAGCATGGCCATGCAGCTATACCAAGGTATAATTTATATTTTTGCCAATTACTATTTGCCAATTAAATCATATCCAAGTGTGGGGGTGTGCAGCCTACTAACATTCCTGCCTGCCTGCCTGTGTTAAAATGACCTGATTCCTTTTGGATTTCTTGGTAGCTGAGAGCTTGTTACCACACCTTCAAGCATGGCATACCCCTCCAACTGTCCTGATCTGACAGGGACAGCCTTGATCATTCCTCTATCATCCCACTGTCCACTTGTTTTTAAAATGTCCCTGTTTCTTTCTATTCCTCCCACTTTCCCTCTTTGTCCCCAACTCACTTCATTTGCTATAAACTGAATTCAGACTCCAACAGCAATTTGCACTCAGTTGAGCAAAGGACAGTTCAGCACAAGAAGCGACAAAATGTTATCCTTCCCAGTAGGCTCAGGGAAAGGCAAACTGCTGCACCCTCTTCTAGTTTATGTATTCATCCTCGTTAATAACATTTGCCATCTTATGCTCAGATATTATTTGGCCCCATCTGTCCTTGTTTTCATCTGTGAAATGTTGGAGGTTATGGTGGAGTAGTGAAGGTGGAAAAGAGTTGCTTAATTCTTTTCCTACTGATAGTTTTTCCACTCAAAATTATCCCCCTTCTGTTTTCCTATCTGTAGCTTAAAGGACATGGTTGTTCAGAACCAGCTTTACCATTAGGCAGAGTGAAGTAATTTCCAGAGCCTTTTAAAGAAATGGGTGCCCATTTGTACCCGTTTACTACAAATGGGCAGCAAATGGTTGGTAATTTCATGTGTTATGATCGTTACTGCTGGGGTATGTAGAGATGCTTGGGGGATTTTCTGTTTCATGTGCATTATTACCTGGCTAGCTTTGGTTTTTCTGTACCTCCAGTTGTCTAGAGAAGTGTTGTTTACAATTATGCTTCAGGCAGCAAAATGTCTCTGTCCAGCAGTGACATGCTCCCAAGGCTGCTTTTATATCCTTCCTCATTAATAACATTTGCTGTCTTGGTCACACTCTGACGTTGCTTGACCACATGTGTCCTGGTTTTGATCTATGAAAAGCTGGAGGGTATACCTAAATACCCAAAAGGCACCAGATCCTGTCTGATCTTGGAAGCTAATTAGGGTTTGCCTTGGTTAATAAATGGATGGGAGGCCACCAACGGATACCAGGTGCTGTTTGGCTATATTTCCAAGGAAGGAACTGGCAAAACCACCTCTGAGTATTCCTTGCCTAAGAAAACCCCAGGAAATTAATGGGGTTACCATAAGTTGACAGGTGACTTAAAGGCAGATATATACCATGGTATTTATCTGGATAGCTGTTTGACCTGATTGTTTTGCAATCATGTTGGAATTCTAATTCCCAACAAACTATTCCAAACCTACCTGAATGGCTAGTTCCAGAAGGGGGTAGTGGAGGATTTGACCTTTAGGCAGTCATGCTTTGAAGTCCTGCAGGCTTATATTTTGCAGCATATGTTGATGTCATCAAGTATCAACCACTGCTTCTTAGAGTACGTAATTGAAGTTGGAAAAAAACAAACCCAAAGCTAGCAAAGTAAAACACACATACACATACACATGTATTTCAAGGCACTGTTCTCACCCTGAGATTCCTTTCCCTTGCACTGAGAACTAGAGAAGGAACTCCAGGCCCTGAGATTCAGGGTCAGGCCCAAAGACCTGGGAATCCTTAGACTATAGGCTTTTAAAGCCATGGCCAGCTCTTTCTTGTTATTCTTTTGCATAATAACCTGCTCGAACCTAAAAACAAATTAGCAAGTTCATTAGCTTGTTATGTTTTTGTTAGGTGAAATAAATGACATTAACTTACATTGCTGTTCAATTTTTTCTCTCTGAAGAACTAACATGGTCCCCTGCGATTTTTGAGAGCTAGTGAAAATCCTCAGTACAGCTTTTAAACTCCTGATGTAAGGAATTTATTTTCTCCCATTTGTCTTTGGTTTCTTTTGGAATAAATTTGAATTGGGTGTCCAACCTCTTTCTAGTCTCACTGTGTTTGGAAATAGTCTTTAAAAAACAGCAGATTGGAAACTTTGGTCCACCAGATGTGTTGGACCACAGTTCCCGTAATCCTTTTTTTCTTCTTTTTTAAGGAACAGAAATTCAAGAAATTGCATTAACATTGTTGTTGACATCACCATCATCCATAAACTGCTAACTTCTGACTAGACTATTGCAACATGCTTTACATGGGGCTGCCCTTGAAGATGTCTCGGAAGCTGTAGCTAGTGCAATATGCAACAGCTAGGCTTTGGATGGGCACATCTTGTAGGAACTATATGACAGTGGTTTGGAAAGAGTTTTACAGGCTGCCAAAATGCTTCTGGTCTGGACTGAAAGTGCTGCTGGTGCTACTTTAAAGCCCTCAGTGGCCTAGGACCTCAATACTTGGAGGAGTGTCATTCCCCAGAGAGATCTGCCAGAGGATTAATATCTGTCAGGGGAATCTCTTCTCTGTATCCCACCAGTGAGAGCAATATAGTCCATGAGGACATGGGGGAAGAATTTCTTTGCTGTGATGCCACAATTGTGGAATGCCTTCTTCTCAGAGATCTGGTTGGTGCTGAAGCTGGCTTCCTTCTAGCACTAAGGCCCTTTACACAAGTGGGCGGCGGAACGGGGCAAGCCACGCCAAAACGGGGCTTACCTTGTTCCATAGCCGCGTGGAGCAGCGCATTTCGCTGCTCTACATGCAGCAGCATCCCGCAGCGTCCTCGGCGCCCGGCAGTGCCCAAAATGGCGGATTTTGACTGGTGGAGCCTCTCCGCCAATTGGAGAAGCTTGCCAGCCAGAAATCCCGCCCCCTGCCCGATCTGCAGGGGCGCCCTTTTGTGCGTCTGTAAATCCATACAGGCTCTGCGACGGGGCTGGATGGGGCTGGACACCCTGTGCCTTTGAAAAACCACATAAAATGTGGTTTTTCAAAAGCACATGGCGCCGCCACTTGCGGGTGCCCGACCGCGGATTGGCGTGTGGATTTACTCGTGAGTAATCCACCCCAATTCGCGGAACGGTGTAGACCTCCGTGGAGGTCGATCTACACCGTTTTTTTAACCCCATGTGAAAAGGGCCTAAGTTTCCTTCTTAAGCTTCCTTCTAGCACTAATGGAGCATTTGATCAGTTTTGGGGTCTAACAATTTTGCTCAAGTCTACACAAATAGATGGTTTTAAACTATTTTAATCCTTACTTGTTTAATAAGCTTCAGATTCTTCAATCATTTCTTACTGATTGTTCTAAATCATTTTACACTGATTTTATCTGTATACTGCACTTAAAACTTGTGATATGGGAAGTGGGACATTGATGATAATAATGAAAATGACAAGGGTAACACAGAGCAAATACAGGAAACACCATGATAAAGCAGCTGCAATGATACATTGGAATCTATGCAAAGAAACATGATTTTGTCATCTACAAAACACTGGTGGAAACACAAGCCTGAAGAAGTTGTTGAAAATGGTGATGTAAAAATCTGATGAGACTTTACTATTCAAACTGATGAATAATTAGAACGTAATATTTCAGGCATAACTGTGCTTGAGGGGAAAAAATCTTGAATTATAGATGTGGCAATCCAGTAGAACAGCTGAATCAAAGGCAGAGAGAGAGAGAGGGAGGGAGAAGGTTATGAAATATCAAGAACTACAAAATGAAATTCTGCACCCTTGGATGGGAGACCACCAATGACTACAAGGTGCTGTAGACTAAATTTTGGAGGAAGAAATTTACAAAACCACCTCTGAGTATTTTTGGTCTAAGAAAATCCTATGAAATTCATGGGGTTACCATAAATTAACAGGCAACATGAAGCATATACAAACACATACCTGGGAAAAGAAAAAAAGTTATAGATGGGTCAATGGTTTGGTAAGTATTTGGCAATTAGTTTTTTTGGACCATAGCTCTCAGACTCTCCCAAAGAGCATTTTTCAAGATCTGTGTCTAACTCAGCATGTGGGAGTAGTTTTTGTTTGCTTGTTTGGTTCAATTCATCAACAATATGACATTTAGAGAAAGAAAGGTACATAAAAAGAAAAGAAAGCTTGCATAGTAGAGACCACGTTTATCCAGTTAACAGTTTGGTCTAGTTTGCAAAAAATCTCCTTTTGGGAGATTTTAATATTTTATCTGTACATATTAAAAAAATTTTTTCACTTACATGGGGCTTTTTTCACACTACACAACACTGCACAATTATAGCACTGTGATTCCACTTTAACTGCCATGGTTCCATCCTACTGAATCCTGAAATTTACATGTTTAAAGAGAGGTGATTAGAATTTCCAACCAGAGAGTTCTAATGAATCCTCAAACTACATAGGCTGAGATTCCATAGGATGCAGCCATGGCAGTTAAAATGGAATCATAGTGCTACAATTATGTAGCATGAAATGTCTATCTTTCTGTCTTAAAGAGGGTGCCTTATGGGCAGAAGTATATTATACTCAACTTGTATATTGTTATCTTTGACAATAGCATTTATTATTAAGAAAGTCTCATCACCTTCCAAATCTTTTGCTTTAAAAAAATTGGGTGATTTTTCTGTCTTTTCTGACACCTTCTGCTTAAAACTCGAAAGAGAGAAAGACTGTGAGATCCTGCTTTCGTAGTCTGCATTCATGCTGAAAATCAAGATCGTGCAAGCCCTTCTCCCCTGCTTCATTTCCCTCCTGCTTGGTTTCTGCACGCCTTGAGTTGTGGTTGAACGTGTGTAGCACCCCAGCCAACCTCTACATCCGATGCTTTCTCCTGAATTATAGAGCGCAAGTCCATTGATAGCAATGATTGCAGATTTGGACTGAAAAGAACAGCTAGCAACCTTGGGCTCTTTCACACTATGTAATTATAGCACTGTAATTCCACTTTAACTCCCATAAGAGCGCTTTCATTGTGTATTTCTGCATGGATTGGGTTGGACAACCTTATGGTGCCTTCCAACCCAAAGAGTCTGTAGTTCCATCCTATGGAATCCTGGGATTTGTAGTTTTGCATGAGGTATTTAAAATTCTTACCTAGAGAGCTCTAATACCTCACCAAAACCACAGACCCTGGGATTCAATAGGGCACAGTCATGGCAGGAAACGGAATCACAATATTATGGCTGTGTAGTGTGGAAAAGCCCCTGGTAAGGCAGAGGAAGCTCACATATCTGGCTGCCAGTATTTGGTAGAGGTTGGGTGCAATGCAGTCAGGAGAAAGCACCAGATGGGGAGGTTGGCTGGGGTGCTACATGTGTCCAACCACAACTCAAGGCATGCAGAAACCAAGCAGTAGGGAAATGAAGCAGGGGAGAAGGGCTTGCATGATTTTGATTTTCAGCATGAATGCAGACTACGAAAGCAGGATCTCACAGTCTTTCTCTCTTTCGGGTTTTAAGCAGAAGGTGTCAGAAAAGATAGAAAAATCACCCAGTTTTTTTAAAGCAAAAGAGTGGTCACAAAGCAACAGGTGGTGCATAGAACATCTGCCTTAAGAGAACACTCATTCTATCTTTTGAGAAGTATTCCTTTATCAAGAGACCACTAGATAATCTAATTATAAAGGGAGGCACACAGCACACCTCCTCCTTCCATCTCTGCAGATGTTTCCACCATATTTTCCTTAATGCCCAGTTTTGTTTAAGTAATAAAGGAATGAATGACTACCAACAGACGTATTATTCAATATTGAGCATTCTTCTTTGAAATGTGGCCTCTGTGTTTCACATTCTGTAGGTTGGATTTTCTTTTCTTTTTTTTAAAAAAAGGAAAATCCACACGGCATAATTGATAATTGCATGAAAAGCTTTGGGAGGTTGGACAAGATAATAGTAGTTTTGCAAGAACCTAGGAGATACTGCAAACTTTTTCAGGATTTTCTTTTTAAATGTATAATTATTATTTTTCCTCCAGTGTTTCATACTTAACAATTGTTCCTGGCATAGTTTTGTATGGTTGGGTGGACAGTGTGGTTAATGTAGCACTTCTGCAAGATGGATTCGGTTTCTGCCTCCAACGCAGGATATGCAATGAAGACACACTATTTAAAAAGGGGGGGGGAGGTTATTCACAACTGCCCTTGTATTATAGCACTAAATGGTGTTTAAATTATATCCCCAATTAGATGATTAACCTGCTGTCTACTAATAATCAGTAACGAATTTACTAATTGCTGCATTTGTCCAAATTCGGTTTCAGAAAAAATTGCATCTGGAGGAATTTGCCTAAAAATGGAAGTGATATGATATGTTATGTCAGAAGTAACATCTAGGGGCAAACAAAGAACTGAAAAGGAGAGTAGACCTGGATGGTCTGAGGGCAGTTTGGCCCTTATTGAAATTATTCAGTGTCTACCCAGAATGCAGGTTTCATGGCCTGCTAAGAATCTATTTACATGGCAGAAAAATATTCTTCCAGAATAGGGCCAGTCCTATAATGTGGCAAAATGAGGTAACTCCAGTGGCAGTTTTTCGATATGGCTGCCGTTACACGTACAGATATTACTGGAATGTTCCTGGTTATAGAAAGTATCCAATTTACAGATAATTTAGTTAATAGCAGGCACTTGGGTCTGTCAGTTGTTGTTGTGCACCTTCAAGTAATTTCTGAACCTAGCAAGGAGTTTTCTTGGCAAGATTTGTTCACAGAGAATTTGCCATTACCTTTGTAACCAAAATGGTAGAATGCCTGGAAACTGTGCCCTGTGCGGAGTGGCTTAGGGAGCTGGGTATGTTTAGCCTGGAGAAGACAAGGTTAAGAAACCATGTTTAAATATTTGAAATGATGTCATATGGAAGATGAGCAAGCTTGTTTTCTACATAGAGCCATGGCTTCAAACTATAGGAAGAGATTCCACCTAAGCATTAGGAAGACCTTCGTGATGGTAAAAGCAGTTTGACAGTGGAACATGCTGCCTAGGAGTCTCCTTGTTTGGAGATTTTAAAGCAGAGTTTGGATGACTTGTAAGCTGGAATGGCGGCAAGTGGCTTTGTCCTTTAGAAAACTCTGCTACGAGGGTAAGGCACTGGATGCTGTAGGAGCCAGTTTAGAATATTAGAAACTGGCTGAAATTGTCTCGCAGGCACATGTTGGTTCAGATCCCTCATCCTGGCACCTAGGAGACCCAAGCTGTTTCCGCACTAGACTATTATAGTGCTATTATTCCATTTTTGACATCCTATGGAATCCTAAGATTTGTAGTTTTCTGAGGCCAAAGAGCTTTCTGGCTGAGAATTCTAAATGCCCCTCCCTAAACTGCTAACCCCAGAATTCCATAGGATGTTGAAAGTGGAATAATAGCATTATAACAGTGTAGGGCAAAAATGGCTCCAGATAGGTTTCTCTAGAAGATAAACAAATTGGATGGGACTGAGACAACCTTGAACCCTGTCAATTGATATGCTTTTGATATCTAATCTTCGAGTAGCACCATGAAAGATATGGAAGTGTTACCAAAAACTTTTTCTGATCACAATCCAGTTATGCTGACCTTTAAGGAGAAGGTCTCCAATTTAATTGGAGATTAAATGTTATTTTTACTTAAAAATGAGGATGTACTGAACAAGGCAAAATATGCTTTCTTTGAAGATAACTTGAATAAAAGAAGAGATATCTGAGTTGTTTGGGATGCAAGTAAAGCTGTTAAGAGGGATCTTTTCATATAACAAAACTCCAAGCTAAACAGGAAAATACAACAGCAGAATCAAAGCATTTTGGATGAAATCAAGAAAAAAAGAATCATCTAAATAATGTGACTGAAGGAAGTAAAAAATCTTCAAAAAACCTCCAACCCCCCCCCCAATCTCTTTGAATATGGTTCATTAAATTGAGTGAAAGATGAGATATTGTAAGTAAAAGTATTGGCAATTTTTCAACAAACCAGGAAAATAAATGAATTCATGAATAAACTAGGAATTTATGAATAAACCAGGAAAGATTGAGAAAAGAAGATGATCTTAAAGATCTGAGATAATAAGATAATGACATCAGATAATGATAAGATAAAAAAGGATTTCTTCCATTTTTTTCTGCTCTTTATGAAGATAAAAATGCCTCATTGGAGAATATTAAAAATACTTGATTATAGAACTTGCCTGCTATTTCAGATAACAAAGTTATAGCTTAAATGTGAACATAACAGTAGCAGAAATGGTGGAGGCCTTCAAGAAGATACTGATAGAGAAAGCTCTGGGTCTGGATAGCCTCTCTGCAATTTATTATAAATGTTTGGAAGTGCAGTTGTATTTTCCATTTCAACAACTGAGGAACTCAACTATAATTACAGGGAAGAGACCACACAGGTGGACAAATGCGTATCCAACTTTGATATCAAAAAAAGAATGAGGTATGATGGATTCTAAGAATTATAGGCTTGTTTTTCTTTTGAATAATGACTATAAGATTTTTATACTACTTTCGGCAGAAAGACTGAAGAAGATTCTTGAGTTAGTCATACATGAAGATCAGTGAGGATTTTTATCAAAAGGCAAATGCAAGATAATACAACATGTGCAACAGATATATTAGAATACAATAGCTCTGCTTTGAATGTGAGTTCATTCAATGCAGTTTCAATAATAGGCAGTGGTGTGTGTGTGTATGTGTGTGCGTGCTGATCCTTCTCTCTTATTTGGGAACAAAAGAGCAGGATTGGCACACACATACTCCTGCTCTATGTCCCTGTTGAAGCCATTGGATGAGATGGCAGTGTTCCCAACAATTGCAGGCTGGCCAGATTGTTTCCAGCGGGGAAAGAAACTGAGAGTTAGATTTAAGATCTTACAAGATGTGAAACAAAGAGGTGGATTTGGAATTCCTGATCTGAAGTTGTATTTTCTTGCTTATTGTAAAATATGGTTGAAAGATTGGATTACCCTGAAAAGGGAGAGACGTCTACAGTTGGAGGGTTTTGATAGAAGATTTGGGTGGCATGGATTTTTGTGGTATGAGAGTAATTGTTAACTTTAATAATTACTATATTAGACATGCCATATTAAGAGTTTGGAATAAGTATAGCATGAGACTATGTGTTAAAATGCCTTTATGGATTTCACCACATGAAGCTTTATTTGATAGAAAAGTAACTATTAAAGATAAATGTTTAATATATAAAGATTTTATTTTGATAGATAAAGAACAATATCAAATGAAAACAAACGAGGAATTGGTTCAGGAAGGCTAAGCCATTCAATGGTTTGCATACAAACAGTTATCTGAACATTTTAAAATGGATTAATACATGTTTGGTTTTGAAATGTCTAAATCAGACTTTGAGGAACAATTGTGCAAAGATGATGAACATTTGATAGCTGAAATCTATACGTTATTATTGAAAATGGAGATGGAAGATGAACAAGTAAAAGATTGTGTGATTAAATAAATTAAATTGTGTGATTCAATTAAACAGTGGGAAAAGATGTGGACAAGAGATTTAAAGTTTAAGTTATGACCTTAGAGAAAGTTTTTATAAGATGATGTACAAGTGGTACTTAACACCAAAAGGATTGTCTAAAATCTCTAATGGCTCTACTAATATTTGTTGGAAATATAAACAGAAGGAAGGGACTTTATTCTATATGTGGTGGACATGTAAGAAGGCAAAAAATTTTTGGGTGCCGATATATCAATTGACAGAGGATATTTTAAAGATAAAGATTCAACTGAAACCTGAGTTGTTCTTATTGTGATTGATGGATGATCAGATAGATAAGAAATCCAGAAGAATTCTACAGTATATGACCACAGTGGCCAGAGTACTTTTTGCTCAGAGATTGAAAGATTCAACTATTCCATTTCAAGAAGATCGGATGATGAGTCTGCTTGATCTGGCAGAAATGGACAAATTGACAGTTTTGATTAAAGAAAGAACACTGGGTAAATTTAAGAAAAATTGTGATATGATGATGGTTTATCTGAGACGTTGTTGGGGGAGAATTCCACTTTTGGGTTTTGAATATTAGTAGCTTGAATTAATTTAGTAAAAGTATATATAATCATCACAACTTCAGGAAACTTTATGTAATATTTTACTTTATAACCATCAGCTGGGGGGGCTGGAAATCATGTGTATATCCTTTTAACCCCTTACCTTGTCAAATTTTGTTTAGTTTTGTCTCTGCCTTTTTTAGATTCTTTTTTAGGTTAGGTAGTTAATTTTTTTAGATTTTTATTTGGTTTTGTTAGGTAGCCATGGGGTATTGTTTGTATTTCCCTACGGGTAGTTTTATTTATTTAAAATTGATGTGTAACAAAAACATCTAAAAATAATAATAAAAACAAACTGAGGCTGAATGGCCATCTGTTGGGAGTGCTTTGATCGCGTATTCCTGCATGGCAGAGGGTTGGACAGAATGGCCCTTGTGATCTCTTCAACTCTATGATTTTATGATTCCTCTGAGGCTGAGAGAATATGACCTGCCTATGGTCACCCATTGGATTTCTATGACGGAGTGCAGATTTGAACTCTCATTGGGAAGTTCTAGTCCAGCACTGAAATCAATACACCGCATTGGCTCTTGGGACTGTCAGAGAGGACTACAATACCCATACTACTGATAGGGAAAAGACCAAGGCACAGAGATTGCTAATTAACTTTTTTTTTTTAAAATACCCCACACTGTACATTACTATTAATCAGATGCAGTCTCATAAGATATCCTCTTGATGTTTCATTTTCCTTCCTTCCTGACTGGCCATTGGCCTTGTTCTCTTATGGGGCTTCAAGGAAATCAATTATGAAATATATTGTCTGCCAACCTACAAGCAGAGTTAATGATGATGATGATGATGATGATGATGGTGGTGGTGGTGGCCGCGATGACAACAACAGCAGCAACAGCAGCAGCAGCAGCAGCAACACCCCCACCACCCAGGTTTCCGAAACCTTATTTTATTTTTTTTTAATCTTAAACAAGCTTTCTAAATTCTCTAAAAGAAGGGAAAAAAAAAATATCCAGATGTATTATTTGCCATAAAATGGCCTGTTGGTGGTTCTCTCTCTCTGTTTCTGTGTGTGTGTATGTAAAGGGCTAAGCTAATATTATTCTCTAGGAAAATAGTATTTCTTTATACATTAATCTACAGCCTCTCAGGAAAACTAATGTTGCACAAGCTATAATGTCCTACCAAGAAGCCCCTCAGCTCAGGTTGGTTTTCTTTCTTTCTTTCTTTCTTTCTTTCTTTCTTTCTTTCTTTCTTTCTTTCTTTTTCGAGATAAAGATTTCAGGGCCTTAGGTTTATTCTTCCTCTCATTTCCCCCCATGTCTTCCTTTAAAGAAGAAAGTGCCACTTCATTGTTGTTCCTGTTCTCTTCTTCTCCTCATCCTCATAAAGCACTATAGACATAGCATATATTTGTTTATTTCCGCACTGGGCTGTTATAGCGCTATTATTCCACTTGCAACATCCTATGGAATCCTGGGGTTTGCAGTTTCGGGAAATAATATTTGGTGTGACAACAGCAAGGTTACCAAATCTTTAATTGCTGGGCAATACTAACTGTATGGGTGTGGATTTCCTGAACGGAATTAAAAGCTTATTATTATGCCAGCCCGCTAATTTTGCCTCATCAGAAGCATGGAAAGTTACTTTTTCAAAGTAATTTGATGCTATCACTTACTATAGCATTTTAAAAATTAGTTTACAGTTGTTTTCTGTTACAATATTTTAAACAGTATTCTCTTTCCAACTGCGCAATTAAAGCACTTTGATTCAACTTTGACAGTTACGGCTGCATCTTATAAAATCCTAGAAATTGGTGATGCGCTACGGGTCTCTGTACAGGGTTGCCAGAATGAAAACTGGAGAGGGCTGTTGCACCTTTTAATGGTTGTGCAGAAGAGGGAATTTCATCAGGATTTTCCTGTCATGCAAAGAGGTAAAAAACCACAGCTGTTGAAGTTCCCTCTTCTATATAATCATTAAAGGTGCAGGAGCCCTCTCTAGTTTTTGCTCAGAAAAACATATTAGAAGAGAATTTTAAATGCTCCTGCAGCTAGAAACTATGGGAGTCCACAGTTGTAACATTATGATGCTACACTATAACCGCATGGCTGCATCCCATGAATTTATGGGGTTTATAGTCTGATGAGGCACTTGAATTCTCTGGATGAGAATTTTAAGTATCCTTCCCTAAGCTGCAAAAGCCAGGATTCTGTAAGATGGAAGCATAGAAGTTAAAGTGGAACAATAGTATAAGACCAGGAAAAAGTATGTGGAAAGGAGGCTGGAAGAACAGAAACAGTCTACAAGGAGTGTTTCGGTCCTGATTTGGCAGGGACAGTATGAATTCATACTCTGTCATCTCACTTTTTCAGATACTGTACACACTCAGGTATAAGTCTAGAAATTTTAGTCAAAAAATTGACCCAAAAAACTTATCCATGGCTCAAGGTAAGCACTGTACCCTAAGTCTTATCAAAAAAGGAGCCATCCTCTTTTCTGAGTAGACGGGTGAAAGGCAAGAACTTAGTCCATTCCAGGAGAATCTAAAAGAAGCATCAACCCCCATCCACTCTCTGCTGTAGTACCCCTTCTGGCTTTTCTTAATATTAGCCTGGGTGGAAAAATGGAGGGGGCGGCTCTTTGGAGCTTCCCCTCAAAGGGGTGCGAAGAGACTAGAAGGGGTGGTGTTCCTTTGAGTTCTCCCAGGACAGACTAAACTCTAACCTTTTACCATTCTGCTCAGAGAAGGGGATGGTTTCTTTTTTTAAAGAGTTAATACTGTACCTTTGCTACTACTTCTACTGCTGCTGCTGCTGCTACTACTACTACTAAAACCATCCCTTTCTCTAAGTAGAGTGACAGAAGTCCATTACGAATGCATGGGTGGGAAAATTGCAGTGGCCAGAGGTGGCTGGCCTCCTGAAGCAGCTCTGGCACTTTTGCCTCTTCATGAATCACTCTTGACTTATTAATAGGTCATATCAAAATCCATAATTTTGGCCCTCAAACCTGCTGTGAGGTTGACTTATACAGGAATATATATAGTACTTTTAAAATGTTCTGCTTCCTTTCTCCTTCTCCCACTTTCCCTCTTTGACCTCAACTTACTTCAGTTGATGCCAGCTGAGTTCAAAGTGCAAAAAGAGTTTGCATTCAACTAAGGCCATTTCCATACTACCCTGTTTATAGTGCTATTATTCCACTTTCAATATCCCATGGAATCCTGGGGTTTGCAGTTTAGGGAGGGGCATTTAGAATTCTCAGCTAGAGAGTTCTTTGGCTCCAGTAAATGACAAACCGAAGAATTCCTCAGGATGTGGAATGTGAAATAATAGCACTATAACAGTATAGTGTGGAAATGGCCTAAGTTAGCATTGAGGAGAGGACAGAATCTTGCCCTTCCCAGTAAACTTAGGCAAAAGCAAACTGATGCAGCCTCTCTTGGTTTATATGTTCTTCTTCCCCATTAATAATGCTTACCATCTTGACCACACTGATGTTGCTTGACTGCATGTGTCCCGGTTTTCATCTGTGACATGTTGGAGCATGCACTTTACAAGGTTTTGTGTTTTAAATTAGTCATCCCATATTAGTATATGGGAGTCATGGTCTGATTCTATAATTGTTTCTTACCCTTTAGGTATTTTCTCCCTCTGTCTACTGTTTCCCTGCAACCTAGTTAACAGATTTTATTCATCAAGTCCTCTAAATTTAGACACTGTAGCAATGTCTTTCTCCTACTGTTAATTTTATTTTTAGCTCTTTACACAAAGCCAAGCAGTACGAGAGTGTGGAAGAAGCTAAAATCTGCAGTGACTTGGGAAAAACTGTTAGGATCAAACAAAGAAACAAAAATTAAAATGGCCCAAAACCAAAACAAATGCAAGACATGTGGGGTTCTGGAAAATGTCTCTCCAATTGAACATACTTTTCCACCATTCCCATTCATGTTGTGAGGTTTGCACAAGAAAACATAGGAAGCTACCATATATCACAGGTCATTGCTCATCTAAGCTAGTATTATGTACTCCCTGTTGCTCTCCAGAGGTATCCCAATTCCCATTATCTCTTACCACTGGCTGTACTGGCTGACGGGAGTTTCCATCCAAAAGTATCTGAGAGACATACGTTCCTTAGTTTTGAGGTATCCAATCCAATCTCTGGAAGTTCAGCTGGACATGCTCTGAGACTTTGAATTTGTGTCTAGAATCCTCTTGAAGACTTATTCTGGCATAACCAGAAGTTCCACCAGAGTTAAGTATTTCTGTGGCCATTGAACAAGGAGATATCCAATATTTACTTATGCAACACTTTTTCTTTTGCTGTGCAATGACAGGCAGACTGCACTCCATTGCAACTCCACTGATTTGCATGAGAGGGAGAACCTGGTTCTGGCTCTTGTTGCACAACTGGGGTGGGGGGAAGAGAAGCTTTTGCTAACTCAACCTCCCTGCATAAGCATGTTGTGTTGTGCCAGCATCCAATAGGATCTTGGCCAGCATGTGAACATACAGCACACTTTTTGTAATTGGAAGGAGAAAGTATATGCCTTATGGTATAGTTGGGGGAACTTAAGCATTGGGGTTGAATTCTGCCCCCCTTCCGTTCTGACCCTCTGAGTTTCCCTAGGTGGCCACATCCCAAAGTAAATTTTCTAAGATCTGTCTCTGTCTGGCAGCATCTGTCCTGTATTTTAGTTTTTATCATCATCACTTGATCCTTTTAAGTGGGGATGCCAGGGTCTGATTCCAGGACATTATGTGGTCAAAGCAAGTGTCTCATATTCTCTCTGTAAATTTCTCCTTTTTCTTTTAACCCAGTTAGGAAAGATGATGATAAAACAGCATCCTTCCTATATTTCAAATGCTGTGCCAAATTCCTATTCTCATCTTGGAAAAGTTACTTTTTCAATCTTTAAATTGCAGGATTCATTGCCCGCTCCCAGCCCAAAAGTTGACAAAAGTTCTGCATTTCCTGCAACCAGAATTAATGATGAAATTGTATAGACTTGTTGGGCTGGGATGGTCCTAGCATTAGGCAAAATGAAGCAACAGACTTTAGGTGCCTTGCAGATGCTGGCTGGTAGCAATGATAATCTCCTCTAGTTGTTTTTCCAGAGGCCAGAGCTATGTGTGTGCCACATGGCTCCTTGCCCTCAGCTTTGGTGGATGAGCCATCCATTTGCTAATATGGAAGAAAGCTTCAACAGCCAGTATGGTCAGCTTCTATATGTGGAATGGAAGGAGCACCATCTGAGACCCTTCCACACTACAGAATTATAGCACTGTATTCCACTTTAACTGCCATGGCAACATCCTATTGAATCCTGGGGTTGGAGGAAGCACTTGAGCGCTGTGGCTGAGAATTCGAAATCCTCCTCCTTGAACTCCAGATCTTTAGCTTTAGTTGTATATTTCTGCATGACAAGGAGATGGACAAATGGCCTTTGTGGTCCCTTTCAACTCTAAGATTCCATGAAATCCCAGGATTCCATAGGACTGAACCGTTGTAGTTCGAGAGGGATCATAGTGCTATAGTTGTATAATAGGAATTGCCCCCTTGTCCTTTACCTCAGCAGGAAAACATCTTAGGACAGATCTTGGCTGAGATCATACATCAGAGTTGCATTGTATAAATCTCTGCACATGGAATTTCTCATTCCTTATGCAAAATGTGAGCCTTGTGTGGAATGGCAAAGTTGTGCAATTAAATGTGCAACAGAAGACACGCTATTGTCAGCTTCAGTAGGGGCAGATGGATGTGAATTAGCCAAGGATGTGCATCCACAGGAGCAATGTGCAACTCTTGCTTATGTGGCCTTGAATGGACTGCATATATTGCATACTGGATAAAAATATCAACTGCTTATGTAGGGGAACTTTTGCAATGTGTAAAACACCAGTGAGCCAGCATAGTGTAGTTATTTGAGGGTTGGACTAGGTCTCTACAGAGCAGGGTTCCAAGTTCCTACTTGGCCATGGAAACCCACTGGGTGACCTTGGACAAGTCACACTCTCTCAGCCTCAGGGGAAGGCAATGGTAGAGGCCCTCACAGAGTAAATCTTGACAAGAAAACCCCATGACAGTTTTACCTTAGGGTTGTGATAAGTTGAAAACAATCTGAAGGCCCACAGTACCAGAAGCAAGGTACCAATAGGATTCAATCCATTCACAAGTTTGGAAGTAGCCAAGCAAATGGTTTGTGATTTTAGATCAACATCAGCATGGCAAAAGGTCATCTTGACCTAGCCAGAGCTGAGATGTAACCTTGCTTATTCTTACCTCATATACATAAAAATATACCTCATATACATAAAATACATAAAGAACTGAGCACATCTGATAGCAAGGTCCAGCAAGTTTCTTGCTTGTCTTGCAGACAATTTCATGGTCCAGGAGGTAGAAGAGGCGACAAGGGGATCGAATATTCTAGATCTGATCCTGACCAACAGGGATGACCTTGTTAATGAGGTAGAAGTGGTTGGATCTTTAGGGGAGAGTGACCATGCCCTACTAGAATTTGACATTCAGTGGGAAGGAGAAGATAAGTGTAGCCAGACACTCATCTTAGATTTTAAAAAAGTGGACTTCTGTGAACTTAACGAGATGCTGGCTGGAATTCTGTGGGAAAAGGGAAAGGAGTTCAGGAGGCATGGGAGTTCCTTCAAAGGGAGATACTGAAGGCCAAATCTAAAACTGTGCCAACAAGGAGGAAAAATGGAAGGCATCTGAAGAAACCAGAATGGTTGACTAAAGAACTCTCAGCTGAGCTAAGTGTAAATAGAAACATGTATAGGAAATGGAAGAAGGGGGAAACCACCAAAGAGGAATTTAAGCAAGTAGCCAGGAGACGTAGGGAGGAGGTCAGAAAGGCTAAAGCACAGAACGAACTTAGGCTGGCCAGAGACATTAAAAACAATAAAAAGGGCTTTTTAAAATATGTCCGCAGTAAAAGGAAAAAGAAGGAGACGATGGGGTTGCTGCGCAGAGAAGATGGTGAATTACTCACAGGGGGAAGAGAAAAGGCAGAGCTACTTAACACCTTCTTTGCCTCAGTTTTTTCCCAGAGGGATACAAGCACTCAACCTGGCAGTTGGGGAGCAGGGGAGGAAGCAGGGGAAATGAGGCACATAATAGGTAGAGAGGTGGTACAGGAATACCTGGCCACACTGGAAGAATTCAAGTCTCCAGGGCCAGATGAATTGCATCCTAGGATATTAAAAGAGCTGGCAGAGGTCATTTCGGAACCACTTGCTATAATCTTTGAGAAATCTTGGAGGACAGGAGAAGTTCCAGCGGACTGGAAGAGGGCAAATGTTGTCCCCATCTTCAAGAAAGGGAAAAAAACAGGACACAAATAATTATCGCCCAGTCAGCCTGACATCAGTACCTGGAAAGATCCTGGAGCAGATCTTTAAGCAGTCAGTTTCTAATCATTTAGAAAGGAACGCAGTAATCACGAGAAGTCAACATGGATTTCTCAAAAATAAGTCATGCCAGACTAATCTGATCTCTTTTTATGATAGAGTTACTAGCTCGATAGACGAAGGGAATGCTGTGGATGTAGCATATCTCGATTTCAGTAAGGCCTTTGACAAAGTTCCCCATGACATTCTTGCAAAGAAGCTAGTAAAATGTGGGCTGGACAGGGCTACTGTTAGTTGGATTTGTAATTGGTTGACCGACCGAAATCAAAGGGTGATCACTAATGGCTGCTTTTTGTCCTGGAGAGAAGAGACTAGCGGGGTGCCACAGGGTTCTGTCCTGGGCCCAGTGCTCTTCAATATTTTTATCAATGACTTGAATGAAGGAAGAGAGGGCATGCTCATCAAATTTGCAGATGACAACAAATTGGGAGGGGTTGCTAATACGCCGGAGGACAGGATCAAAATTCAAAATGACCTGGATAGATTGGAGAGCTGGGCCGAGGCTAACAAAATGAAATTCAACAGAGAGAAGTGTAAGGTCCTACACTTAGGTAGAAAAAAATGGAATACAGAAATGTAGGATGGGGGACACGTGGCTGGATAGCAGTATGTGTGAAAGGGATCTAGGAGTCTTCATAGACCACAAGCTGAACATGAGTCAGCAGTGTGATGCAACAGCCAAGAAAGCCAATGCAATTCTCGGCTGCATCAATAGGAGTATGGTGTCTCGATCGAGGGAGGTACTGGTACCACTCTACTCTGCTTTGGTTAGACCCCATCTTGAATACTGTGTCCAGTTCTTGGCACCCCAATTCAAGAAGGACATGGTCAAGTTTGAGCAAGTCCAGAGGAGGGCGACCAAAATGGTGAGGAGCCCAGAAGCCATGCCCTACGAGGTTAGACTTAGAGAGCTGGGTATGTTTAGTCTGCAGAAGAGAAGATTAAGAGGGGACATGATAGCCATGTTTAAATATTTGAAGGTATGCCATGTAGAGGTGGGAGTGGGCTTGTTTTCTGCTGTTCCAGAGACCAGGACAAGGAGCAATGGATTCAAACTGCAAGAAAGGAGATTCCACCTGAACCTCAGGAAGAACTTTCTGACGGTCAGGGCTGTCTGGCAGTAGAATATGCTGCCTCGGAGTGTAGTGGAGTCTCCTTCTTTGGAGGTTTTTAAGCAGAGGCTGGATGGCCATCTGTCGGGAGTGATTTGAGGGTGTTCCTGCATGGCAGGGGGTTGGACTGGATGGCCCCTGGAGTCTCTTCCTACTCTATATTTCTATGATTCTATGATTCTATGATAGAGAAGCCATTTCTGATGTCAGTGAGGATAGGACAAACTTTCCCTCTTCCCTTCACACGAACTCATCCAGTGTAAATTCTTCAGATTTTTTTGGAACAGTTTTTGTGTGTGTGTGTGTGTGTGGGGGGGGGAACAGGACAGCTAACCGTTTTTCTTTTGATGCCTAGACTTGTCTCATCCATTTAGCTTAATTGTCTGAATCTCCAGCATCCTGAAGCCCTTGGTCAAAGGGCTCTTTTCTCCTCTGGATACATGGATGTCAGAGCCATTAGCATCAGTGGGAGTTAAGTATGAAACACACCCACACATTGCTGAGATCAGCTATTAAGTAAATTCAATCTATGCTATTCATGCCCTGTAGGCTTTTTATTTCTAAAATGAAATGTACCCACTGGGTTTTGATTGGCTCAGGCTGATATTTTAAAAGGTATAGTTCCATGCATGATAAGCATATGGAGGCTTTTTGTAAAATTAGTATTATTTCTTTGTTTATTCTTTTTTTTTCCTTTTCATTTTTCCATAACAGAGTTGTGTCCCATAAAGCAGAGACTTGTTCTGCTTTGGGGCAAAAGTTTGGGTCATCCCAATGGTGGACACTCCAGATTGAATTTATACAAGTAAAGAAGCTTGGAGTAAGTTTTCAACTTTATAGACAAGAAGTCTTTTGGGCCTCAGAGGTTATTGCTATTCAAAACAGGACTGTGGGAAATTAAAAAAGAAGAAAGAACAGGAGTAAGGCACGAATAAGGTAGCTATCACTTCTTGTCTGGAGAAAATATCCCAAAAGTGTTGGGTAGGCACCCTAAATGTGGCAAAATGTCCCAGGTCAGTGGCAGCCATCTCCAGAAGTTATTATAAACTAATTCAAGGTAACCCATATTAAGACCTCCCCAGTTGGGTTCGGGGTGGGGAGTGAAAATAGAGGGGGTATAGCCCTTCATTGTCTCACAGGGGGGCAATGTAGCCACCAACCCCTGGCTGTTGCCCCCTTCGTTATTAAAGAATAATCTAGAACCTGGTCAGTATCCCCAACTGCCAGAGGCTCAACAAGACCTGTGTCCCACCTACACCAACATGTCCCCATTTCTACAGTACCTTCCAGTGACCTTAAATGTATTTTCCTGCAGCAAGGGGGTGGAGAGAAGGCAGCCAAGGGTCTCGCATGCCTGATCCTCAGCTGCCAACGCTCCCTATATCACAGATACTTTGCATTGCCAGAGATGTTCTCACCACTCAGAAGCGTATCTAGTGTGGGGCAAGTAGAGTATGTGCCCTGGGTGACAATGTTAGGAGCTCCAAAAAAACCCTGAACATTTAGTGGAGGAAGACAGGGACAGTCCTAATTAATCTTCTGCCATTCCACTTTTCCAGCTCTTTTTAAAAAGGTCCCAATTTCCTTCTTTTCTTCCCATTTTCCCCTCTTTTCCTCAGCTTCTTTCAATTTCTGCAAGCTGAGTTAAAAGTGTAATAGGAATTTGCATTCAATTAACTCAGCAAGGGGGAAAGAAGAGGAAGAGGGGTGGAATCTTGCCTTTTGCAGTTGACCCAGGCTAAAGCAAACTGCTGCTGCCTCTCCTAGCTTGTGTGTTATTCCTCTTTAATAGCTTTTGCCATCTTGACTACATTCTGATGTTGCTTGTCTGCACATGTCTTGGTTTTCACCTGTGAAATGTTGGAGAGTAGGGTGGCATGGGGAAGGCTGAAGTGAAGAATCTACGTCAAGTGGAGCATAATGCTTTGCCTATGCAGTTCATTGTCCACCCCACCTGTGTATGACTTTTTTTGGATGGGACACAAGAGGTTATCCTTTAGCCCATTATGCCTCTCCAAAAGTTTCCCTCCCCAAAGCTGTCAAGCGTGGGAAGAGACCATTGTTGTCACTGCTGCTGCTTGCTGAGAAAAAAGGGAAGGAGTGGAGTCAGTTCAGGTGATGAAGACCTGGCTTGTCTAGGCTCAGCAGGGAAGGAAATGGGTGGAGAGCACCATCTTCCCCCTTCTCTTCAGAGTTACTTTGAGCTATCTCCCTCATTCCTCCCTTCCCCACTGATAATCAGCAGCAACAGTGGCCTTTCCTGGGACCACTCTGTGTGTGTGTGTGTGTGTGTGTGTGTGTGTGTGTGTGTGGAGGAGGTTGTGGACTTTGCACAAAGGGCTACCGAACAGCACCTTGCATTCTGTGCCAAAAGACACATACCTACACATAAGCCATACTTGTGCATCCCACTAGTAAGAATCTGGCATCCATCTCCCTTTTGGGAGGAGGAATTTCCCCTCCAGTTGAGCCTGAAGGTGTGTTTAAAAAGCAGCTTTTGTATTATACCAACTGTCTAAGGTCTTTTCTGCAGGATGATGCTGTCGTGTGTCATCCTGTTGCAGTCTTGGAAGCGCCTCTGCCAGGATGGGAGTATGTCCCCAGCATTCCTCTCTGCACATGACTGGCTGCCTGTGGAAGGGAGCACAAGGGACATGCTTCTTCCTTCCATGTTGCAGCCGTCCTTTATCCCATGCTGCAGTGGGGAAAGAAGGATGAGATCACACTTCCGGCCCTTCTGCGTGGCCATCTGCAATGGAAGGCTTGCATAATTGGGGGTCATAGATGGAGATTTTCTGTCAATTTCCCTGCGATCATGCCAGCCAGTGATGTGAGAAGGATAGGACCGCGACAATGTCATGTGGAAGCATCATCGCTGTCCTGCTTCTCTCACGTCCCCACGCCGGACATCTCTGTCCTGAGGAAAGGGCCTAAGGTTTATGAGAGTCCTAAGTTTCAGTGCTTGACAGTAACAGTGTAATAAGATTCTTATGAAGAAAGTAAGCTTCAGGAAGGCAGCTCACATGGACATAGATGGGATGAAACCACAGATTGAAAGACCTACACTTTAAACCATTTGTTCATACTTGTTTGTCTTTCTCTGTCTTTATTTGTGCTGCAATAGTTTTGGGTTTGTTCAGTAATACTTGTTTTTTCTTTTCTAATCTTTTTTTAAATTAAAAGACTTAAAAAAAGAGTTGCTTGAAGAAGTTTATTTCCAATCTATGGCAGCCTATCACACTTCTTTGGTTTTTTAAAATGATGGTGTGAAAAAACAATTAGGAATTATGCACCTTGCAAACAATATGTGACGCTCATGCCTTGGACTGTTTTTCCTCCTTCCTTCTTTTGTTCTGGCTCACTTTGAATATTTAATAAGAAGATGAAGATATGAATGATAAAGATAATCAGTCACAGTGGGGAAAGTGATGCGTATTAGAAACAGACAGAAAGCGGCAAGAGGCTGATTAGTGTATTTATCTGGTCGTTTAACAAATGCCTCCTCCCCCAAATCAGAGACAGGCATCCTAGCTTCGGTCCCCACTCCACCACTATTGCATTCCTTATTTACAGGTGTCACTTAGTTCTAGATGAATGAAGCCCAGTCTCTTCCCTGTACTTGAACGCTTGTCCCCCCTCCACATCCATAGCTCTCCCCGCATCTTGTGTTGCAGCTTTATATGGGGCTAATGGAGCAAGGCAATGCTCAAACGTCAAATTAAACTGCACAACTCTGTAATCACTCAGACTGACATGCCATAAAAGGATAATTAGTAGTTCATTACATGGGACATTGTTTGTTCAGCTAAATTGATTTCTCTCAGCTGCCCATGTTTTCTGTTTATTTAGCAAGCGCTCCACTGCACATTTTTTATTTGTGAACTAGGAACTCCCTTCTCCTGAAAGTATTTTTTTTTTAAATCAAACCATCCTCCTCCTTTGCACCCTGCATGGTTTGAAGGTGGGCAGAATAATGTGTGTGTGTGTAAGAATCATTTGCTTAAAGTAGGTGAACCACGACAGCAGGTGCACAGAGAATGGTCTGTGGTGTGGAGTGATGTAGTCTAAAGTTCGAACAGTGGGTAAGGAGGCCAGTTGGACCAGCCCAGAGGGTCCAAGCACCTCCACCTGATTCTATGTGGCGAAATCCCTTCCTTGCCCCAGCCTTCCCTTCTCCTTCTTTTTCTATTAGAAGGAACTTTTGCTTTGTTTTTTGGTCTCATGAAGTGGCACGAAAACAGAAGTAGAACCCACATAATCCCTCCGCTCTCAGGGGCGGAAATTTTACAATGAAGTTTCTTGACAGGCCTGTCTTTTGGCAAGGCGAAGCTGACAGCAAGAAGGAAGGTGGGTTGTTGTTTTAAGCAGACACATACATGACTTCAAAGTGTTTCAGTTTTGCTACTTTCTGCATTTCCAGAGAATTTTGGGTTTGTGCTGCATTCAGAGCATGGCATGTGGCTGTTAAAAATGAGTGAGAAGACTCTTCCACACTACACAACTATAACATTTTGATACCACTTTAATTGCTTTGACTCTACTATGTGGAATTCTGGGACGATTAGTTTGGTGAGGCACTAGAGCTCTTTGGTAGAGAATGCGAAATACCTCATAAAACTGAATACCTCAGGATTCTTAAACATGAAACCATGGCAGTTATCTAATTATGTTATTATGTAGTGTGAAAGAGAGGGAAAATGGATCTGATACCATCCTGAACTTTGCATAAAATACCCCAAGTCAACACAGAAGCTCCCGTGAGAGGCTGAGATGACCATACAAATATGGGAAGAAAGTATTGGAAGAAATATATTCTTATCCTTAGAGCGTTGCTCCCTAATGTTTTTGTCATGATCATCCTTGGATAAGCAAATAGCCCTAGATAGGTGATTGCTTCCATGAGGTAGTGAATTCTCTCTGGGTTTTATTCCAAACTTTAAAAGAACTATCCAAAGTAGAGAACCCTACCCCAAAATATGAAGAAGGAAAACCCAGACCAGATTTGCTGCTCCACTAACATGGAGCTGACTGCAGTGATTTCTTCTTAAAAGTATTCCAATGAACAACCTTTTCCTGTATGGCATAATCTGTAAGGAAATGGCCAGGAGAAGACCTCATTTTTTGAACACCCTGTGTAAAAGGTATACTCTATGAAATACCACAAAAGATGTTAACTGTGATCATATGCCTAGTAGGGGTTGACTGCTTGTGTCAATATTGTGCCTTGGTAAGAATTTGCATTTACACACATGTAGACACACACAGACATATGGATGCCCACTTACAAAAGCCAGTAGGTTATGGTACAGCTATACCCATAAATGGAAGAAAATGAGGGGAGGACTAAATTATAAATGTTTTGTTGAGGTTTGTTGCTAGATCATCAATTAGAAACTTTGCTATTCATGCAAAGGAAGCTCATATGCACACTACTGTCATGCCCCGAATAACTTGAAATCCATGAACTCTACTCTGAGACAGACAGTAGTGTTTATGTGTAGGAAAGGAAGCAACACAGCACACTTCTTCCAAAGTTGCTGAGGCCAAAGCATACATGGGGTTCACAGGCCTTATACCTGCATGTACAAATGTAGACATGCATGGCTGTGATTGGAGAGGATCATAAATTTAACATCACTCCACAACTTTATACATTTCCCAGTGCAGTTGTTTACCCTTCTTCCTTGGGGCAGGAACATATTTCCTCTTGGTACATTTGTTTTCATCTACTCTGATCTTCTTCCCCCTCAACAGATACATTGTAGCAATAAGCAATAAAGCAATTAACCATTTGATACATTGGAATATACAAGCAAACTTCAAACAGATACACTGTTGCAATCAACAATTATCACTCAGTACTATGTAGCACTCTAACTAATTCTAGTATTGCCCCTTGTACACTAATTACCACACACTGTTTCAATACACATCCAGCAGATCCACTTATGATAGGATCAGTGCATCCTGACAACTACACACATATGCACAAACTTGACAAGTGTGAACCTTCTCTTTTCATAGATGTACAGATCTGAAAATATGGAGGGAGTACCAATGCTTTTCTTAAGTAGCTTGAATCCAGAATCTAGTGAGGTTATTTTATTGAACAGTATCTCCCCGAATCTGCCACCCAGCTGGGCCACTGGTTGGCCTTGATGGCTGGGGAAAGCTGGGAGTTGTAGTACAAAACAGTACATTTCTAAAGTCTGCTTGGTTCCTAAGAGCCTGGAGAGCTATGGAGAGACTAAAGGAATTTCCATGCTACACTGTTATAGTGCTATTATTCCACTTTCAACATCCTGTGGAATCCTGGGGTTTGCAGTTTAGGGAGGGGCCTTTAGAATTCTCAGCCAGAGAGCTCTTTCTGCTCAGTAAACCACAAAATCATTAACCCCAAAATTCCACAGGATGTTGAATGTGGAATAGTAGCACTGTAACAGCACAGTGCAGAAAGGTCCTAAGAGTAACAATGTGTGAAGCACAAGGAGGTTGGATTGTTACCCTGTTCTCTGGGGGTCCCGGGCGGGTCGCCCAAATAACCAAAACGCAAACACAATTCTGGGGAGAATTAGCTGGAGCACTCTCTAAAGCTAGCGAGAGGCAGGGTAAATTAGCATGGATCTTGCAACCCAATGTCTACGGGGTCAGGTCAGTCATGCAGTCAGACAGGTTTTAAAATAGCAAAAATGATGTTTTTATTAAAAGACAAACAAACAATAAAGACACCGCAATCACACAGCTAATGGAAGAATTAGAAATATGGAGTTTCGGGGGAAATGGGTGATACGACACCTTTCTTGTAGTCCTGAAGAAGCTGAAGATAGTAGAGAAGAAACTTAGTGCAGTTCACCAAGGGGAGCTCGCCAGACAAAGCGGCAGCAAGGCAGGATGAAAGTCCAGAGTGATCCAAATAGGGCAAGCGATCCGAGATGGTCTCGGAATTGGGGGGTTTATATAGGGTGAATTGTGCCTACAGGCCATGCCTTACTTGGTGAGAACAATGCGAGTTTGGAGTGGGACGAAGCTTTGGAAAAGATCAAGTTTAACATGATCGGCTTAGCGCAGAATCAACAATAGTGTGACCAGTATGCAAATGCAAGGTGCTTAACTTGCCTTTGTAAGACTATCGACTCAGGGCTGGGCGCCTTTGTTAGTGTCGCGCTTAAGCAAGAAGGTGTTTGCAGGAGAGGTCCCTGAAGCAACGGAGTGGCTTTGTTCTGCCTGCCTAGGTGGAGAATGGAATGTCCAACAATTACCAGCCGCGCCTGTTTACATGCTTGTCTGGAGGCCTCGCAAACACGTGGAGCCGGGTGGCAGAGGAAGGCCGAATGGTTTGATATCAAAAAGAGATATCTAGTGCTATCACCGGGTAGGCCTGGGCCGAAGTAACAGGATTGTGCTGTCAAAATAGAATATTAAACTGCATCCACCAATGTGTATAACCCTCTGCTTCTCAGGAAGGATGAGAGAATCATAGAACTATAGAGTTGGAAGGGTGGTCTAATCCACCATCCATCAGCTAAGGCCATTTTCACACTAGACTGTTATAGCGCTGTTATTCCACTTGCAACATCTTATGGAATCCTGGGGTTTGCAGTTTTAGGAGGGGGCGCCTGGCCCCTCCCGAAAATGCAAACCCCAGGATTCTATAGGATGTTGCAAGTGGAATAATAGTGCTATAACAGTCTAGTGCGGAAATGGGCTAAGACATCCCAAAGATGGCCATCCAGACTCTACACACTTTCGAAGGAGAGTCAGTTTACCATGCTCCAAGACAGGCTGTTCTACTGTTAAACAGCTCTTATCTGTTCTTCCTTACATTTACATGTAATCTGGAGAGTTCTTGTCAAGATTCCTCCAAAACAAATCCACAAGCAACAAAAATATCCAAATACCTTTTTGTCTATTACGACCTCTGCCTATCCAGAGGTGTAGCTAAAGGGAAACAAAAGGAGGATGTGACCATCTCTAAATAAGAATTCTGCCCCCTGAATGAATTTTTTTCAGTCCCCAGATTCCTAACATTGCAGTGAGTGAAACACTGAAAATCATTCATACCTCTAACTTTTATATTTGCTGTGTTCAGATTCCCTTGGCAACTTTGTCTTTCCTTTCTATGCCTAAACTATATGTCAAACTGAAGTTTTAGGTTGCTATAATGTTGGAAACGTGAAAACTCAATGAAAATTTTAATGGGGGAACAATACCTTCATCTGCCCTCTCTCCATAGCTGGAGCCCTGTGCTTATCACAAGTATACTCTCTGACCATGGAGGGTTTGCTAGGATGTCTGAAAGGGGTATAGTTGCCTGTATAGTTGTCCCTGGTTCATGCAAAACTATTTATCACTTTGTATTGGTATAATGTATTGGTACAATGGTTGTGGGCATAGTGGTGATACGAGACAAGCATAAAAAGCTCTCTTTCAGGAGAAAAAGTGCCAGGCTGACTCAGAAGATCAGAGGGCAGCTTCCACTAGCAAGCAAGCAAGAAATGGCTTTCTTGTCCACCCCCTACCTGCACTAATGCATCCTTAAAAAAAAAAAAAGCCTTACGTTGGTATAATGGAATGTTATACTAGTGTTATCAAATGGATTCCAGCCCACTGTTGCCCATTCACACTTGCCAGTTGCAGAGTTACTTTTCTTGGAGTACAAACTCCTACATACATTCCAATATTTTGCAGATGAAAACAGGGACATTCAGGGCCAAGCAACATCAGAGTGTGGTCAAAACGGCAAACACTATTAATGAGGAAGAACACAGAAGCTAGGAGAGGTTGCAGCAGTTTCGTTTTGCTTGAGCCTGTTGGGAAGAACCCGACTCTGCCCCCTGGTTCCTCTACCCACCACGAAGTTCATTGCATGCAAACTACTTTTGGAGTCTGAACACATTTTGCAGCAACTGATGTAAAATGAAAACATATAGAGGGGAACTGAGAAGAGGAGAAAGAAACTGGGACATTTCAAAAGTAGCTGAAAAAGTGGGATGGCAGAGAATTAATGGGGACTGAGCATGCCAAATTGGGACAATTGGAAGGTATGCTCTCAGACACTGTTACTATGGTTCAGGCCTACCCAGTGATAGCACTAGATATCTCTTTTGATATCAAAATTCATTCGGCCTTCCTCTGTCACCCCGCTCCACATGTTTGCGAGGCCTCCAGACAAGCACGTACACAGGCGTGACCGGTAAGTGTTGGACATTCCATTCTCAGCACAAAGCAGAACAAAGCCACTCTGTTGCTTCAGAGACCTCCCTGCAAATACCTCTTGCTTAAGCGCAACTCTAAACAAAGATGCCCGGCCCCGCGCTGAAAGTCTGACAATGCCAAGCGATTTGCATACTGGCTATACTGTTGTTAAACCTGTGCTAAACCCATCATGCTAAACTTGATCTTTGCCAAAGCTTTGTCCCTCTCCAAACTCACATTGTTCTCACCGAGTATGGCATGGCCTGTAGGCACAATTCACCCTATAAAATCTCCCCGATTCCGAGACCACCTTGGATTGCTCCTGAGTTGCATCCAGCCTTGCTGTCGTTTTGTCCAGAGAGCTCCCCTCGGCCTCTACGCTGAGTTTCTTCCAGCTCTTCAGGACTACGAGGAAAGGTGTCGTATCACCCATTTCCCCCCAAAACTCTTATTTCTAATTTCCAAGTTAGTTGTGTGCCTGTGGTGTCTTTACTGTTCATTTGTCCTGTTTAATAAAGATATCATTTTGCTATTTTAAACCTATCTGACTGCTTGACTGACCTGACCCCGTAGACATTGGGTTACAAGATCCCTGCCAAGTTACCCTGCCTCTCGCTAGCTTAAGAGAGTGCTCCAGTTAATTTCCCCAACTTGTGTTTGTGTTTGGTTATTTGGACACCCCTCTTGGGACCCCCAGAGAACAGGGTAACAACACTGTCCCCAAAATTGCCATGGATGGCTGAGGAATTCTTGGAGCTGTAGTTCAAAAAAGTGCCTTTTCTGATCTGTGGTGCTCCCCTTCTCAAGTGACCAATAAAAATAAAAATAAAAATAAAATACCATGTATAAACCAGCCACAAGTGGGGACACAACATATATGTAGGCTTATATAATGGGGTGTGAGATGACCCCTTTCCAAGCACTTTCTAATCTCTAGGATCATTTAGCCTAGGTGTTAGGAAAACCTTGATAATATGGCTACCACAGACAGGCAGAATGATTGAGCATATGGGCCAGCACAAAACGCTACGCCCAGAAGCCTCATGGGAATAACAGCTTGGCCTTCCACAGTTCTTGCACCTGAAGCTGTTATTTCAGAAGCCCTTGGCTGTGACTTTTTCACCTGTCGAGCAGCAGGAAATCCTGGGAAAGCCCCTCCAGGCCCGTCTGAAGCCTGTTATTATGTCAGTGATTAATGAGGGGACTATTCTAGGGGTGAAGCACTGTGAAATTAGAAGAGAACACAGTGAGTTAATTCTTGGTCTGTACCCAAATGTAGGCTGGGTGGAGGAAAGAGACGGATACTATAGCCCCAACTCCTGGTTACATTTGGTAACCGTGGAGGCTGTGCCACCCATATCTTTGCCTTAAGCCAAGTTGTCAGCATGGGATGGCGTGGTTAGAAAAAGGTTTACAGCATCCACAGTGGAACAAATTTTGAGTCCCTAAAGGATACACAGATCACATGTTTTGCTTTTTCCTCTCTCCTATGGAACAGAAACATGCTAACTATAGCTAATATATCTGCCATATATCATTCATATGCACATGATTTATCAATTGCACATGTCACATAGAACAACTGCCCCCCGCCCCCAAAACTAACATGAAATTCAGCATTCTAACAAAACCTTGACAAAGATCTCCATATTTTTTTAAAAAAATTTTTAAATATCAACCAGATATTTAAAAGATAATCATGATTCTTTTATCACAGACCTGGAGTGGTTGAAGGAGAAATAATATATACAACTCATTTATCCTAATCATATTTGCTGAAAGAAGAGGATTAAAAATCATATTCCTTCAGAGGTCAGGCTTCTTGAATTGGGATTTTAAAAAATAAACAAACTAAAAGGTTGTTTGAATTGTGGGGCTGAAGGAGAGTTCTACAGATACCATGAGCTGCCAAAAAGACAAATTATTGCTCATTCACATGAGAAAAAACTCTGGGAAAATCTTAGGTTTTATTCCTGAACAAATGATTTTCTTCTGGAGACCCACATGGTGTTTTCTTCATCTCAAAGTATTTCCTAGGATCTCCCAGCATTTCCAAGGGCTTTTCATTCCTAGTTCCCAGGTCAGTTTAACTTAACCCAATATTTTCTAAAATGAAGGGTATCTCTATTGGTCTGTCTGTTTCTATCATCCTGGAATTAGCTAAGATGCTGCCGCGGTAAATGTAGCTATTGTTTCTAGGACATAGATTGAGCAGAAATCAAAGGTGGGAAAGAGGATTGTTCGCGCCAGAATAAAATATTCTCAATGTTTAACAAGTGTAATATTGCTAAAGCACTTTAGCAATTTGACCATTACTCCTGAATGATAATAATAAAAAAGACTCAGTGGAAATTGGTGAAAAATCAATTTCTGAAATCTTGCATGAGTCTAGATGTGGCATGGAATCAGTAAGGGGGGAGCAAGAACGTAAGGGAGGTACAGAATATTTCAGGAAAGAGTTTGGATGCAATATGTAGGTAAAAATGCAAACAAAAAGAATTGGAAACACTTGATACTTCCAGAGACTTTTTTTCTCCCTTCTGGATGAGCTCTAAATGGGTCAAATCAAGCCTGAAATCTCCTTAGGAGCTCAAGTGCCTAAGCTGAGGCTATTGGATGCATCATGAATCAATATGACTCATCAGAGAAGATGATAATGTTCAGTTAAGTAGAAGGCAGTAGGAAAAGAGGAAGAGCATGTTACATTTGCATGAACTCAATTAAAGGGAGTCACAACTGCCTTGAGTCTGCAAGACCTGGAAAGAACTGTTGATGATGGAGGCTCTTGGAAATGCCTCATTCTTCAGGATGCCACAAGTCCAAGCCAACTTGATGGCAAGTAACAACAACAATCCTACATTTTTTCCTTGTGTTTGATCATTTAGGCTATTTCTGCACTAGACTGTTATAGTGCTATTATTCCATTTTCAACATCCTATGGAATCCTGGGGTTTGCAGTTTAGGGAGGGGCCTTAGTTGCCATTCAGTATCTCCCTTGGATGTTACATACTTGGAACAAGTTTTCTTATGGGCATTCATAGTGGGAGGTATATTTTTACCTGTTTGTGGGCACTGCAGGGTTGAGAATTGGGGATAAAAGATGTGAACCTGGTGTATTTCATTCAATCAATCATAACATGTCTTTGCAGAAAAGAGGAAAAAGTAATAACTGACTGCTTTCAGAAATCAGGCCTTTTGAACTGAGATTTCTTTTTAAAATCACATTTCACATTTTTATGTATGGTAAGAATTAGACCAGTCCTTAGATTTGCAAGTTGTCATGACTTCTGGGGAGAGTTCATATGGCCCTTGAGATATTGTTGGACTATAGCTCTCAGAATTCCTCACCACTGACTGTGCGGGCTAGCTCTGCTGGGAGTTGCAGTACAACAAATATCTGAAGGGCCTCATGATTCCCACTCCTAGCATAGGTGGATGAACAGTGGCCCCTTGACTTTCATGAGGGTTCAGGGTGTAGAATCTGCTGAACTTACTGCCTTCTTTCCTTCTCCATTACCAGGCAAAAGGCAAGTGAATAGAAGAGGGCAGCCCCATCCACAGAGAAGATATGTGTATGCCTCCCCCCATTGTCCCCCCGTAATCCCTAGACTTTTACCTTGGTACCTGTACCTTTCAGGTGCCCAGACAAAAGGCAAGCGAATTGAAGAAAGCAGCCTTGACTGTGGAAAAGGCATTCAAGGGCCTTCCCCCAGATTCCTTGCCTTTTTCTGGGTGCTCTGCCTTCCTTCTTCATGGCTGGGCAAAAGGCAAGCGAATGGGAGGGGAAAACTCCATGTGTGGAGAGGGTGAGAGCATGCCTCATTCTCCCCCTCTTGCCTTTTTTCCAGGCAGGCTGCCTTCCTTCCACATGCCTGGGGAAATGGCAAGAGAATGGGAGGGGGAAATCCTGTGTGCAGAGGAGACGCATGTATACCCCCCCATTCCCTTGCCTTTTCCCTGGATGTGTGGGCCTTCCTTCCACATGCTAAGGCAAAAAGCAAGGGAATGGGAGAGGGCAGTCTTGCATACAGAGAAGGTACACACGTGCCTCTTCTGCATTCTCCCCTTCCCACTTGCTTGCCTTTTGCCTGGGTGTGAAGATGGAAGGCCTGCCGTGCCCAGGCAAAAGACAAGCAAAGGGGAGGGGGAGATTGGGGAGGAGGCAAGGGGGTGCCTTATGAACAATCAAATTTGTGAAGGTCAAACCTGCGAATGTGGAGGGAGCACCATAAATTGATTTAATAATTTCGATCCCATGTTTCATGCAAGCTTTGGTGTCTTTTTCAGAAAAGCAGTCTACGTACAGGGTTGGTGCCAGGCTGAATTGAATACTGAATTCAATAGGACTTAAGGTAGTAAAGACTTCAGAAGCTAGTGAATTCCACCACAGATTCTAATGGTATTGGATTTTTCCTGTTCTGAAGGGATGGCATCTTAATGTTGGTAGACTGTATGCAGAATCTATGACCAGGTGGGAAAGATGTACTGCCCAAAATTTATGGAGATATCTATCTATATGCCAAGTATTGTGTTACTTTGAAAAGTGCTGATGGAAGAGGAAGGAGACAGAACCACCTATAATGTGGTTTTGCTCTTTCCCTATATATCTATATCATATATACATACATACATATACATATATATATATACATATATATATATATGAGATTTATATTTAAAAATACATAAAACTGAATTACTGTGTTGCAAAATGATGCATGTCTAAAAAGTGTGACACCAACATGAAAAGTTTGGAAAGGTCTGGTCTGCAGCTTCGGAAGTAGGGAATAGGATCCTTCTTATTCCCTGTTACTGAAACTTCAAAAGCTTTAGAAAGAAGGATCTTTCCTCTTCAAGCCTGTTGCCTAACACATTTGCTGTTCCCCTCTGAGAAACATGCCGTGCACTCTAGGGGCGAGTCTTACCTTTTGTTCTGAGGAAAAGTTTTAGAAGGCTCCTCCAACATGCAACAGGGACAGGCTGCTGAGCAGACCTCCACTCCACCTCAAGCTTATTGACCAGTGTGTTTGCTGTTCCCCTGTGAGAAATGCACCCACATTTTGGGCTTGAGACAGATCATCAAATTGCCAGTGAGCAAAAAGAGATGGAAGCTTTGTTCAAAGTTGTAAGATTTCTGGATGAATGTGTTATGTTACTGAACTGAACCAAGGGCAGCAACTGGTCACTAAAAATATAGAAATTACAACTTGAGGCAACTCATGAGAAGACGTGACTCACTAGAAAAGGCAATAATGTTTGGTTAAAGTGGGAGGCAGCCAGAAAAGAGGAAGACCACACTGCAGATGGATGGACTCAATCCATTTCTGCACGACACTGTGCTATTATTCTACTTTCTACATCCTGTGGAATTCTGGGGTTTGCAGTTTAGGGAGGGGCCTTTAGAATTCTCAGCCAGAGAGCTTTTTGGTCTCAGTAAACTACAAACTCCAGAATTTCACAGGATGTTGAAAGTATAATAATAACACTATAACAGTAAGGTGCAGAAATAGTCTCAGTCAAGGAAGCCATGGCCCTGAGTTTGCAAGATGTGAGTGGGGCTGTTGATGACATGGTGACTCAAATGTCTCTTATTCATAGGATCACCATAAGTCAACGTCAAGAGCACTTAACAACAAAAATCCTGAAGTGGAACCTGTAAGCATGAAGGTTCGCCCTTAGGGTTTCCCTACTCATTGGGCCAAACCAGTACTGCTTGGGTTTACTTTAGCAGTATCAGGAGGAGGAGGGGGAGGAGGAAGAGGAGGAGTTGCAGATGTAGTGATGCCAGTTGCCAACAACAGTGGTGAGAAAATAGGCTTCCTAAGGGAGGGTCTTTTACCCAAGGGTCCTCAAAACCCTGTAGCTGGCAATGACTAAGTGCTTGAACTTTGCACAGCTTAAACAGAGAGCAATCTGAGCAGCCATTCAAAGGGGAATCTGAAACCACACATTCCCAACACATCTCTTTTGATAATCACATTTGGGTGTGTGGGTTTTTTTTTTTTTTAGTATTCTGAAAGCTCTTTGGATGCTGCGCTCTATATATTTTCTTTCTAGGAACAAGGAAACTGATACATGAAGGGCACAGTCAGGCTGAAGTAGCTTCATGTATTTCATTGACTCCAACAGAAAATGCAAGCAACAGCTCTTTCTCCCAACCTCCTAAGTGGTTAAATATAAACGTAAATAATCAAGAAGTGTTCTATCTTTTATGGTAACTCTGAAACTGTCACCTCAAGAGGGCAAACCTCATCCTGTGTACAACCCCAGTGACTTTGAGCCTATCCAAACTGTTGCAAAAAAGTAAGATCTCTTGCAACAGAAAACTTCATTTATTACCAGTTGAGGCTTTCTAGAAAAGCATTTTTGACTTCTCCAAATTGCAGAGAGAGGAGGAAGGGTGAAGGAAATTGGGTAGGCAATTTGGCCAATAAACATTCAGATTTCATAATGCTAGTATAGACAATGGGCCAGTCATAGATCTCTTCTGTTCCTTTGCTCACTATTGGCTCTGGAGACCTAGATGGGCATGCCTTCTTTTTTAAAGGTAGAGCATCCCAGAAATCTCATTGTTGTAGCATAAAGGCCTTGTGCTCCCTCTTCCATCAAGAGGAATGCTCTTTAATTAGGAGAAAAAAAGTCTTTACCCCTCTTTTCATTTTTTTTAAAAAACAGGATATCTTAGAATAAAAAGAACTCAGCCTCTAGGTAGGAATAAAATATTTCTGTTTGTGCTCGAATTGCTGCTGTTTGTTCCATGAAAGAGGAAATGTTGTCTGGCTGTTTGTTTGTTTTTTTAAATACCCAAAAACTTTAGACACCAACAAGAACGCTTCCTCTATCTATGGCCATTTCCACACTACACTGTTATAGTGCTATTATTCTACTTTCAACATCCTGTGGAATTCTGGGGTTTGTACTTTACTGAGGCCCAAGAGCTCTCTGGCTGAGAATTCCCAATGCCCCTCCCTAAACTGCAAACCCCAAGATACACTATAACCCCTGCATTATAACAGTGTAGTGTGGAAATATCCTATCTCTTCTTTTCCATGTCAATGGCTTTCTGAATCTTTTCTAAAGCCCAGACTTTAAAGGAACCATCTAGAGTGCTGAACCTCATCCCTAGGAGAGGTTTGACATTTTGAATAGGCTAAAACCTGAGATGGAGTCACCACTCCATTGTCATGAGAGCCACCAAATTCCACTACCACTACTGGCAGGACTGATTGGAAGGCAAAAGATATAATTGTGACAAAGGAGTCTTCAGAACTTTGTTATCAGTCTTGTTATTTTAACTGGCAAGATATACTGGATAAAATGGGAAGTCCCATTAGAAGGAGATCTACACATACTAAAAATGCACTGCATATCTGTTCATCATCATCACCTCTTGTGCATATTCCCACCCCTTGGGTGGTGATGAGGGCAGCACAGGCTCTTGGAACACAAGAGCTGGACCACAGAAAATGGTGGAAATTAGAAGGTCACATAGACATTTTACAAAAGAAAGGTGCATATTAGTGGGAAACATACATTTTTTAAAAGTGCAGAATCACGTGTTACCTCCTAGAGAGGACATTAGAATCTTCTTTAATAATGATTCAGTTTGAAGGGACCCAGCATGTGGCGGATCTGGAACTAGAGTTAATATGGTAATGCCACCATATGGTAATACCACCCATTAGTGGGCACAGAATGATGCTAATTAAAGGAATGAAGAATAAAAGCATGTGTGCATGTAAGGGAGAAATGGAAATCTACCTCTGTGCAATACATAGATATTTCTCACAGGATTAGCTGTAGTCATCTCTACTTCTGTCAATCACTTTCCTTTCGAAACCTACATTGTTGCCCTCTCTTTAGGAGGCCCAATCGCCCTCTTCTGTTCGTTTCCTCTAAAGCCCTCCATTGGCTATGTGTCATAGACTTTGAGAGCCAACACTCTCAGAAGTCATTTAAGGCTCTCCCCACTCTTGAGGCCATAACTAGATTCAAATCGGAGAAACTGAGATGAGAAAGGTCTAAGCTCACAGAGTTTTAGCTCTTGAAGGAAATGTGAAAATTGCTGCTCTAACTAGAGAAAATGTTTCCTTCCCAAGCTCTAGGTCCTGCCAATTTCTGTTCAGGTTTAGCTTGTTACTGCTAAGATACAAACTTTCTGCAGTCTTCTTCCATGGGTGACGTCTTTAATGTTATACATCCTGCCACAAGAAAAAATTTACATTCCAAAATGGGCTATGCATTAATTTTTATTTATTCATTTGTATCCCGCCTCTCCATATGGATCGAGGCAGTGAACAACTTACAAATAGCATGTATTTCGAAACATTTCTATACATGCCCCCAACAAGCTGGGTACTCATTTTACCGACCTGCGAAAGGATGGAAGGCTGAGTCAACCTTGGAGCCCGGCACGATTGAACTCACAACCTTGTGGCTTGCAGTACTGGCATTTAACCACTGCGCCACCAGGGCTCATTTTTAAGATGCCACTTTTGTCAGCTTGGGTAGGACCAATCCTCTGCACCCCACACCATCAGTGTCAATATTTTGACCCTGCAAAAGTCAGACACTGTACCACAAAACAGAGACTACAGTCGACCCTCCACATTTACTAGGGTTAGGGCACAGGACCCTCACAGAAGCAGGAAAATTGCAAATGTAAAAATGTGTATGTGTGTGTCTGTGGGAATTTGGGGGGGGGTGAGACATGGTAGGGAGAACAGGCACCAAGGAACCAGATCAGGTCAGGGAAAGGAGATGGAAGGGGGAGCAGGTCAACATGGTGGTCCTATGCTTTCCCTCTCTTGCCTATCTCCTTCCTTGGGTGTGTGTGGGGTATTGGGAGAGGGTTTGTGATGCTTAGAAACTGGCTGTGAGGCATCCTTAGCTGGCCCAGGTAGTGGTTGGTGGGGGAGAATCAGAAGTAGGTTTTAGAGGACTGCACAGCCTGATGGGACCTACCAAGAGGGAAGGTTTGCCCAGAAAGAAGCACCTAAGGTGGGAGAAAACAGGAGTGGGAGAAACTCACAAAGTGAAAGTGAAACCCACAGATGTGGGGGGCTGACTGTAGTGAGAACATATGCCCAAATTTGATAGAAAACTACTCAACGGTGTTAATTTTCATTCCAAATCTGAAGGCAATGAATAAGTTGCCTTAAGTTCCAGCCACAGGTTATGTTAGATCTCTTTTCTAAAAATGTGCCCAGTGTTGGCTGGTCCCTTCCCTTAAAAAAAAAGGGGGGGGAAGGAGGCCAACACTAAGAACTGCAATGCATGGAGAGGTGGAAGATTTTAACCTTTTGCTTTCTGTGCAAGTTTTCATACTCACAGCTGTTGCCCCATTGGTAAACCCTGTCCTGGGGTCTACAACTTTGATATAAAATAAAATCCAATATGCCAGAGAGGTCACCCAGATGAGCACATAGGCAGCAACGGTCGTACGATTGGAAAACCAGGTCAGGCCAGTAAACTCCCCCATCATGTAGCCACAGGAGACCTCAAGTTGTGCCAACCCACAGTGGACAAAAGGTCCTCAGCCTTTGAGGAGCCAACTTGAAGGGATTAAGGTGCTTTCCCATAAGTTGGGCACTGGTAGCGATAAAATCTTATCAGGCAAGGACAATCTACATAAACTCACACCGTAACCCAGAGTGGTGGAAGATCCTGAAACTTTGGTAACACCTCATTATCTTCTAATATCAAAGAAGGTGTCGGGTGTGGAGTTGTTTTTCCATTGCCATCCCCTTTGTTCTCCCTGAGAGAGGTTTTGCCTTCAAGGTATGTTTTCCCTACAAATAGTCCCTGTTTTTGACTGGTTCTTTGGATAACTCCCAATTATACCAACAGACCTTTCCTCCCAGCAGCCGAGTAATCCTCTCAGTGTCCTTTCATTGAGCTTTACTTCTTTCGCTGCTTTCTTGAATCAAGGACTTCAGGAAAAGCTGCAGTATCACCCAAGCTACGAATCCTCTGATAGTCCCTCTATCTAATTTCCACTCTTTGTCTTTCTATAGGGCTTGAATGTGTGTGCAAGTGAATGCGTTGATGCGTGAGACTTCCATTCAATAAAGTCATTTATTGGATCTTTTTGTGTGTTTTTTGGCTTGGCCTGACCCTGTAAAAATTGGGTAAAAGTTCTTGCTAGGTTACCCTGCCTCTCGTATTGCTATCATTTGTGCTCTGTTGAGTTTACCTTCCCCATCAAGAGGAGCACATTAAGGTGTCCCTCTGGGACCCCCAAAATTTCAGGGTAACAGAACTGTTATTTGCCCCTGGAAATGCTGTTTATAACAAACAGTGCCCTTGGGAGCAAAAAGCCTCTGAAGCTGGCAAGATTAGGGGAAGAAAACAGTAAACTGAAGGAAACATTTTCCTTTCAATGCATTATGGCCCCAGTCTAGATTGGGGGTCTACATACTTGTTTATTTATGGGAAATAAAAGACACCAAGCATGGCCAAGGTTTTTCAAAAGGTGAGCTTAAGGTCTGTTACACTTAAAAAAAATTGTTCCCTATGTACTGGGTAATAAAAAAAATTCCATTTTTTAAAAAACACCTGAATCTATCTTATCCTGAGCTCTCTAGTGTAGTGTTACCTACTCTCTCTGGGAGATATTCTCCAAGTCTTTCATGTCCCCTTGTCTATGATACTTTTAGCTGAAGATGCAAAGTGCAAGATGCAAGGGGATCAAACCCAGCACTATCTGCACGTGAGGTGTGTGCTCTGTCCCAGATCTTTGGCTCACTTCCAGCACACGCAACTGTTTCTAGGAAACATGGACAAAAGAAAGGAAGGACTGAAATGCTGTCTGCAAAAGCCATGATACAGACTTGCAAATAAGTCTGCAAAATGTATTACTAGCTCACAGAAATGCTTAGAATCCTGTGTGGTCACAACATGTCAGACATTTTCAGGAGAAAAATGGTCTGAGAGAAAAAAATCATTAAGTCAATCTGAGGAATTATCTCAGTTCTCCGTGCAACAGTCATAACAGAAGGATGGAGAAGGAGTAAGACTGGGCCCACCAGCCTTGTTTTCAGGGCACTCCCTCCATCCCAATTGCCACTGCCCTGACACTGTGTGAGAGAAGAGACAGGCACAGCTCCATCATGCCTAGGTCCAGAAGCAGATGAAAGGCTCTCCATCCATCCCAGGTGTCACTGCTGTGACCCGAGCGGAAGAGAAGAGGCAGTATCTGCTGGACTTACTCTCCTCTTACACTGCTATCTCCTTTTCCTTTTGTACATCTGGTGACAGGGAACAGTTTTGTAGTTGTTTCGATTGTAAAGCATCATGTACAATGATAGTGTTATATAAATAAATGATAATTATAATTGGTGGGCAGGAGCCACAGTGTCATCCAGACTCTCTCAGTGGTGGCTAGAGTCTTCTATGTCAGTGGGCTAATGAAATCCACCCTGCACTTTAGTCCATACTTTAAGGGAGGCATCAAAAAAGGCACCAAATCTGTTTGGGGGGATTAAGTTCAGTACCATGGATAGCTCCTTTACTGTTCAGACTAAGAAACCACAGTGGATTCACTGTCCCACTCATACAGAAGCCTCCCCCTGCCACTCTTTCCACATGTTTATGACCCTAAACAATTAATTGTTTGAAATGTTTATAATAAGTGTTTATATTTCGTATTTCTGTATGTCATATAGGCCATCCAGAATAATAGGAAAGGCCATCGCCCACTAGCAGGGGACTTGCTTTGCATGCAAACAATTCCAGAGTAAATTTCTGGCATCTCCCAAATTGAGATAGGGAACGGTCCTGTCTGAAACCCTGGAAAGCTGCTGCTGGGCAGTATGTAGAATAATGCTGAGCTAGATGGTCCAGTGGTTTGATTCTGTTCAAGGAGCTTTCTCTATTCTGTGTCCCATAAAATTGCCATTGTCTGCTCTCAGAAAGCCATAAGGGAGGGGGCTAGCTAATTCTCCCAGGGCTGATAGTTCAATTTCAGTGTGGAGATGTCTCAAACCTGTGTATATGACTCTGCATATCAGCAACAATATCAGCTTATGAGGAAGACAAGATGGAGCATTCAGTAATACTCTTGTCCTGCTTGTGAGTTTCCTATAGGCAACACATTGACTACCTTGTGAATAGAATGTAGGACTAGATAGGCCTTTGGTTTGATTTAACAGAGCTCTTATCCTCTTTTTTGGTATGTGTTAGCCATGATTTGGGGGAGGCAGTAATGGGACCAGCACTCTTATTGTGTTGGAGGGGATGATGCTTTAAACAGTTTTGTTGCTGTTGGGCCCAAGGCCCTCTGTGTTGCACACTCACACATTTCAGGTCAGCCTGCTTTTGCACTAACGAACATATTTGGGGGGTTAGCTCATGCTGTTGCATTGCTAGGTCAGGCTGCCCTGTACGCTGTAGTCCTGTGAGAATAGCCAAGGAATGTTAACGATGGGTGCTTCGTTCCCCGCACTGTCCGGTATGGTGAGGGGAGAGCAAAGCCTGATTAGAGACCATCTACTGCCATTTCGGGCAGGTAATGAGATTTGACCAAGAGCCTATCATGCTCCTGGCCCAGGGTGCCTCAGTAATTGGTGTCCGTGGTGGGATAGCCGCCCTCCTGCCCATTTCGGTACGGTGGGTTAATGGATTGGCAGCCTGTTTTGCCACTCATGTATGAAAAGTCTATATAATCTGTTGAAACAAAGAAAACCCTACACCGTCGCCTGCCTTGCCTTTCTGACAGAGTCAGAGTTTATGTATGCTTGTGTGCCTTCCGTTTTTCTTTTTTGCTTCTTCGCTTAATAAACTGCATCCTCAAAGACCATAACTGGTTTGGTTCTTGCCTCCCAGCATCTCGCACTTCGAACCTTGCACGGCCACCCAATCCAGGGAGGGTCGTGTGTGCTACAGTTGCCAAAAAGAGAAGTATTGAGAGTTCTTGGCTGACATGACTGACATGCAGCTCTCTGGAGCTAGCCTGGCTTTAAATGCCCAGCTCTTGAGGGTTCCTCAAAACATGGCACCATGGGAAGCGTGACGTAGGAGATTGCCTGTGCTATGGTGTGACTTTGTAGGGCTGGCACAGCTCTCTATGAGCGGACAGAGATTGGTGGGTAATGGCAGCAGCAGTGATGGGGGATCATAATGAGATAATGGCAGTGATATTCCTTCTCCCTCCTCAGGGGGTGAGAAAATCTGGACTGCTGCTGTATGACTATCACATAGATATGCATGTTGATGAAAAAAAATATGGTGGGCTGAAATGAGACTGAAAGGGCAGTAATGTATTAGCATATATCTGTATTGACGTTACAGATTTATATTTGGTCTCTATAGGGGAATCTGTGTGCACAGGACTTCTCACTTTATTTCAAGGAGGGGCTGTACCTTATTGCATTCATGATTGCCAACCAGTCTTTTAAAAAAGGTGAGCAACTGCATGAGAGTTAGGGGCCAATTTCTCCCCAAACTCCCTCACTGTCCTGTTTAGAAAACCAGCTGCGGTTCATAGTCCTTAAACAGAGTCTATAGCAGCAGCCACAGTCAAGGTTTACAGAAACTGATCAGTCAATTATCATTCTTGTTTCAGCAGTCCAGTTCAGCAGTAAATTCAGAATGCCAGTTCAAGGGACTATCCAGCAGCGTAGTCAGCACACAAAGTGAGGGTCAAGGTTTTTCAGGAACATGAGCCAAAGATCAAAAAAAGAACAAGTTGCTTCCACTGGAAATGTAACGGATTGTATATCAGTAATGGACTTCTCCCCACCTTATCTTTTGTATGTGTTGACTAGCAGCCTTCCCCAGCTTTTTGACTGATTAATGAGTCTTCCCTGCTCTGAGTCTTGTGGGCTCTCCCTTTCTTGTCTACACTGGGTTGCAGTAAGTATTGTCCTGTTAATTTCTGTGTGTTTTGGCTGTTTTTGGGAGGATCCTGTCTGTGTTTGCACCTGCGTCCTGGGACTGGGACACTCACAGGCTACATGTTTCCCTCACTCCAGCAAACTCAAATACCCCATCTTCCTTTGTAGTCCATCTCAAAATGGCAAGAGGATGTGACATTGTGTCACATCCTGTTGCCATTTTGAGAGATACTGTAGAAGAAAATGAAAATATTTGGGATAGTATAGGATTCTGGAGTGCTTGTTGTTGGGCTGGAGTATTTTCATGTGTTTGAGGAGGAGGCTTTGTGTGATTTTTGGGAAAATCACCTGAAAATTGTGCCATTTTTTTAAATAAACAGGGAGCTGGTGGAATAGGGGGGCTTCAGGATCTGCAAAATTGGGGTTGAGGGACTGCATGCTATGCCTTGATTTAAAATATAGGCACAAATGCCCAATGCTGCCAATTAATTTTTGAACCACTAAGGTCTTTGCTTGCTACTTTTGGGGCTGCAGAACAACAGACCGCAATTAAGCAGAATCTTTTAACTGTGTTCCTTTAAAATAGACAGGATTTCAAAAGGGAAAATATGATCATTGTATGTCCAACTGTTAAACACTGGCTGGTTGCAGGGGCTTTGAAAAACAGAAGGGGGGAAAGTGTGGGTACTCTCTGTAAAGAAAACTCATCCTCATTCTAGATTCTTTTGGGGAGAGGGCACGGCTGTTTGAAAACACTGCAACAAAGGAAAGTCTCTAACCCTTTCGCCTTCATCTGGGTCTTTACATTGGTTTCTGTCTGTTTCTACTGCACTGGCTTTTTATGTGGTTGATGATAAATCAGAACTGTGTACAACTGCTGTCAAACAAAAGTGGGGAACTTTGGAATTTGTAACGGCAGCAATTTGTATCTTGCAGTACCAGAACATTATTTGTCTGAAGTGGGTTTCCTTTCAAGTCACACCTACACCTCACCCACACTCTAAGGGACAGACAACATATACTTGTGCTCCTGATAAAAGTTAATGTGCATTACCCTTTCTCTCTTGAAGGACTGTCTAAGGACCCACCTGTAAAGTTATTAAGATTTGCGGGAGAGGCTCTTTGGAAGATACTGCCACTTGCTGAGACCTGCTTGATGTGAGACGCACTGGGGTGGGCAAAATGAGGGCATCGCCCTTACCAGTAAGAATTTTGTCCCCCATCCCTGACATTTTTGTTCAGTTCCCAAATTCTCTGCACTGCAGACTCATACATTGAAGATTTTTTTTAAAATTGAACTGTTCCATTTGCAGTGATCATAGTCTCTTAGTAACTTTGCCTATCCCTTATTCACAGAAAAGCAGTGTAAAAATACAACACAGTGGCATACAAAAATAACTGTAGGCTACAGGTAATTGTGATTTTTAAACACCACCACCAAGCACAACAAATATATAAAGCAGGCAGTTTATCCTAGACTCACACAGGTAGAAAAACTTCTAGAACTAAAGACATACACCATGGGGCGGCCATTATTTCACTTTCAACATCCTGTGGAATTCTGGGGTTTGTAGTTTACTGAAGCCAAAGATGCCCCTCCCTCAACTGCAGTAAAGTAGGTGGGAGGGATCAAGTTGAGAGTTGAGCTACACAACTAAGCTATACAACATAACTTAGGGCATTTCCGCACTACACTGTTATAGTGCTAGTATTCCACTTTCATCATCCTATGGAATCCTGGGGTTTGCAGTTGAGGGAGGGGCATCTTTGGCCTCAGCAAACTATAAACCCCAGAATTCCACAGGATGTTGAAAGTGAAATAATAGCACTATAACAGTGTAGTGCAGAAATGGCCCAAGTAGTGCATGTAGAATTCCAGCCAATGTTTCCAAGCTCTGTAACATAAGTAAATAACACACTTGGCACGAAGGGGAGGCAACCTGGAAGCTCTTACTTTTGGGATGCATAAGGAGTTTATGTAGTAAGGAGGCTGTGGCCTGCTGTGGCAAGTAGCCAGGACAACTCCAAACTTCCTTAGATAGGCTCGTTTCAGCCTTTTTCGAACCTGGGTGGAAAACAGTAACCCATGATCTCTCTTTGATCCAACCCTAGGCCTCTTGTGCATTTCTTTTTGTCAAAAAAGTAGAAATGAGGCAGAGGGAAAGGGGGAAGGCCTTCTACAAAACAAATGACCCCCAAAGGGAGGGAAAGAAAGGAAGATGGCCTGGATATGGATATATGATGTCACGGATCCCTTGGTATATGTATCGCTTTATTTGCCAATTAGATTAATCCCTCCCGAGTGCAATTTGTTGCCATGGGGGGCATTGAGTTTCATGCAACAAGGGCCGATGAATTTCCTTTCTTCCTGGCCTCAGCGCATACAGTCTCACTATCTGGAGATCAAAGCTCTCTGGAAAGTTGGTAAATAGAATATTCTAGCTTTGATGCATGCATAACTCCCCTCGAACACATACACCTCCAGAGGAAAATGTATCCTTTTGGCAAGGCTGTAACGTGCTTGCTGCTCCGTCCACTTAACAGTTGCTGGCAAAGAGGAACAGATTTCAAGGAAGACTTAAGAAAAATATTTCCCCTTTGTTCTTTCTTGGAGCTATTACAGTGCTTTTTCTGTGGGTGATGAAGGATTGGTTCTCTTCCCCCCGCCACCTCCCACAACTTCTAAACCAAGCTCAATAGCCTTCCAAAAGCAGGTAACATATAACCAGGTTCATTGTGATGCTAAAGAGTTCTATTTAGCTGTATTTAAACTGGATATCATGACTCCACACGATGACCTTTCACTCCTGGGAAGTAGTTTTAAATTCAATCCGCAGTAAAGGAAAAATCCTTCCAATTCATTGGCTGTGAAAGGTCACAAGTGAACTGTGTTTTGATGGTATCTGCTGCTTTAGTGGCTTTGGTTCTCAATATACATGAGCATCAAGAAGACGGTCCTCAATCGCCTCTTTGTCTCGCCAGACAGAGCTGCAAGGAGCCTGAGAAAGCAGAGCAACAAGAAAAAAGATACCTGGCCGGAGAGAGAGAGAGATGGGAGAGAAGGGCCAAGATGAAATGGGGGAAGTCCAAGCTGAATTGTACAGCACATGACACAGATGCTGGAGGTCTTGGGCTCAATAATTGAGAAGTCCAAGCTAAAGGATGGTAGGTAGCTGGGTTGCAGAAGTTCACCAGGCACTTTGGAGGGCAGCAACTGGAGTAGTCAGTGTAAACAAGGAGTGGGCAACTGTTTTGGGAAGTGGAGCTAATTTCCGGCTGTGCATCACCCCACTAATTTTGGTTTAGGAAGCCCCCACCTTTTCATGCCCTGATATCTGATGACTTGCTCTTTTGACACTTCCAAATTAAGGAGAAATTCCACTAATTCAGTGGGGGAGTCCCTCTTTCATCAATTCTTCTTGTCCATGGAGGTTCACTTGGAACTGTTCACATGCAGACACTGCTTACAAAGTGAGCTGGAGGGGGGCAAAGGCACTAAGCTAGCTGAGAGACTTTGCAAGCAGTGCACTTGCAATCAGTCCCAAGTGAACCTCTGTAAGTCCTTCCTGCTCCCTACAGTATAGTACATGGGTTCTGCTTTTCAACCATTTCCATTTTCTGACAGTGCTTTGGTCCCTAACTTGTCTGATAAGTAGGAGAAGCCTGTATTTTTTGTCACATCCAGTTTACAGCTTTCCCTTTGAAACATTATTGTTGTCAACTGCCATCAGGTCAACCTTGACCTATGGCAATCCTATGGATGAGAGACTTCCAAGCCATTCGATCATCACCTGCCCTGCTCAGGTCTTGCAGATTCAGGGAAACATACTGTCTCTCAAAACTCTTTATCTTTCCTGCTAGGTGGCCCTCAGGTTCTTGTACCTTCCAGGAGAGCAACTAGTTCTCACTGATTGCAGGTATAACCTTCTATATCCTCAAGAAAAATAAACATGATGGTGATGGTGCAGGGGGAATCATAGTGCTATCATTGTTTGCTGTGAAAGACCCCTTGCAATTATAGAATTTGTTGTGGTTTAATTAATTGCCCCAAGAGGGTCAGCCCTTCCATTCTGTAAAGTGACAGAACCACCTCAGGGATACATACTGGGGAATGAAGGCAGCTCCCTCTCCAATCTTTCCTGTCAAGTTTTCAGCCATTCCCTTCTCTTGGAAGCCACAGCTATGTCTGCTGTCCTCAAAGACATGTGTTCTGGGAATGTGAAAAAACACGTTCTTGGTGGCTGCTTCCAAGCTCTGGATCTCTCTTCCCTAGAAAGACTAGACTAGATCCTTCCTTGTTGTCCTGTCATCAAGTGAAGACTTACTTAAAAAAAAAAAAGTTCTGACAAGCTTTGAGGACCTCTGTGAGCCACTGTGATGCAGTGGTTTGTGTGCTGAACTATGATTTCAGGAGACCAGGGTTCAGTTCCCTGCTCGGTCATAGTTGATCTTGGGCACACTCTCAGCCTTAGAGGAGGGAAATGGCAAACCCACTTCAAACAAATCTTGCCAGGAAAACCCTGTGATAGGTACCATAAACTCTTGAAGGCATACAAGACTTTTGGGGAACTGACTGTTTTTATTAGGGTAGGGCATTTTAACTGTGTGCTGTAATGTTTTTCTTTCTTGACTTTTTAGTGAATATATTTTAATTTTTCATTCTATAGATAGATTAAATAATAGGAAAAAGTATTAGTAGTGTTCTAAACAGCCTAGCCTACACCCTGTAGACCATTGTTCTTGGGTGAGATAATAATAATAATAATAAAATTTATTTCTATCCCGCCTCTCCCAATGGATCGAGGCGGCATTACAAAAATATATAAAAACATTAAAACATTAAAATGCACCCTATCCTCCCCACCCTCCAACCCTTCTATCCCCCTAAAACATATTAGTTAATTAAAACAAATTAAAAACAAGATTAACACAAAAGACAATGATGAGAGGCGGTGGAACACTAATCTGGGAAGGCCTGTCGGAAGAGAACTGTCTTGACTGCTTTTTTTTTTTTGTCCTTTGCCTCAGGAAGCAAAATGTCTTGGGTTGGCCCTGCCAATCCTGCCTTCCCGTCCCCGAACTAAGAAGCAACTACAACGCTAGAAATTCCCATGTCCATTTTGTGGAAGGTCAGGTCACAAGGTCATTGCATGAAACTCTTCAAGACCCGGACAGTCAGTCACACTGTATGAATATCCTTAGAATCAATATAAATTCTTCATGTCCTTCATTCATACATAAAGATTGTCCTTGTAATTCTGCCACACTCAGTGAGAGTTGTGGATTGTGACTGCCTGCGGCTAGTTTAAACTTGCACATTCAAAGTAAAAAAATAATAATAAATAAATTATACTGTAAGTTTAGCATTCATAAATTAAGGCTCCCCTTTGCCTTCCTTCACTGCCCTTTGTGACTTCTGCCCTCCTGTCCCAGATCCCCAAAGAAAGTCCCATTGTGTGTGAAAATGCCTGATAGTTCGCATATATTCACTAGGAAGGGTACACCCAGCCACTTTCAGGCTAACACTGTTATATGTTAGAAATATGTAGACAAATTTCTTTAGCCCAGACATGAAAAGTCTTCTTATGCATCAATTGCTGTCATGGAAATGGGGGAATAAACCGTCTGTTATGAGATTTTGCTTCCTCCAGATTTGAGGCTCATGATTGCTTGTGAAGACTAGCAAGAAATGAGGGAAAAAATAATTGATGGGTTGGATTTAGTTGATATTGCTTTTACTTTAGCCCTACCAAACTGAAATTAAGCATGATAACATGTTATCCAATCCTGAAGTTGAATAAATTTGGTTCCTGGTGGGGTTGAAGTCTCCTGTACCTATAAAAGTTATGTATAAAAGAGAATTTTAGCAGATGTTACTTGTCACATAATCAGGTAACAAGCAACTCTTGCTGAAATTCCCTTCTTTGCACACCCATCAAAGAAACAGGAGCCCTCTCCAGTTTTCAGGCTGGATTCCAGGCCATTATTTATTGCACTTATATCTTGTCTTTCCTCAAAGGAGTTGAGGATCGTGTACAGGCCCTCCACACATTTTATCATTACAACAATCCTGAGAAGCAGGTCAGGATGAGAGATGAACCAGCATAATGTAGAAATCTGAGGCCCTTTTGGCACGGCATTTGCCATGCGAAAGGGCACCTGGAGCGTCACGCGATTATGAGGAGTGATCTGCACAATGCACTCACAATCACGTGATGTTCCAGGGTAGGGCAGGCACTGTTCGCGCACTTTTTCATTTTTGGCTTTCAGCTGAAAATGGTGCACGATCACACATTGCTCCAGGGCCCCACGCACACTTGCCATGAGTGCGGAGCCTCTGGAACCGCAGCGGTCGTGCTTCCTGCCCCAGCACAGCCTGGGAAACTCCCAGGCTGTGCTGCAGAAGGAAGAGGCGGGGCTCTCGTGCTACCTGCTCAGGAGCAGGCAGCTCATGTGGAGTTGAAGTAGCGGGGATGCAAGAGCTTCTCTCTGGAGGCTGCTTGCGCGATTCCCACACCCCAGCGCCGAAAAAAGGTAATGTGTGGAAAGGGCCTGAGTGTTGGACTAGAACTCCAGGAGTCAAGTTGTCTCCAACTTATGGTGGCCCTAACTAGCATGGAGTTTTCTGGAGCTGAGAGTGTGTGACATGCCCAAGGTTTTCATGGTCAAGCAGAATTGAACCCTGGTCGCTAGGGTCATAATCCAATGCTCAAACCACTACATGCTGCTGGCTGTCTATATCAGTTTTGTGTTTCATAACTAACTATCAGCAAAATTATGTTTCACTTCAATTGTGCAGCCCCTATACAGAATAGCAACGTAGGGCAATGGATGCCCAGTGGTGACCCATGTGTGTGGCTCTCATGTAGCCAAAAGCAATGCACAGTGCACAGAGGCAGTATGCAGAGGGGCAGAGAACTTTGAACTTTAATGTGAATCTGCATGTGAAATGGTGCTGCATGTGGAACTCTATTTCTGCTGCCATAGGCGGATAGAACAATTGTGCGTTGTGCACAAAAATCTCTGTGTATCTAGCAGAGTGTACAACTAAGAGGAATCTGGGTAATCTTAGTGTACCTCTTTCTGGATTCTATGGGGCCAACTATAATTGAATATAGCAAACACAATTGAGCTTCAAATCTCAATACTGTCATTCCTCCACATTCACTATGGCTGGGGCACAGGACCCCCATGAAAGTGGAAAAAACATAAATAACTCTAAGCCCTCCCAAACCATATTTAACACACAAAAAGTACGATCACCATACTCAACCTACCATGGATTCCTTTGAGGCATCAGGGCTCCTTCGCAAGGCAAAAGTGGCTGGCTGGTGGGACTTATAGCCATCTCCTTTGCTGCCCCGCACTATTTTAAAGAGGGAATTACAAACCTCGTTCTCAGTTTCTCAGTCTCACAAGGCTTGCAGTCCCTATTAAAAATGGCATAGGGAAGCAGCAGAGGTGACAGAAAATAAACCGTGAATAATCAAATCTGCAAAAGTGAAACCCACAAATGTGCAGGGCTGACTGTATAAACCATTACACCACGCTCTAGGAGACCAGAGTTCAAACCCGGACTCAGCCACAGAAACCCACTGGGTGACCTTGGGCAGCCTAAGAAGCAGAAAGTGACAACCCTGTATGAAGAAATCTTTCCAAGGAAACACTATGAGAATATTACCATAAGTCACAGTGGACTTGAAGGCACACAACAAGAACAAGAAATGCTGTAAGTCAGGGGTGGGCAAAGTATGGCCCATGGCCTCATGTGGACCCTAAATGCTGTTTTGTGGACCATGAAGCTTGCTATCAGTCTCCCAAAACTCACCAACCTCCAAATCTTTTTTTAAAATTGCATAATTTTTTGGCAATTTTTGCTCCCAAACCATACAGAAAACCCCTCAAATATGTGAAAACATATGAAAATACCCCACCCCATCCCCACAAGATCCCATAATCCACTGAGTGTGTATGTGCACCTTCAAGTCACTGTCACTTTATGGTGACTCCATACATTTCATAAGACTTTCTCAGGAAAAGAATACTCAGAGGTGATTTTGCCAGTTTCTTCCTCTGAAAAATAGCCTACAGCACTTGGTAGTTATTGGCAGTCTCCTACCCAAGTCTCCCATCCAAGTACTAACTAGGTCTGATCCTGCTAAGCTTCCAAGTTCAGACACGATCTTGTGCCACTGCTACTCCCGAATACATTTGTTTACCTCTGCAGCTTCTCTCAAAATGGCGGCAGGACATGGCAAGACCCAGTTGATTTCACAGCTGAATAAGGATTTGAACCTGGATCTGTCTGTTTCTAATTCAACGGTCTAGTTGAGCCCTCTCCCACCTTGACTCTGCCCAAATGGTAAATTTTCCAAGCTCTGCTTTTCTAGTTCTTTGGATGCTGGTTGATATCTTTTGTTGAGTTAGGTGAGGATGGGGGTCAGGTGCTGCCTTCGAGGCAGTGGCTGTGGCACTCCTCTGATCTGGGAGACAAACAAGCAGGAGCACTGCAGCCTCTTGCCTTGAAAATGGACATGGGCATCTAGCAGGAAAAAGAGAGAGATAGAGGATCTGAGGGATAAACAAGCAGGAGTGCACAGCTGTCACCTCAAAGGTGGAAACGGGCAAAAATCCTCCAGTTTTTTGGAGGTTTCTGGATTTCAGATTGCTGGATAAAGGAGGCTCAACTTCCAACATAAAATCTGGACCTCTTGGGAAGACATTCCTTTGCTGTGGTGCCACAGTTGAGAAGGCCTTGTCCTATCTTGGTAAGCAATGCATCTTTGGTAAAGGAGGTACCTCAAGCAGGGCTTCAGGAGACGATCTCGACTGTTTTGAAGTCTTGTGCTGTTTTAGAAGTAAAGCAGGTGTGTGTGTGGTTGTTAAATATGCTAGAAATACAGAAGTGCACAGCAATTGTTGCCAGTAGTTGCATGGCTTCAGTGCATCCCCTCCAACATTTCATAGATGAACACTAGGACAGCGTGGCCAAGCCAACATCAGAGCGTGGTCAAGATGGCAAAAGGTACATGAGGAAAAACATACAAGCTAGGAGAGGCTACAGCAGTTTAATTTTGCTTGAGCCTACTGGGAAGGACAAGATTCTGCCCCTCCTCTCTTCTCTCCTCTGCTGAGAAAACTGAATTCAATCTACTTTTGCACTTTGAACTCAGGCCATTTCCGCATGGGACGAGGGAATTGCCCCATGCTGCTACTTACCAGATCTTCTGGCTCCCCAGTCTGGTCCAGGCTGCTCGGGAGCAGTGCGTGGTCATCGATCCGCTCTGCTCTGGCGTCCAAAATGGCGGCTTCCAGTTAGTCATGGGTCTTGACCAACCACTGAAGCTCGCCAGCCTAAAGCCCGCCCGAGGGCAGATCGCAGGCTCACATTGGTGCGAGCCTGCGAATCTGCACAAGGGAGCAGGCTCACAGTGGCGTGCTCTGTGCTTTTGAAAGACTGGAAAAATCAGATCTTTCAAAAGCACGCTGGAGGATCACTTGGTGTCATTCCGGAGTGGACTGAGGTGCGGATCTACAGTAAGTAGTCCGGACCCAGTCCGCTCCAAGGTGCAGACGTCCTCCATGGAGGACACACTGCACCGTTTTTATTACCCCATGTGGAAATGGCATCAGTTTGCAGCAGTTGAAGTAAGCTGAGGCCAAAGAAAGAAAATGGGAGGAGGAGAGAAGAACTGGGATATTTTAAACGTACTGGAAAAAGTGGGTCTTCAGAGGGGTAAATGAGGATTGTCCCTGCCAATTGAGGTGTACATTTCATGGTGCTTAAGGTTAATGTGGAGTTCTTAAATTCATGCATGAAACAGAAAAAAAAAAGCCCAATCTTTTTCTTCTGCAGACAGTTTTACAGTATTGAGATCTATATAGTGAAAATGAAACTTAAAGTAATGTCAGCTCCTGCAATTCTACCCCTCCCCTTTTTGAAAAAAGGGCACCCCAATAAAGAAAACAGGGAACTTGAGAAGGCAGGTAAATGGAAATTTCTCTTTGATCAACAGGGACCACTGAAGTGAATATCCAATGTTTTATGTGTCCAAGAGGCATTTTTCTTTTTGTAACTTTCAGTGAACACGTGGATGGCCTTCTCCTTGTAATTTGTGGCTATGTGTTTTTAATACTGTCAATAAATGTCTTTCTTGGAGACTCATGAGGGCAATCATGGAAGCTGTTAACAAAGTGTGAAAGGGAGAGGGCCAGCAAAGGTTAATCATATGGCTGTCCGCTAATGACCTCTCCAGCCCCTGGTTTTAAACCCTCTGCTACTTGTAAAGATCCATCACGTGAGCAATTTCCTGTCTGAAGTTGCCTTTATGGAGAAGAATAAAGCCTTGCTTTCTTGTGGAGAAAGAGAGCACCCAGCAGGGGTGGAGGTTATTATTTTTAAGCTGATCTAAACACCTGGGTTCCCAGTAGAGCCTATTAAACATTCTACATTATGTCTAAATATTTCACTAATTCCCACCCTTGTTCTACTAGACTAAAGCATGGCTACTTAAAGAAGAGAGATTTGGGACTCATGGGGTGGGGAGAAATTAGTCTTTACTCTGCACCAAATTCTTATTCTGTGTGCATGGGGGAGAGCTACTTGGGAAGGGTTTCCTTTGGAAAAATCTGATTCTACTTCTGCCTTGTACACGGACTTGTGCCTTTGGGTCATCTGTCTCATAGGCTGGGTTGCTTGCCTTCTATCAAAATGCATGTGGCAACAGCTCATATGAGGTCAAAGGAGGTCAAAAGAGCCACCTGATGTTTTTGGTCTTCAAATTCTACCTCTGCTGTACTCTGTTTGTGGCCTGGCATAAGTTGGTGGTCTCTACCTAGCCCAATTCTTTGTTTCTAATGGCAGCCAGCCAAATGGCTCTGGAAAGACTGCCGGGAGAACATAAGAGCACGTGTTCTCTTACAGTCACTCCCCTTCCCCATGAGATATGCATTTACTGAACATGAATTGATACCATGGCTGACGGGCTGGGTTCCACTGGGCAGAAGGAGAATTCAGGAGAAGACAACTCTGAGACTTTGTTCGGTAATGACATCCTCTGCCAGGGTAGCTGATAGGTTATCCTTGCTCTGGCAAGCAAAAGGGGTGAGAACAAGGCTTTCAAGTTTTACTACTGCTTCTGGGTTGGTAACAAGGCATTCAAAGGGCCTATGAGCAATTTGCATAAGGGAAGTTTTAAGTACGGGAGGATAGATTTTGATTGAACATTAGAAAGCATTTCTTGACAGTAAGAGACAAAGCAAACAACTTCCTAGAAAATCCTTCTCTGGATGTTTTCAAAAACAGATTGGGCAGCTACCTGATGGGGATGCTCTACCTGGAGATCCTATACTGAGTGGGGGGTTGGGCCTAATGGTCCGTATACCCCTTGCCAGCTCTATGGCCATTTCCACACTAGCCTGTTATAATGCTGTTATTCTACTTTCAACATCTGGAGTTTGCAGTTTAGGGAGCGGCCTTTGAGGATTTCATCTGTCCGTCCCTAGGGATTCCATCCCCAGGATTCCATCAGCACTATAACAGGCCAGTGTGGAAATGGCCTTTGACTCAATTATTCCAAGTCAAAAATGAAGAAACTAATGAAGTGGGACTCAATACCTTACTAAATATTTCACTAAAGCAATTTGAAGCCTCTGCAGGGTGATGATGATGATGATGACATTTATTTAAATCCTGCCTTTTTCTAAAAATTGGGACTCAAGGCAGCTTACAAATAAAAATGAATGCAATACAGCACTCTCATTGGTACTCTCCTTAAAAAAATTAAATTCTAAAAGTTTGCATGAATAAGAAAATCATCATTTGCTGGTGATAGGATAGTAAAAACGGAGCCTTTCTAGCCTCCCTAGGGACGGAGTTCCAAAGTCTAAGGGACAACCACTGAGAAGATCCCTTCTCATATTCCCAGCAAGTAAACTTGTGAAGGTAGTTGGACTGAAAAAAATAGCTTCTGCTGCAGATCTCAGGGTCTACTGGGAGGTCTGATCTGTCAGATAACTCGGACCCAAGCCATATAGGCATTTATACGTTGTAACCAGGAATTTAAATTACAGTCGTACCTCCACATCCATGGGTTTAACTTCCACGGATTTGATTATTTACAAGTTTCTCCAGCTCCTGCCCCCCTCAGCTCAAGCATGTCTTTTCTGGGGAACACTCCCTCTCAACAGCTACAATCAGGCCATACAGCTCTTTAAAAACGTACTTCTGGTCCTCCTCCTCCTCCATCAATTGGTGCTTCACCAGCTAAGGACAGCTCACAACCCAATTTCTCAGCACCACAAACTCTCTCCTGATGCCACCCACACCCAAGGAAGGAGATGGGTATGAGAGAGAAAGTTTAGGGTCACAATGCTTCCCCACTCCTTTTCCCTCTCCTTTCCCCAACATGGTTTGGATCCTGGGTGCCTTCTTTCCATCCATGACTTAATCCCCTTCCCACAGGCATGCATGCACACACACACACACACTCACACACATTTTGATATTTGCAGTTTTTCCACTTTTGCAAGGGTCCTGAGCCCCTAACCCTCGCAAACATGGTGGGCTGACTGTATTTGCTTTTGTAATAAAAAATTACCTATCAAGCTTTAGCTGGCTGAAGATCTTTTCTTAACACACAGTATCTCTTATAGATTGAACCTATGCCACCAAAAGTAAGTATGGAACCTACTCCCAAGAAAATATCTCCAAGATTGCAATCAGTCCACATAAATTTATTTTGAAATGGTGTTTCTAAGCAAAATGTTGTTTGCTTAAAGTATATACATTTAATAGAAAAAGGCATGTATCTATATCATGAGAGGCATAGCTACAAATTTTTGGGAGACAGTGTGGCAATCAAGATTGCCATGATAAACTCTTACAAAATGTAATTCTACCTCAGGTCTGGGACAGGGGAGGGCAGCTGGACCAGATATAAAGAACTTTGGGTGAGTGGTGCCGAAGAATGGGAAGTTTGTGGTTTAGGAGCACAGACGGGAGACTTAAAACTTGTTAAAGTTACTTTTAGGCTACAAACTCCAGAATCCCCCAGCTGGCATGGCCATACTGGCTAAAATATTCTGGAAGCTTTATTCCCAAAAGTAAGTTTCTAAAACTCAAGTGGGCTTGAACTATGCCTGATTTTAGAAGGTACAACCTTTTTAAAAGAAAGCAACCATATTAACCTGTCAAGGTGTGTATTTATACTGCACCATTATGGCAGTTTGATACTACTTTAATAGTTGTGGCTCCTCCCTGGGGAATTCAGGGATATGTAGCTTATTCAGAATCCTCTCTGCTAGAGAGCTCTAGTCCATTCTTCTGAGTTACAGCACTGGAGCTCTGTATCAGAGAATTCCAAGTCCCTTCCCAAACTACAGCTCGCTGCATTTCCTGTAATGAAACCATGGCACCTGAAGTGGTATCAAACTGCTGTAGTTTTAAAGTTTAGAAACAGCCAAGGTCACGTTTTACAGTTCAGAAGATAAAATGCCTTAATTTCTCACTAGTCACAGACACAACAAGATGCTTAGCTGACCTATGCATCACTTACAGAGTTGGTATCCAAGATGGAACCTAGGATCTCTAGACCACTTCAGTTTGTGCATGTGTTACATGTTTGGAAACTCACCCACTTTCAAAAAAGTCCTTACACGTAGCAAGCCAGCATATGAAATAAATGTTTTGTATAGTCTTTTTTCTGGTATGCTAGTCTGTGGCTTCCAGGGAATTTTTATTTAATGCATACTAAAGTACAGCCTCTCCCACTGCAGCTTGAAGTAATTATCCTACCGTCTAAATTCTGCGTAGTTTGCTGACCAGCTCTTTCAGAAAGCTGGTCATATATATACTGAGACACTGGTGCAGAATTTTGAAAAAATTAATTTTTGGATGGGAACTCCCACAATTCCCTAGCCATCCTAGTTACAAGGGGGGATTCTGGGAGTTCTCATCTAAACAGTAACTATTGCATATCCTTTGCCAATCATCTACAATCATCTTGAAGAGCCAGCAAATTCTCTGTTGAGTGTGAATTCTTTCTTGGGTGTCCAGGGTCTGGAATTTTGGGTCAGAATTCAACTCAAACATTTTTTTTTCACTTTTGATGAAGGAACAAATGATAAGTGGGTGGCTTTCACTACACACTTGGAACTATGGTGGCACCTGTTGTTCTTGCTGTTGTGGTGGTGGTGTGCCTTCAAGTTGTTTCCAACTTATGGCAACCCCAGGGTGAACCTTTCATGGAGCTTCCTGGGGCTGAGAGTGTATGTGATATGCCCACCCTGAAGAACTATGCACTATGCTGCTGACTTCTTTCTACCACATGTATTTGGAGAGATGGGCATTTAATCAAGGGCCTCAATGAGACCCAGTCATGTATTTAAGTCTTTTACTCCAAGTCTCAAGTCAAGTCTCAAGTCTCTACCTTCAAGTCTCAAGTCGAGTCTCAAGTCCTTGAAGATACTTTCAAGTCAAGTCTCAAGACTGGGAGCCAACTTGATACATCAACTTCTATTCCAGAATTTCTGGACACAGTCGAATAAAGTCAGTTTTAACAATGTAAGCAGAGCTGGCCCTCCAAGTTTGTGATTTTGCCATCTGCAGCTTTGGAAGTGGGGAATAGGATCCTTCTTACTCCCCCTTCCTGAAGCTGGAGGCTTTTGTGCCAATGGGCATAAAAGAGTCTGCAGCTTTGGAAGTGGGGAATAGGATCCTTCTTACTTCCTGAAGCTGGAGGATTTTCAGAAGTAGAGAATAGGATCCTTCTTACTTTCTATTACTGAAGCTTCAAAAGCTGTAGAAGGAAGGATCCTTCCTCCTCAAGCCCACTGCCTAACACACTTGCTGTTCTCTGAGAAACATGCCCTATGCTTTCGGGGACAAGTCTTGCCTTCTGCTCTTAGGAAAAGTTTTAGAAGTCTCCTCCAATATTCAGCAGGGACAGGCTGCTGAGCAGATCTCAAGGCCACCTCAAACCCATCGCCTAACCTGTTTAATGTTCCCCTCTGAGAAATGTGCCCACATTTTGGGCTTGAGACAGATTGTCATTGGACCAGTAGGCAAAAAGAGATGGAAGCGTTTTTCAAAGTAGTAAGGTTTCTGGATGAATGTGTTATGTTACTGAACCAAGGGCAGCAAGTCAGTCACTAAAAAATATACAAGTCTTGAGTCGAGTCGAGTCAGTGCATCTTTGTTGCCGAGTTAAGTCCAAGTCGACTCGAGTCTGCATCACTGGTGACACCATAGTGCAATTGCTGCCATCAAGTCACATTGTTTTAACCATTTTAATTGTTAAGCTCAGAGAAGGAAATCAGGTTATTAATGCCTAATGATCATTATAGCCTCTTATTATCCTACACAGCAATTACTGTTTTGAGTTTTTTGGGTAGGCATGTCACGCAGAACAAAACAATTGTTTTTTTTTTTTTCTTACAGGACAAATAACCTATATTCTTTTTTTTGTAAAGTAGTTTTGCTGATGAGTATCCTAGCAGTTTTGCAATAACAGAAGTATCTTGTCTCCTTGAAAAGGCATTTAGTTGAAATGCCTACTTTATTTCTTTTTTCTTTTTCAAACAGAAAGGCATATCCTCCAACATTTCACAGATGAAAACCACAACATGAGTGGCCAAACAAAGTCAGAATGTGGTCAATATGGCAAAAATTATTAATGAGGAAGAATAAATAAGCTAGGAGAGGCTGCAGTGCTTTGCTTTAGCTTGAGCCTGCTGGCAAGGCCAAGATTCCTCCCCTCCTTTCCTCTCCCCCCACTGAGTTAACTGTAGTTAGCAGCAATGGAAGTAAGCTGAGGACAAAGGGGAAATGAGGAGAGAAGCTTGAACATTTTTAAAACGTCTCAAAAAGTGGGGTGACAGAGGATTAATTGGGACTGTCTCTGCAAAACTGGGTCAGTTGGAAGTTATGAAAAAAAAATTGACTGACAAGCATAATCTTTGCCCATTTGAAACTTATAAGGAAATTCAGCTAACAAATCCGTTAATGAATCTGCTTTCCAAATGCTCTTTACAAGAAGTGTCCCATACAGGTTGCATCAGACTAATCTAGTGGTCAAATCCTCATGAGAAAAAAGATGGTGCAACTGTCAAACCAACAAAAGTTGGAAGAAAACTTTTGAAGCCATCAATGTCACCTGATCATCACGAGAAGAACATAAGAACAGCAGAAACAAAATAAGAGCCATGCACCATCAGACTAATGGCTTACGTAGTCCATCATTTTGTCATCCTGAGGCCCACAAACAGGATATTAGATCAATAATACTCATGTTCTCCACAGACTGATATTCACAGGTGTACTGATCCCAGAGGTAATACATGGTTTGACAGTAATACATACCCATCATGACCAATATTCATTGGTGGCCTTAATTTTTATTAATTTGTCTCAGTGAAGTAACAAAGCTATGTCCAGGATTGCACCAAGCTGTAACTCTCAAGCTTTTAATGAAATTGTGAAGAAGAATTCCTGAATTCTTCATGCTTGTGGTTCCTCACATGTCATTCAAAACTCCAATTACTATTCTCCTTCATGTTTTGGAGGAAATTGCTATAGAGAAGTAGAAATCTCAGACCATCAGGCCAAAATACAGCTGGATTCACATTTCTCTTTTACAGCTTAAATCTGTCCATCTGGATGGCCCTTTTCGCACGCAGTTTTTTTTGCACGAGGGCCCCTTGAGCATCGGTCCATACGACGTACTCCCATTCACGCGACGCTCAGGAGCCTAAAGTGGGCCGTGCACACATTTTCTTATTTTCGGCTCTAAGCCGAAAATACTGCGCTGTCGCGCAATGCTTATGGGGCCCTCGCATTGCGCGACTTACCTGTGTGCGGTGTGCCGAACAAGCTGGCCTGGTCGCGCTTCCTCCCCCCAGTGCAGCCTACAGCTCCCAGACTGTGCTGCGGAAGGAAGGGGTGGGGCACTAGCGCGACAGTCGCGCTACCAGGAAGCGACCTGCGGGATGAAGGAGCGGGGAAGCGGCAGCTTTCCGGATGAGGCTTTTTGCGCGAGACGCCCCCCCCAGCACACAAATGGGTAACATGAGAAAAGGCGTGATGATGAGCAATGCAATGTGCTTTTAGATACAAAGCATGACACAGAGCAAAGCACATACCAGGAGCAACCACCGTTATCTCCAGGTATGTCTGAGAAAAACCTCTATCTGAAGCTCTGGACAATGAGTGTCAGCCAAGATTAGAAATGTAGAATTTCCAGAAATTTTGAAACTGGGTGTGAGGAATATTTCCCCCCAGTTTTTTCCAGCAGAAAAAAGAAATTTTTGGAAAAATTGAAAAAAAATGCAATATTAATCTCCCTTTACAAATTGAAAGTGATTTTCTTCTTTTAGGAATATCATATTTATTATATATGACTTTGATAGAAAATTATCGTGTTTGATACATGATTTCTTCAGAATGTTATGACAAATTGAACTTACTTTTTAGAATTTTATTTTTTGCAATAAAGATTCTGAACTGTAAGGAACACCTGAAACTTCTTTGGTTTTGCCATTTTGAGGAGCAAACATATTTGAGGAGCAAAAATCCCAAACATCATATGGCCAGCCAAGTGTGTGGCCTTTACCTCCATCAAACCTCCCTCTACCACCATCTTAAATTTTGCTTTAATATCTCAAGAAAAGTAAAGCCCTGTGATCCTCCATCATGACATTTCTTCCCCTAAAATGACTTTTAATATCCATGCCTTATGAAGAAGCTGGTGAGCTTTGAAAGACTGTATTATGTATTTTGTCTAATAAACCTATCACATTAATATATTTTTCAGTTTTGGCTGTATTTTTCTATGTAGCTAACACAGCTACCCCTGGAGATATATATCCTGTGTGAGCTAAATTCTCACTGGATGCTCAGAGCATGGGGCTCAGAAACTCTGAAGCAGCAAAGATGATCTTTAGACTTTTAACAAATCATCCGACTGTTCTGTTAGGTAGGCGATTGTATTCAGTGGCAAAAAACACCACACATAATGAGACATTGGCCGCTGCATTTACTTAGGGAGTACAGCTGCAAAACCTTGGACCTCCTTCAGAGCCCATTAGTCATGCCACTTCATATTTTTTGGCATTTGTATTTACATATAGTTTTAAAAGCTTCCAAGTTATCTACCCATCATTAGGATGGCCTGGTACATTCAAGTGGTGCTTAATTGGCTTTTGAGACAAGTAGTTTATGAGCATTTCAGACAATAAGAGAAGGAGAGAGAGAAGGAGGAAGAGGAAAAGGAGGAGGAGTTGGAGAGAGAACAAATTGTCCAGGTTCCCGCTTTCCAATGATGTGTGTCTGGTTTTAGACAGAAGTTGCGGGAAAGGCACCTAATTAAAAAAAAAAAGAAGAAAAAAAAGGCCTTGCATTTGGACTAATTAAAAATCTCCATCGGTCTCTTTCCCAATCCGGCACTGATTTTTGTTTTCTAATTGAGTGCCTATTTTGTTGGCTGCTGGAAAACCAAGAAGTTTTCCTGCATTTTTAAACAGATTTTTTTTAAAAAAGTATGTTCTGATTGGTGGGGGAGGCTTCTTACTATTCCCAAAATGTCGACTTGAGCTTATGTTGATCAGCAGGATTCAGAAGCATGAAGCGGTGGGGTGTGGGTGGGGAGAGTGCCTTTTCTTCTCTGCTCCCTCATTTTTGGCATCCCTCTTCTTTGCTTCCCACCCCCGTTTCCCCCATTTACATTGAAACTTGGCCAAGATCACATTGTGGCCTCTCTCTGGGTCCTCTGAATTAAAATGGGAGCAGTGGCCTTCTCTCTCTGACTCCCCCCCCCACCTTATGGGCCCTGCATCCCGTTCTTGAGTTTAGTCCTTCTTGAGAGAAGTGTCCTCTTCTTCTTTCAGAGGAATTTGTTTGACAGTATTTTTTTTTAAAGAATAAAGATGTTAGACTTTGGAGGAGCTTTTTATCTCTCTTTTTTGCTGGGACTGGATTGAGAGTTGGCATGAAAAGAAGAGGGGAGAGACGGAGAGGGGGGAGGGAAAGAGAATGGCTTGTTTGCGTCCGGAGGTAAAAAACCAGCCTGCTAGCCAGCAGGTGCAGGATCTCCAAACAGCTGTTTTACTGCTCTTGAGTTGAAGCCTATCGCATCTCCCCCCACTACCCAAGAGCCCTTCATTTAATCCTCTCCTGCAATTCACCCCATAATTGCAGGAAGATAGAGACAGCCAGTGGGGGCTCATTTTTATTAGTCGTATTCTTATCTCCTCCTAGCTCTGCACAAATAATGAGATCTTCAGTAAATAAAGGAGAAAGCCTTTTAATTAGTTTCTGAGAGATCGTTTGGGTGCGCAAAGTCTACTGAGGATGTCGGCCGAGTAGGCCTTGCTGACCACAAATCAGAGTTTGTGCATGTTCCTTTCCACTGGGTTTTTGCAGAAGATGCTCCTGGGGGATTTGGGACCTTGGCAACTGTTTCCAAAGCTAGTCTTTCTGAACCCATTTGGAATTCTCTATCTCTTATTAAATCAATGAGTTTTCCTTTGGTGTGCCCTCACACAGGTGGGTACAAGGAATTACGTGTGCACGGTGACATGGTGTGAGCCAGCATGGTCTAGTGGCTTGAGCATTGGACTACAACCTTGGAGATCAGGGTGCAAATCCTTGTTTGGCCATTGGGTGATCTTGGGTATGTCACATTTTCTCAGCCTCAAAAGAAGGCAAAGGCAACCCCCCTCTGAACAAATCTTGCCACGAAAACCCTCAGATAAGGTTGCCTTACAGTCGCCATAATTCAGAAACTACTTGAAAGAACACACTAACAACAAGTGATATGGTGTTAGCATTGTTATTTGTGATGTAGCAGTACTAATAGCAGTCACACTTTGCTGTCCTCCCACACAACTTCATAGGCTACTTTTAAAACTATGCAGCTCTCCAGCATAGTGCAGAACTGAATCATGCTGTGCTTGTTTGCTCATTCTCTGGCTGATATAAATTGAGGTTGGTACGCACTAGGGATAAGCTCTATTTTCGGCACCTCCTGACTGTAGATGAGCTGTATCAACAGGAATGGTGAAACTGGAAGTGCTGTTTTGGTGACTCGAAGTCAGTTCTGGGCATTTTCAAATGCAATTATTTAATATATCAGGATGGCTCTCTCTGTTATGATGTTTATGAACCCAAAGGCTCTGCTGGAGGCTGTTCTGGGCCAAAAAATGTTATGGGACAGGGTTGTAGGTGCCAGGGGGGCAAAATGAAGGCATTGAGCCCCTCCAAATAAGAATCTTTCCTTCCAGTGAAATTTTCCTTCAATCTCCAAATGTCTAGCATCGCAGAGAATGAGACACTGAAAATTGTTCACACCTAGATTTTTTACATTTTCTGTGTTCCATTTCCTTGGTAACTTTGCCCACCCCTTTTCTTTGGATGCCTAGACTGCTTGTCTCAGCTGCAGTTTTAAGTTACTCCATTGCTTTTTCTGTTTCCTAATAATGCTCTCTAAGGGCAAAAATTAGAATGTAGAACTACAAGCTTTATGACGCCTACCCTGATAAAAATAATAACTGTATTAAATAAATTTGATGAAAGAGAAAAGAAACATAAATTGTGCTTACAGTGAAAGTCCATAATATCTACTCAGAAGTAAGTTCCAGTGTGTTAAAAGTGGTTTACTCCTAGGTGAGTGAGCAATTGCAGCTCTAACCTACAGTCTTATGTAAACTTTCCTGGCTAGAGTTAATTCCCCCAGCAGACAATGGGACTTACCCCTCAGTGGACATTTATAAGGTTGCACAGTTTAAATCTTTTCTAAGAGGATCTTTCTTGGATTCAACTCTGGCCATCAAGTAGACACTATTTCTCAAAGCAATTGTTAAGTTCAAAGCAGCTGTAATTGTGAGCACATATTCTGAGAGAATCTCCTAAGTAAAAAGGTCTGTTTCTCTCTCTCTCGATATCCTTTTTTTTAAAAAAATGCATAATTGTATTTAAAGAACTTAGTTTTCATTTCAAACAAAAAGGGACTTTCACAATTGTGTACATTTTTGTTAAACAATAGTTAATTCATCCATTGCAGTTGCATAGGGATGGAGGAGTGGCTCACCTTGGGTGGCAATGTTTTTGGGGCATCCTGGCCCATAGCCACACCCCCACATGTCCTGGCCATGCCCCCATGTGCCATGGCCACGCCCCCCTCTTGCCCCCCTCCACACACTCCAAGCTCCACCACTGATCCATTGCAATTTGTAGTGGCCACCACTGGTCTGAAATGGTTCTCACCAAGAAACTAAATATTACTAGTTGGCCTCTGCTAGTATTAACATGCTGTCACAGTGGGGAAAGTCATGCTTCCTATTCCCAGGTGAATGTAGGATCACTATGGCTAATAACCAATACATAAAGAGGATCTGTCAAGCTAGGAGATGACTTCTCCTCCTTACATCAGTGAAACAGTGATGTGCCCTTCCTCCTGTTTAGCAATCAAACTACAGTTTGCAGCATTCCTTGGATGAAACTCCAGGACTAAACCGATCAAATCTGATACTGGTTTGTAGTGTATATTCATCAGGAGACTAAACCCTTTAGCTTTAATTCTCTTGTTTACAAAATGGAACATCATAGAACCCTTTCAAAGAACACACTTATAGCACTATGTTTCCCCTTTAGTTGCCATGGCAAGATCCTGTGGAATCCTGGGACATGAAATGTTGTTGTTGTTGTTTGCCTTCAAGTTGTTTCTGACTTATGGAGACCCTAAGGCAAACCTATCATGAGGTTTTCTTGGCAAAATTTGTCTAAAGGGAGTTTGTCTTTGTTTCCCTCTGAGGCTGAGAAAGTGTGGCTTGCCTAAAGTCACCCAGAGATTTTCTTGAGAGAGTAGGAATTCAAACTCTGGTGCTCAGAGTCCTAGTCCAATGCTCAAACCATTATGCCACACCAGCTGTTGACTTAAATTTTAGTCTTGGAGTATTTAGAAATCTCAGTTAGTGAGCTCTAGAGTTTCTCCAACTACAAACCCCAGGATTCCATAGGATGCAGCTGTGGCAGTTCAGATTAAATCGTAATGCTGTTTAATTGTGAGGTGTGAAAGGGCTCCAAGTGCTATGCTATTTCATTGGTAAGAAGAATTACATCTTGCCCATCTTGTGCTGAATTATCTATGTAAAAAGTTTGCAAGTTCTGGAGTACATTTGTACATAAATATTTCTTTCACTATCATTGAATGATTAAGGACAGACAAAAATGTTTATTCTGACTTATGGGAAAAAATGGGTTTCTAACTAGAGCTGCTAGCATTAATTATTTCTCTGAGAAGATTAAACAGCTGAAGGTTTTGTTGATAAACTGAAGAGGACTAATTTTAATCAGAAGATTGCAATCAATAGCACATGCTCCACTCCCTAAGTTAGGCTGCTCAGTTTGCAACAACTGAAGTAAGCTGAGGAGAAAGGAGGAAAGTGGGAGGGGGAGAGAAAAACTGGGACATTTTAAAAGCAGGTGAAAAAGTGGGAAAGTAGAGGATTAATCTCGACTTCTCCTGCCAAATTGGGACAGTTGGTGGGTGTGTTTTTATTCTCTCTCTCCTCTTACATTGTTTTAAATATATGTGCCTCCCGCTGTTTTTTAAGTTAGAAGAGCCAGCTGTTTTTCCTGGAAGTGATATACTGAACTTAATTCTGAGCATTCTATACATAGAGACACTGAACCTCAAAATGGTGCCTTGGCCAGGTTTTGCTGTCATCACAGAAGTATCCTCCATGTTAGGTTTTACATTTTTCTATAGGAAGGAATGCCAGTAATTAACATTTACCCCCCCCCTCCAAATACAATTTTTGTCACAACCCAATAGTCATTACCTATCTTCAGGGTATTCTGGGAAGTGTAGCTCCTGTGAGAAAACAGAATATCCATCTACCAAACAATGATTCTCATGAGTTTTTGGGTGAAGCCACAATATTTGAACTGGTATAATACTGATAGATTTGGTATTATACCAAATAATAGTATCAAATGGTATAGAGTTATCAATTTGTACAATTCTTGACAGAAGTTTAGGTATGCAAATCAGGGGAAACCAAGTTTATCTAAGTGAGATCCTTGCAGTCTGATTTGGAAGGGGCTTTGATAAAATAATAAGTTATTATTATTTATATATATATATTTTAAAAACATCAAGTTATAGTCCATCCCTCCCACCCACCCACCTACCTCTCCATGACTATTTTGAACTTGGTCACATTCCCCCATGAGATCATCATCAGGAACCTAGCTGAGTCTAGAGGCTTCTTTGGCTTAAGTTCACTGTGCTACCCCTTCATTTCTCCCCACAATGTATTTGAGAGCACTGCAATGGAACACAGGATCCCCTTTAAAATTTTGACCCAACCATGGCATCTGGGGCAATGGAAATGTAGTGACGATCTTCTGAAATCCAGTCAACCACAGTTTCCTATACATTGGGTACTCAGAAGCAGTTATGATCTAATGGAGGCTTCACAGTGATGCCTACATCTCTGTCACCAGGAAAAGGGATAGGGTGTTGGAAAAATTCCAGCATTGTCTCTCCTTCACTTCTTATTTTAGGGCAAGTGGGGCTTAGATAGCATAGAGTTTCTTTTCCTTTGCACGCCAAAGCCTTCTTCTCTAATACCTCACCATTTGCCCCACATTATTTAAATGCATGATCATAAATACCTTTGATGTTCAGATGACCAGATCATGTGACCCAGGATAGTTTCTAGGGTCATCAGTCTTATAGAAGACCCCCCCTTCTCAGATCTCTCTCTCTTCTCCTCCATTTTTGCTTCTTCTTCCTTCTCTTCAACCATGCTTCATATCTCCATCAGGAAAACGGTGAGTTAAGAATGAAGCTACTACCTTACCTGATCTATTCATTAGCTAGTTAGGATGCTGGTTGCCCAATACATATGTAAATATAAGAACCATTAGTAAACTTTTCTATCTTTGTAACCAGAAACTGTCTGTCTTGTTTTGTTTCTCTAGTCAGTTTCAGTTCAAGGAAGCCACACAGAAATTTGGGCATGCTTTTTCTGCTACTCTGCTAAAGGAAGATTGATTGCTAACAGTTTTAGCTTTCATAGCATTTCCCAAAAAGGGCTTACACCCTGGGAAACTCTAACTCCCAACATAAGGGAGATGCAGAATGCTTCGGGACAAATGAATGGCATACTCATCACAAACTGGACCCAAAGTGCAACTGAGGGATTTCAGTCTGATTCGTTGTGAACTCAGTGAGGTCTGATTGAATGTGAGGACCTTATCTCTAGATTCTGGCCTATTCTGAACTTACTCTTCTGAACTATTCTACTAACAGTAAACCAAACAATGGTAATGGATCCCCAAGAATAGGTCCAAAACCTGTATGTAGGCACAGTTATAAAATGGTTGGGCTGGGAAGAGCAGATGCTTACTTGTATCTTGTTTGGGATTGGAGTCTTGTCCCCCAAATCTCTATGAATGTCTTCAATAGTTCTGGGTGAGATGGCAAAGCTTCAGACTGCAGGTGAGGGTCTCACATAAGTTAACACTTTTCACTAAAAATCCTTCTACCCATATAGAAGACTGCCAGGGAGAGGAAGTTGAGCCTAGATGAATCTCTGCCTTGTCAGTTTTCTATGCACTGGGCAAAACATGCAGACTTTAGAGGTCTCACCTGCAATGGTACAATCCAGACCCAGGCTTATTACTGCGTTGAGAACTTGACACTTGTCTATTAATATTGTCTTTCTCGAACAGCATAGCTGAATCTTGCCACTAAATAGATGTAAATTAACTTTCTAAATGGGTGTTGTTATAAACTCTGTTGCAGAATACTGAGCATGAAATTACTTTGATGAAAACAGCATTTTACTGTATTCCCACAGGGGCCAACCAGATGCTGACAAGAAGAGCATGAGTGCTGGTTCAGGTTCATTCTGAGCAAGTTGTATTGAAAGACAAGTGACTTTTGATACCGGTGGTACTATGTAGCTGTCTTCGCTCAGAGCCATTGATAGCCTTGTCCCTTAGGAATCCGACCAATTGCTCTTTAAAGGTGTAAAAGTTATCACTATGTACTGAGGATGTGAATTCTATAATTTTAGCAGTGTGCTGAGCAAGGAAGCTTTGTTATTACGTGCTTCAATTTGTTTATCAATTTACGTACTGCAGTTGGCTTCAATTTATGGTGATCCAATGAGTGAGAGATCTTCAGGAGATATTCATAGCCCTGCTCAGGTGTTGTAAGTTCAGGGCTGTGGCTTCCTTTATAGAGGATACCTCTGGAAGGGGAAAAATGTCATTGCTTGATCATGAGTTGCATCCAGTCTCTTTAAATATCATGGTTTTCTCTCCTAGTTGCCTCTCTTGTACCCTCCCCTTCCCACTGAACACGTGTCACACCCAGTCTGATGCAACATTTCATACACTGCCTATATCTCCTGAATAATAATAATAATAATAATAATAATAATAATAATAATAATAGGCTCAGTGGAAATGGGTGAAACTCAGAGTGCTAAAATACTTTAGCGATATTGCACTAATCAAGCAATGGGATCATTTTCTTTTGGTGCAAATGTTCCTCTTTTCCTAGCTTGATCTCTGTTGAATCTGTGTCCTGGAAACAACAGCTGTATTTACTGGCAGTGCTCATCTTAGTTAGTTTTGGGACAATACAAACTGACAGCCAAGTAGGTATGCATTTTATTCCAGAAAATATTGGATAAATTTAAACTGACCTGGGGAATAGGAAGGAAATGTCCTTGGTAATGCTGGGAGCTCCTGGGAAATATCTGGATATGAAGTAAATATCATGCGGGTCACCAAAATAAAATAAAGAGGCAAAGGTACAAAACTTGGACCTTCCAAAGTTCTTTATCTATCTGGAGGCAGGCTGAGCACTAGACTGTTATAGCGCTATTATTCCACTTTCAACCTCCTATGGAATCATGGGGTTTACAGTTTAGGGAGGGGCCTTTGAGGCCCCTCCAGATGGATAATAGCGCTATAACAGTCTACTGCGGAAATGGCCCAGGATTCCACAGAATGCAGTCATGGCAGTTAAAGTGGAATCATACTATAGTTTTTTCCTGTATATATCTCTGTGTAACATCTGTATACCTTTTTTCAGGAAAAAAAAAAGAATAAAAAAAGTGGAATCACAGTGCTATAACTATGTAGTGTGTAGCGCAAAAGGACCTAGAGTTAATGTAATGTAATGAAATATTTAAAATATTTTAATAGGTTATTTATTTAATTAATTTTACCCCAATGTGCATTGTTTTACACTGTTTCAACTGAACCATGTTCGCCATTTTAATATCCTTTGTCCCAATCTGGAAGGACCCTATTGGAGGTTGTTGAAGTTCCTTTTGTCAAAAGAAAAACACATGAAATAATTTGCAGTCCTCAGTAAGCATGGCTATCTTATTCCTCATAGTTTTCAAAGCCATTTCCCAATGCAACAGTACAATCCTTCAATCCAGTACTTTTTTTTTTTTTAAAAAAATAGAAATGCTTGGTTTCTCTCCTTCTTCTCCCCATCAGTTCGATTTCCTAGAATTGATGTGTTGAGCAAGCCAGTAAGGAAAAAAAGAGCAGAGTAAGAAGGGGGTGGTGATAGAAGGGGGCAGATCTGCAGATCCTGGGAGAGTTTTCATTCTCATAGAAATAGGCAGTTGGCTCCCAGACTTTTAATGTTATGAGCCAAAAGGGACATGTTTGCCAGAAGTCCTTGCAGCAGCTCCCATTTTATCCTTTTCTTCATTTAATGTGCAGAGTGCAACACCTTCCTGATTTCATAGCCTGCCTGCCCCCTCCCTGTGGCCACCCCTTGCTTTCCCTCTTTTCTTCCTTTTCCTACACTCCCCCTTTCCCAAATCTGTCCCCTTGTGAAGCTCCCAAGATGACATGGCTCATTGATGCGTCCCCCTCATTAACATTTCAGCAGCTTGGCTCTGAAACAATCCATCATGAGAAAACTGAAGAATGTGCCGTATTTGCATGTTCCTCGGCCAGAAAGCAACTTCCCTCTCTTTCCCTCCCTCAGCCCCTCACCACACTCAGCTGGTCATTGTGCAGGCTTTCCCATGAGATCTCAGAAATTAGATTCAGGATTCTGCAGCCCTGTTGTGGAAAAAGCTCCAAAGGATACTTTTTATTAAGAAGAATTTCTTTCTTTCATTTTTTTAAAGAATAAAAACACACTTTCGCACATCACCTTCATAGTTGGCTCAATAGCTTAACCCACAAAACCATGATGGGAGGAATAAAGGGAGAGATGTAGATAGTGATCCAAAGGAAGGTGACCATCACAAGATAGCTATCATTCCCTCTAATAGCAAAGTTGGGCAGTTGAATGCTGCCAATCACTTTGGAAGCAAAATAGCCATTCACAAACAAAAAAGTAGATTTCAGTACTGCTCTCTGAAAATACTCTTTTTGGAGTACAAGTTCCAGAATCCCAGAGCCAATATGGATTCTGAGAACTATAGTCCAAAAAGTAACTCTCACCAGTGTTTCAGCACACTGGTGGGACCTTGCAAAGATATCTAGAAGTGCATATTTTATTGTGTGCCTTCAAGTCTTTTCCGACTTATGGTGACCCTAAGGTGAATCTATGATGGGGTTGTCTGGAGGCTGAGAGTGTGTAACACACTCAAGGTTACCCAATGGGTTTCCATGAGTGAGCAGGGATTTGAATCCTGGTCACAAGGGTTGTAGTCCAGTGCTCAAACCACTATACCACACTGGTTCTCTTCAACTTTCAAAAAAGGATCATCTCTCCCAAAACTGATAATCAAAGTTTGCCCATGCACTTTGCAGCTTCACTCTGATTTCTTAACATTCCCATCCCCTGTTCTCCATGGTGCTCATTTATGAACATGCGTGGTTTTTTTTTTAAAAAAGAAGCCCACAGTGGGTGGGATCACATCAGAATAAGACTTTGTTCTTTGTTTTCCCATCTCTTTCTGTACTCTTTGTTCAGGCCTGAGGCGTTAGGAGGTAGTGTATTTCTGATGAGCAGCAAGAAAATACAGCGGGCTAGTGTTGCATGAGACTATATGGATCAAGACTGTGGTTTGGTGAATTTGGAAAATATGTACGTAAGGCAATGGAAATTACAGCGCATATGGGAGGGAGAAGGCAGGCCTCATCTTGTTAGTTGGGAATAGACCCAGGATTAAGAAAACAGGATAGTCATAGGCAGTCTAGTGAATTTTCTTTAGAAGTTGAAATGACAAAATTGAGTTTATTGTACCTTGGACCCATCCTAAGGAAACACAGCTCACTGGAAAAGACAATGATGCTGTGGGAAGTTGAAAGCAGTAGGAAGACACCTCACTTTGGAGAGGTGAGAGGCACCATGTGTGTTGGACCTGTGCTCTTCCTCACTCATAAAAGCAACTGTGGGAAGTGGGGACTGATTGAGTAGGTGAGAGGAGTAGTCAGTGCCTCATTGCGGAAAGACAGGATCCTGTCCTGTTTAAAATAAGTTGCGTTGAAACCATTGCTGAACCTTGAACCCTGAATCTTACCATATTAGAGAGTCTCCAACTTCTCTTTTTCTTCTACAAAGTCGCAGAGCAAATGGTTGCCTTCCAGCTCCCTCCTGGATGAAACAGAGTATCTAGCTTCTGATCAGTCTGGCTTCCAGCTTTAGTCACCTTGATGGATGATCTACACTGGGAACTGCACAGGAAGATTATGCCCCTGTTGGTTCTGCTGGACCTCTGGGTGACTTTTGTTATCATTGACCATGGTATCCTTCTGAGCTACCTCTCTAGGACTGAACTTGTGTACACTGTTTCACAGTGGTACCAGTCTTTCATGAATTCCTGTTCAATCAGCTGGGTCTTGACCTGTGGGATCCCCCAGCATTCAGTTCTGTGAAACTCTTGGGAAATGTTATCCTGAGGTTGGAGGTTCTGTGCTAATAGTATGCTGAGAAACTCATGTCTTTCTTCTTTCCATTGAATTCCAGGAATGCCTGCTATCCATAACTGACTGAGTAGGGGTGAACAAATTGAAGCTTAATTCATTCAAAGTGCTCCTCGTCAGTGAAAAGTCAGATGAGAGAACAAGTGGTTGGTCTGTGCTGGATAGGGTTACGCTTCCCCAGAAATCTCAAGTTCATAGCTTGAGTGTACTGGACTCAACCTTGAGCCTGGATACCCAGTTTCAGTGGTAGCCAGAAATGTATTTGCACCATTTTTTTAAAAAAAAATCCAGTTCCTGGAGATTTCAGATCTGGCTACGGTAACACATGTCTTGATTACATACCATTTGGATTACTGTAATCCACTCTACATGGGATTGTTTATTGAAATAGTTCAGAAACTACAGAGGTATAGAATTCTGCAGGTAGAATACTGACCAGTGAACATGCAACTCTCTTTTTTGAAAAAGCTTTACTGGCTACAAGGTTATTTCCAGGCATAATTCAAAGTGTAGGTTATGACCTATAAAACCTAATATGGTTTAGATACAGGCCATTTCCGCACTACACTGTGATAGTGCTATTATTCTGCTTTCAACCTCCTATGGAATCCTGGGGTTTGCAGTTGAGGAGGAGCATTTAGAATCCTCAGCCAGAGAGCTTTTTGGCCTCAGGAAACTTCAAACCCCAGAATTCCACAGGATGCTGAAAGTGGAATAATAGCACTATAACAGTGTAGTGTGGAAATGGTCACAGACTACTTGAAAGACTGTTTCTCCCTTTGAGCCTACCCCTTCAGGGGTCTTAACAGTTTCTCTCTATCCCATCATTGTTACAGTCTGGACTGCTGAGGACACCTGAGAGGGCCTTCTCAGTGGCTGCTCCAAGGTTGTGGAATTTCCTCTCGTTGGAGCCTAGGCTGGTTCCTTATCCACTTTCCCTCTGCCAGTAGAAAGAGACCTATTTAGTGATGAACTGTGCAAAAGAGTCTTTTACTGGAAGCTGTGCTCTATATATCCTTATTAATTATTGATATTTTTAATATAATTTACTTTACAATTTAAAAATATTTTAACACTAAGGTGTTTTTTTTAAAGTGTCATGTTTTAACTTTCTTGTAAGCTGCCTTAGGTCTCATGTTGGGAGAAAGGTGGGATATAAATGGAGACAATAACTAACTAAATAAATTAAAAAGTGGAAGACAACACAACAGATAGCATGACTCAATAAAGGAAGTCATGGTACTAGTTTTGTAAGACTTAAGAAAGATGTTAAACCTTGAGATCTTTTGGAGATTGCTGATAAGGTTGCCATAAATTGAAAACAACTTGGCAGCATCCACAATCTCCTGTTTCACATCATGGATCTTCCAGGTATACACTTCTTAGCACATAATGCTTCTCCTCCTACCTTCCCATTTAACTTGTTCCTTTTGATTAGGTTATATTTCTCATTTGCTAATTCTAGTCATGAGTCTCATTCTACTAAGCTTCAGTAATGCCATCCTATGTCAAAAGTTCAAGTTCCTCTTATTTATTTCTCATATTCTATTCATTGTCATGCTTCACTTGTTACTCTTCCATGAGTGTTTGTTCTGCTCTGTCCCAAAGCCCATCTTCTCTGGTGAGCCAAAGTGTAGATAGATGGACCTCAAATGGTCTTTTTTTTCACTCTTTGTAGGTCACTGCAGTATGTCCTTCACCATTCATGTCTCTTTGTTTTAGGTAGGTGAGCTTCCCTCAGAATCCCCTCAAAGCTGATCTGCTGTTTTTGTAGATTTTCTTCAAACTCCACCACTAAATGTTTATACAGAATACCCCTGTTTACCTTTCCTCTGCATGGAATCATCCTCATGTCCACAGAGGGACTGAAGACAGCAATACAACCAATGGCTACTAGCTCCATCCCCAATCAAGTCAGTGACTCACTTCCTCACAATACTTCTTCTCAGGAATAGCACCCCCCAACTAGTAGTAGAAATTATACAGCCCCTGGATTTTTTGTGCCATCCCAAAGCTCCCACATTCCTCTTTTGAAAATTTTGAGAAGGCCAAAAAGACACCTGAAAGGATTCTGAAAGCTGCAGTCCAAAAAAGAAAGAAAAGAATTTCCCCCCAAGTTTTACAAGGTGGCAAGTTTAGGCATTTGCTCTGTCTCCTACACTAGCCATTGGAGATCTAGTGCCGTAACAGTCCAAAGATATATGTCACATAAGAGAATTCTCAGTTTGCATATTATGCCAGGTTAATAGGACTCACTGAGGCTATTGTGCCAGAAACCCTCTTGGATCCAGCACCAGGAAAATACAACAAGGTCAATGAACATTAATTCAGGTTCAAGGTTTTTTGCTCAAGTGAACTAGCTACCATTAGAAATACATACATTATTTGCAAAAGGGTATACAACTGTTTGCATTTTAACAATAATTTTATGCATTTTTATTTATGCTTTTGTATGTATTCTAATCTGAATTTGTTCTAATTTTGTAAACCGCCTTGAGTTCTAGTATCAAGGACAATGAATAACCTCCACCCCTACCACTCTGTATTGAAATTATGGCCATTTCCACACTAGCCTGTTACAGCGCTATGATTCCACTTGCAACATCCTATGGAATCCTGGGTTTTGCAGTTTCAGGAGGGGCCAGCCAGCTCCTCCCTAAACTGCAAACCCCAGGATTCCATAGGATGTTGCAAGTGGAATCATAGCACTATAACAGGCTAGTGTGAAAATGGCATTATGTGTCATTTAGTTCAACCACACTGAGACTGTGGCATGTAGGCACAATATGACCACAAGAGCATACTACTAGTTCCACTGTTCTAGTGCTGGGAGCCATCGGTATAAGTGCCTATGGCTTTGTTGCTATTATCTTGTCAGGTTGGCTTTGACTTATTGTGGCCCTGTGAATAAGAGATGTTCAACAGACTCAGTCATTAACAGCCCTGCTCAGGTCTTGCAAACGCAGAGTCATGGCTGCTTTGATTGACCCAATCCACCTGTAATGCAATCTTCCTCTTTACTTTCTGTCTTCTACTTTACCAAGCATTATCAACTTTTCCAATGAGCCATGTCATCTCATAATAAATCTAAACTACAATAGTCCCCAGTTTAGTTGTTTGGGCTTCTAGTGAAAACTGAGGCTCAATTTGCTATAGAACCTTTTTGCCTTTTTGGCAGTACAGGATATCTGCAGAATTCAGCTTTAGCAATATATTTCAAATGAATTGATTTTTCCTTTCAGGTTTCTTCACTGTCAAGCTTTCACTTCCATATAGAAACTATGGCATAAATGATCTTGACTATATAGCTATAAATGTTGTTCTTGTTCTTGTTGTCTTCATTGGTTTGACAGACAACTAGATGTTACTCACTGAATTTTGGACTGTCGCTGATAATGCTGGTAGTGCTGGTGGTGGTAACAAAAATGATTAGGAGGTAATTGGCCTCTTCCAGGCCTTTATATTGTATGGACGTTATATGCATAGTCCTCTTTTAGTGGAGAGGGAGTAAAAAGGAGGAAGCTCTGCTGGTAATCCCTTGTACAACATCTAAAGTATGTTGGGCTGGTTTAGGTTATCTCATGAGCTGAATGTCATCATTTCAGGATGGCTAGATTAGCCTCACTTGTGAAATCCTGAAGGAAAGGTAGTACAAAGTACGATTTAGTAAGTCAAAGCTACTGTTCCTTGCTAGAATAGAAACAGAAGGGTAGCTAATACCCTACAGGACAGGAAGAGAATTCTTAATGATCTTGACAGATTGCAGAGCTGCGCCAAAACTAACATGAGTTTCAACAGATATAAATGTAAAAGACTACATCTAGAAAGGAAAAATGAAATGTACAAGTATATGATGGGTGACACCTGGCTTGAAAGTAGGACATGTGAAAAGGATCTATGGGTATTAGTAGACCACAGGCTGAACTTGAGTCAACAGTGTGATGAACCAAAAGCTAAAAAATAGCCAAGGCAATTCTGGCCTGCATCAACAGGAACATGGTGTCTAAATTGTGGGAATATTAGTGCTACTCTGTTCTGCTTTGGCCAGACCTCACCTGGAATGCTGTGTCCAGTTTTGGCACCACAGTTCAAAAAGGCTATTGACAACTGGAACATGTTCAGAGAAGGGCGACCAAGATGATCAGTGGTCTGGACACCAGGGCTTACGAGGAACAACTTAGGTAGCTGGGTATGTTTAGCTTGGAAAAGACAAGACAGAATGATAGTGATCTTTAAATCTCTGAAGGGGTGTCATCTAGAAGACAGGGGAAGCTTGTTTTCTGCTGCTGCAGAGACTAGAACACAGAGCAATGGATTCAAATTACAAGAAAAGAGATCCCAACCAAACTTTAAGAAAAACTTTTTTGGACTGTAAGGGCTGTTTGACAGTGGGATAGACTGCCTCAGAAGGTGGAGATTCTTGATCTTTGGAGGTCATTAAAGAGAGATTGGATGGGCATCTATCAGGGGTGCATTAGTTGTGTAATCCTGTATGGCAGAGGCTGGAATAGATCAGCCTTTTGGCCCCCAAATTTGAGGTTTCTGTGATTCCTCTCTTCTCTCCTTTTTGACATCCTCCCCTCCTTTATCACATAAGGCTAAAGGGTTTGTATTTGGAGCTGGCTGCTAGCTCTGAATCCGAGGCATCCTTTTGCTTCTAGAAACAACCTCATAAAGCTAAGCAAAGTAGTCTTTTTAAGGCACCTATATTCTCCCCTCAGGATAGTCATGATAAACATTTAATATTTGATTGAATTATCAATTTCCACTTCTCTCCCTGTCTTCCCTTCCTATCCCCACTGATTTTTAACTGAAGACCTAACTATGGCCATTTCTGCACAACATCACTAAAACACTATAGCAGCGGGTTGTTACCGGTCCAGGAGCTGTGCTTCTGCACAACATCACTATCCAGCTTCTATCTCATCCTCAAGAGTCACCAAATTACCATATTCTATTTCCAGAAAAAATCCATTAAGAGACTCCTATAGTGCTTTGGTCCCGTCAGCCATCGTAGTGTGGTACCAAGTGCTTCATAGCGCTTCCTGTTATGGCAGATCCGGCAGCCCAGTTTGTCCCTCCCTCAGTGACTGCCATGGCATGGTAACTTTCTATCACCTCTCCCTGTTTATTTTAAATGTCTCCTTTGAGTTGGAACTTTTTATTTTTTAAAATACATTTTTCAACAGTATAGGGCAAAAGTGCAATAGTGTACTGGCATGTCATGTTGTTACAACATTGCTGTGTTAGTACAGCTTCCACCCCCCCACACAAAAAATCACCACCCCATCAGGGTTGGTGGGGAAAGGTAAAAGTGGGAAAAAGGAGTGGCCAAGGACTCTGTAATGCGGAAGGAACACCAGTGGCAACACCACTACTGCTTAAGGGAGAAGGGTGCAGAGAACAGAGTTCCTAACCTGACGGCATCACACAAATGTTGATGCCTCCATCACAACAGTATAATGCACTAATGGCCTCTAGTACAGAAATGGCCTAAATCTAAGGAGTAAATAGAAAAACTGACAATCCATCACAACAGTATAATGCACTAATGGCCTCTAGTACAGAAATGGCCTAAATCTAAGGAGTAAATAGAAAAACTGACAATAATCTGATTCCTTTGGGCAAGGTAAGCACTGCCTGTATAAAACAATGATGAACACCTGTGACTGAGAAGCATCAAAAACCAAAGTTCCAATCTTTGCCATTCAGTTTAAACCTGGAAGATCTCTCAGTAATGAGTTGTATGAATCTAAAATTTTCTTGTCTCTGTGCTTTGAGCCCCAGAAGTTCCCAGGTTCTTGCCCAACAATTAAGGATTCCCACCTGGGTTTAAATTAGAGATGTAAATCTTTATAATGTTGTTCCCAAATGAAGCAAGGAGTAATTTTAGCAATTTTCTTCCCACTGTGGGAAAGTGCTTGAAAACTGCAGTTTTTGAAGACTATTTGTACTTTGGGATTTTTCTGCACAAAAACTTCATTCCATTTTCCATGAGGGACTTTGTTTTCTGTGCAGAAAAATAATTCCTGCATATGTCCACGCGGAAGATACGGGAGCAAAGATTATCCATTTCTGCACAGAAAATTCTTTTCTTTTCCTTTCTTTTTTTTGTGTGCACAAACCCACATGGACTTTTTTGTATGGAAAGATCCTGACAGCAAAGATTTTCAGTGTGGGGGGATTCCCAGGAAATCCCTCTTTTAACTAGCTGAGATTCACTAAAATAATAGAGAATAACAACTTTTCTGGCATAGTGGAGGTGGAAGAATGAGATATGTACAATCCAGTGTTGCTTCAGACATTTGAAGAAACATACACTTCAGCTTCTGAAGCTTTATTTTGAAGAGGAAAAAAAGGAGAGGGACAGCGGGAAAAGGGCTTCCTGATCCTAACAATTTTTAAAAAGTTAACTCTTCACTTCTCTGTTTCACAAATATAATAAAAATGGGTATTGTTTTTACTTTTTTAAAAACCCCCTGAAAGTAACAGTGCAAGCCAGCACTTTAACAATATGATAATCCTCGTCTACCATTTAGCAAGATCACATCCCTGTTACCATTGAAGTAATTAAAAGTTACAGTTATATTGCCAAAAATGTGAATTTATCCCTTAGTAGGTTAAATTTGCAATGTAACTTAGTTATACTTTCATTATTGCAAGAAGGAATTCATGACAATTAACTCCTCATTTTTAACAGGTTACAAGCTTTACATTTTTAAACAGGAAGCTACCACCGAGACAGACAAGATTCACACTTTTTAACCCTGACTGGCAAAGATACTGGTTAAAAAAATTCCTGACCCTTGCATGAGACTTCTGTCTGAGATTGCAGCTTCGGTGGCTGTTTTCTACATTTCAGAAAGTATTCAAAGTAGAATCATTTCAACCACATTTAAGATGACACAAGCTAAAATTGTTCCCCATCTATAAAACTAAATCAACTAAAGCGCAATGCCTTTATAATCTTTTGGAAATGAAAGCAACAGACATTTTATCCCAAAGACTTAAATGCTTGAAAAATGATGGAGTCAACACTGAGTGGGCATCACCCTGCTCTTAAGGTGGGCTGGAATGAGAGTTGGGGTCAGGAGACATTACTCAGTTACTTCTCTAACTGATGTAGAATATTGGTGATCAACTTTAGTATCCATTAACAGTGATGATGAGTAGCTAAATTTTAGAAAGCGATCTTGAACTGATTTCTATGCCCTATTTTTTTTTTAAATAGTTGGTTTCCATACTGTTGTCTTTCACAACAGCCTTGATTTCTCTATTATCAAGAAAGGATCACATTCCAAATCTGCATTGTAAGATGCAGGTCCATGGACACAATGATCATGGCCTCAGACCACAAAGAACAGCTGGGAACCTGGGGCCCCTTCACACTGCGATATTTCACTTTAGCTGCCATGACAATTACAAAACCCAGCATTTCATAGGAAGTTGCCATAGCAGTTAAAGTGGTTATGGTGCTGCAGTTGTACAGTGTGAAAGAGCCCATGGTTACTTTTACCAAAATGTGTACCAGAAGGGTAACATGAAATCTTAGTTTGGGTGGTCTGCATCAATAACACAATTTAGTTTTAACATCTGTTATAAAATGAGCTCTCCGATCACAATTTTCTTGATACGGCAAAGAGCTGATTGCAACATGAACCAAAATAAAACATTGGCAGGCTACCAGAGCTTGAGAAAGTTACTTTTGAGGTATTCTGGGACTTTACTTGGTATTATTTTAATGATGAGATGATTGCATCCTAAAAGCGTTGGAAGATATAACACTTCTGCCATTTGAGTGGGGTTTGACACTTGAGGATAAACTGGTGGCATTATTGGTAGAAAGGAATGATTCTATTTTACAAGGTCTAATTTTATATGTCTAAAGATGTTCAAGATAGAAATTATCCCCTCCCTTTCTCTGCCCAACTTTTATATTGGGCAGTGGATCTGAATAAATAAAGCATGTTATCTATTATCTGTGGATATTCTAGCTGCATTTGTACCAAATAAAAGGGACTGAGGGAAATAAAAATCTTTCTGCAGTATCATTGCACGTCTTAAAAAGCACCTTTACTGTAATGAAGACCAAAAACTGGAGGTTGCTCTCCGGTTCCTTTCCCCTCTGCATCTTCACCTTTGAATTGTTTTGGGCAGAAGAAAAGTCCGGGGGGGGGAGGAAGAGGGGAAAAGAAGGCCCAAAATGCTGACCTTAATTAACAGAAGATCCACTAGAGCCAAAGAAAAAGATTTGGCTCTCAGACTCAGGCCTCCCCTGATCCTTTCTCCCTGGGTGTAATGAGGGAGTTCGACTTCATTATAGGCAGCTGAGGCGAAGGGTCACTGGTGATGGATTTGTAAGGGCTGCATTGAGAGACTCACTCCATGCTGAGAGGAGCTAGCCATGCTCTTGGACACCTGGTCATTAACATTGCTAATTAGTAGCCATTAATCAGGGCCCTCGGGTTTTTCCCTCCTCTGTTGTGTGGCACTGGCTCAGAAGAGCCCAGCGAACAACAGAACTGTTTCATTACCTCCACAAGAGGTGGAATGAAAGCCGTTCCCATCAACTCAAGTTGAGATGGATTAAGAGAAAGGTTAGACAACAGTTTAAGATGAGCTGGGGGGAGGAACGAGGGAAGGGGGCAGGCAGTGGGGAGGACTAGGGGGGACCTGAGCTGTCCTCTGAGGGGAAAACCAGTCACCTATAATTAAGGACATCTTCCGTGACCTAATTCTAATCACCGTGTGAGCTTTCCACCAACAACTGAACCTCTGTATCTTAGAAAGGGCTCCAATTTATCTGTTTGCACATGAAATTAGCCAGCAGCCAAAGTGCCTCATTGTTTAAATTTTCCGTGTTGAGTGCAACAGGTTTTGGCAAAATGACACTCTCTCTGAGTATGCATAAAAGTCTCTAGATGGATAAGAACGAACTGCATTTTGAGTTCACCATAAAACCTTTTGCTTTTTCATCACAGTACATAACGAAATTCTTTGCAAAATTAAGAATATGCTTTTGGTTCAGTTTTCTTACACATGTCTTTTTAAACATGATGTTTTGCTGATGGGTTAAGAATTAACAAGAAAAGAAAGAGAAACTACAAAAGCATTTAAAAGAGAGGTTACCAGTTACCAAAGCATATAAATACTTTAAGATCAGCTTTTTTGTTTGTATTTCTAACATTGATACAACTTTGTATACTAATTAGGTCAATTTGTAAAAAAGCAGTATTGGAAAGAGGTTTGTATAAATGTGTTTATTCAGTTGCAGACTTGGTCAGCTTATTAACATAAAGTCTATATTATAGTAGAAAGTAAGACAATCTTGCTTCTGTTACAAATGCTGGCCTACTTTGCTTTTTGTGTTTTCCCGAAATTTGAATAAACCCAAGCACTGGCTCCCTGCCACTATTACATGAAGAGCCAGTCAGCATCTAGGGTTCATTTGCTCTGTACGGTTATAGCACTATGATTCCACTTTCTTTGCCATGGAAATCTATGGAATCGTGGAGTTTGTAGCTGGGTGAGACACTAGAACACTCTGGCTGAAAAATGTTCATACCCTTCCCTGAATTGCAAATAAGCCTCCACAGTGCAGGGGTTTGAGTCTTGAACACTGGGAGAGCAGGGTTTAAATCTCCAGTTGGCCATGAAACTCACTGAGTGACCATGGGTGAATCACACTCTCTCAGCCTCAGAGGAAGGCAAGGGCAAACCCCTTCTGAACAAATTATGCCAAGAAAACACCATGATAAGTCTGCTTTAGGGTTGTCTCAAATCAGAAATTATTTGAAGGTGCACAAGAACAACAAAATTGCAAATTCCAAGATTCCATTGGATGGAACTATGACAGTTAATGAGGAATAATAATGCTTTAATTGTGTAATGTAAAAGATCTCCCAGTCTGAGAGTCAGTCACATGTATGCAGAAACATTTGCTTAAACATAGAATGTGTGGGTGGGCCAGAACATTCCATATCTTGCTGCTCTTCATTGCACTCACTACTTATTGTGATAGGATGGGAGATTGTAGGCCCGAGGTCCTATTGTCACCATCTGTACTTCCCCAGAGGACCATGCCCCTTTTCTACCTATTGGGTGGTCATCCAGCTTTTGAAGAAGTTTTCTTTCCCATTTATACAAGTGGAAATGCCTTTCCTAAGGCTCATAGGTGTATCATTCTGTCCTAAAGAATTCTGGAATTTGTAACTGGCGAGACACATAATATCCTCTGCTAGCAAACTTCTGGAGTAGAATTATAGGACTCTAACTGCATATTGTAAAGGGGCCTCTGGGCAGTCCAGAAGCTTCATGCAAGTGAGGGAATATGTGTACGTCTCATTACAAAATTTCAGGGTGAGGTGCATTTTCATGCTAAAACCATGGACTGCCCATGCAACTGCAGGGGCTAATGCTGATTCTCTACTGTATTTGAAAGAGACCTGTGAGCACACAAAGGATCAAAGTGGACATGTTGGCATCATTTGTTGTGCAGCAGTTTAAAGCATGAAGTCAGTTGCAGGAAGAAAGGTGGACTTCAGTTGTTACTCTGATATGTTTATACATCTGCTGAGAATCCAGTTTGAATGGAACATTGTTTCTCTCTCTTTTCTATGGTTGTGTGTTTCATGTGTCTTCCTCCACCTTATGTCATAGTTTTCCCCGGGAGAAAAGTACTCACAGAGAGGGATTTGGAGAGCATATCATGTTAGTATGAACTTCCAAAAGACTAGGTCCAAACTATAAGGTGGAAGACAAACCTTTACCTAGCTGTGAACACACACAAGGAGGTACAACAATGAGCACTGAAGAAATGGAGCTCTTAGCCCTTACTTTATGCAGGAGGCAGAAGTGAGAGAACCTTCTAGGTCCCATTCAGTTGCTAGGCAACATCAGCCCAAGCTTATACCCTGGCTGGTTGATTAGCTTTGCACCCTGTGTGATCTCTGCTAGTGCATGGGCCAAGTGCTGCAAAACTCTTTAAGAATGAGCCAACCCTTTCCACACATCCTTTTTCTGCTGTGATAGATGGCTATTCTGAGATTTAAATGCCACAGACATCCTGCTTTATAGCTAGGAAGCTTGATGCAAGTTCTTAGGGATAGGTGATACCACCAACTTATCTAGTTGTCCTCAAAGCTTTAGGAGTTTCAGTAAGCTAAGACCCAGTTGCAAGCTATCTATGAAGCTTTTTGTTTAGGACTTGGAGTAGTTGCCACTTTAGTAGTACAAAAACTTGCATAAAATAGAGACGAGTCCAAAATAAATTTATTTATCTAAGTGTGGTCTTTCATTTATGTTGTGGAAGCTAGGGCCACACTGTACAGATATGGAGGACTTAGCTCATGGTTTAGTAAACATGCCCAAGGACATTTTTCAGACTGTAGTTTCTAAAACTTGTTGACCTTCTCCGTTCATGCAAACAGGTTGACATCCATTCAGATGATCCATGGGTAGCTGTGATAGCGCTATAAGTTGAAATCTTCTGTGATGTGAATAAAAAGAAAAACAAAGAGGCAGCCACAGGCATTGTTTATATAATTAATGTGCAAAATCTGGCAATGCTACCATGCCTACCATACCATGCCTGCATGAATGTTTTGTCTACTATTAGGCAGAGTGTGCAGCAACTGGTGGATATGAGAGCCACTTATAAGCCACTTTAGTTCTACACTGTAAACTGACTTTGGTCACACACAGAAGAAAGGTGACATAATAGATAAATTAAAATACATAAACAAGAAGATGAAGGGCAACAGGAGCCCCTCTTCTTCCCTAGCCTTCCAGAAGTTCCACATAGAAATCTCCTAAACTGATCTGCTGCCATGGATAGGGTAGAGGATAATCCATTGCCAACCACTATTGAATTAAGTTTTAGCTAGCAGTCTAGTCACCTTCTGTATGTTAGAATGACAGAGAAATGTGCTGTTGTCCTTCACCCAAGGCAGCAAAATACCTTGGGCTGGCCATTAGGCTGACAATCCCAAACAAATGTTATGGATCACTAAATGTATGTGCATATGCACACATGCATGTGTATGTGTGTATTTATGTTCCCCTTTGTCAGATATCTCCCTGTGGATGCTGATAGCGTACCCTCCAACTATCCCAATTTGGCAGCGATATTCCCCATTAATCGTCTGTTGTCTCACTTTTTCAACTGCTTTTAAAATGTCCCAGTTTCTCTTTCCTTCCCTCCCTTTCCTCCTTTGTACTCAGCTTACTTTCATTGGTACAAACTGAGTTCAAAGTGCAAAAGCAGCTTGCATTCAATTAACTCGGCAATGAGGAGAGGAGAAAAGGGGCGAAACTGTTACCTTCCCAGTAGGCTCAGGAAGAAACAAATTGTTGCAGACCCTTGTAACTTGTGTGATCTTTTTCATTGATAACTTTTGCCATCTTGACCACACTCTGGCATTACATTACCACACGTGTCCTAGTTTTCATCTGTGAAGTGTTGGCGAGTATGTGGTAGCCAGATTTCAGTGGATACCAAGAGACACAGTAGCCAGAGTGAAAACTGGTGATAGTTCCTGTACCTTTAGTGATTAGGTAGAGGGAATTTCAACAGCAACACTTGCTATAATTCCCTCTTCTACACAGCCATTAAAGGGTTGAGGAGACCACTCTAGTTTTCAGTTTGGCAACCCTACTCACAGATGTAGCTCTAACTTTTTCTATGGCCAAGAAATCTATTCTGAGATTTTCATCAGATTTTTAATCATACACTGCATCATATCCGTAGAAGAACATGAGAGCAGTGGCTGAAAGAAATGTTTGTCAATGACTCATCTAGTTTTACTTGATGTATCATTTCATTAACTAGTTTTTGCAGAAGTTTTAAAGCACATAGTTTTTTGATTTGTTATTTTAAACCTGTCATAGAAATAATGAGCTACTCTGGAGGTCCCTCTCACCTTTGCCCATTGGCTCCTGTGAACAAGAAGGACGTTTCCTTTGGCGCTAAAGCTCACGGTTTGAAAAACTGCCCCTCACACTAAATAATGCCTGGATAATATATGTTTTTAAATCATGTTGATCTGGAGAATATTAATGTGGTGGTAACTGCACCCGCAGGATATGACACCCGGTGCATGTATGTAAGAGCTGTTATTAGACTCATAAGCTTTCGCTAACATTAATGGCCATTTTGTCCGAACATATGGAAATATAAAAACAAGCTCTTGAAGGATTTAAAAGCACTCAGTACATAGTTGTCCATAAAATGATCGTATAAATATAAGCTCTATAAAAAAATGTGTCAAAGACATCAACACACATTATGTTACAGAATAACAATATCACATAACACCTGTTTTCCCTTCTTTCTCAGCAAAATTGCTTTAACAGCCCTAATAATGTTTTCAGTTGTGTTTTGCTGCTTAGAGATTGCAAATGCCTATGTGCAACAGCTACATTGCTCTGTCTCTTCTAATGCTAAGTGTTTGATCAAATAGTACATAAACATAATAGTGTGTTGTGAAGTGTTGTCTTTCATCAAACATATTCTTCATGCCAATAAATAAGTAAATAAAAAAGCATGCCACAGTATCACGTGGCTCATATCCTCCAACATTTCATGGATGAAAATGGGGGACATGTGTGGCCAGGCAACATCAGATTGTGGTAAAGAGGACAAAAGTTATCATTGAAGAAGAATACCCAAGCTAAAAGAGGCAGCAGTTTGCTTTTGCCTGAGCCTTCAGGGAAGGGCAAGATTCTACCTCTTCTTTTCTTCTCACCCCTGCTGAATTAATTGAGTGCAAACTACTTTTGCACTTTGTACACACTTTTCAAGAATTGAAGTAAGCTGAAGACAAGGGGACAAAGTGGGAGGAGGAGAGAGAAACTGGGACATTTTACAAGTAGAATCAGCCCTCCACTTTTTCAGGTTCAAGCATTTGTGGATTTGATTATTCACTAGTTATTTAATTTAAAATAATCTTACTGCATTTTTCCCTGTCACAGAAAAAATACGTTTTGTCTAGGAATCTCTAGTTGCTCCAGCATGATTCTATGGCCCACTTTCATCAGAAGGTAACCACAGAATTATGCTGGTGGAGCTAGAGATTCCTAGAAAAGTGTTCTCAGGGAAGAAAACAGTGTTTGCAATTTTAATTTTATTTGCAGTTTTTTGATTTTCATGGGGGTCTTGGGCCCCCAATCCCTGCAAAAATGGAAGGCTGATTGTAGTTTGAAAACTGGAATGCCATGGAACTAATCAGGATTGTCAATGCCACATTGGGACAGTTGGAGGTATGCATAGGCTAATGAGTTTCTATTAGACCTGGGGATCAGCATAGGGGAAGTGTTACTTAGTAACTCCTCTGACTTCTGAATTTCACTAAGCTTAGCCCACGTCCTTCCAAGCCCACTTCCATAAGTTATGTACATGTATACTTGTAAAGAAAGTTTCACAGCCAAACAAAAGTAAACTTGGGCACCAGTTTTATTGTATGCTAACCTCAAATTTTTAGATGGGGAACAAGATATAAATATTTAAATAAGTAAGTAAATAAATAAAATATGAAGAACCAGAAGAACGGAGAGCAGTTGCCATTACGGTGACTATCAACAGTTAGGATCTGGACAGTAGACTGAGCAACCATAAAGTCTTTATGGAGACGTGTATTGGATTTCTATTTGAATTATGTGACTGAATGCAAAATTTTCAACTTTACATATAAATTATGAAAATTTAACACAAATCTTCATCCTCTTTTGGTGACGGGTTTTCTGGCAATGCAGAACAAGCCCCTCAGTTGTTTTTAGGTAATAACCTGGTGATGACTAATAAAGTTCTATTATTGCTTGGGTCCATGCTATATGAAGGACTGTATCTCTTTTTATGAACTGGTTAGAGCTCTAAGCTCTTCAGTTGAGAGCCTGATCTCTATTTTACCACCCTCTTGGACTTATTTGGTAGGAACAAGGAATAGGGCCTCCTCTGTGACCATCTCAGACTTTGGAACTCCCTCCCTTGTGAAGTCAGGTTGGCTCTGTCCTTATGCTTCGTCCTCCGAAAAATAAAGGCATTTTTTAAACTACTGGGATAGGCTTTTAATTGTGTGCTGTGCTGCTTTATGTATGTGTATATTCTTTCAATGAATTTCAGCTTCATGAATTGTTTCATTGTCTTTTAAGTAACTTTTAAATTTATACTTTTACTGAAGTTTTAATCTGTATTGTTGTAAGCTGCCTTGAATCCAATTACTGGGGGAAAGGGAGAATATAAATGAATAGTAATAAAATAATAATAAAAGCTTTCCTAAGAAATTAGTAACATTGGCCCTTTCTGCACGAGGCGAGGGAATCGCTCCGTGCCGTTACCTACCGCTTCTTCTGGGGTCCAAAGCAATGCGGACTGTCCCTGAAGCCCTTCTGCAAGGCTTCTCCTTGGTCCAGGGCGAATCGGAGCAGTGCGAGGTCTGTAGATCTGCACTGCTCTGGCTTCCAAAATGGTGGCTTCCAGCTTCCAAAATGGCAGCTTCCGGCTTCCAAAATGGCGGTTTCTGGTTGGTCATGGGTTCTGACCAACTGCTGAAGCTCGCAACGCCTAAAGCCTGCCTTCTGCAGATTGCAGGCTTGCATTGGTGCGAGCCTGCGAATCTGCACAAGGGAGCAGGAATGCAATGGTGCGTTCCGGGAAAATATAGACCTGTTTTTTCTGGTCTTTCAAAAACACGCTGGAGGACCACTTGGGGTTGTTTTGGAGCAGACTGAGGTGCGGATCTCCGGTAAGTAGTCTGCTCCTAGTCCGCTCCAAGGTGCAGATGACCTCCCTGCGAGGACGCACTGCCCCGTTCTAATTGCCTGGTCCGGAAAGGGCCTATGTGTTGTCTATTAAGTCTTATGGATTATAAACTCCATGTAGATGCTGTTGACAACTTATTTACAAAGATACAAGGAGATCACTGGCAGGGCTCCTAACACAACCCTGAAGCAGTATTTTTCCTAGGTCTGGAGAACTGAGGGAAAGAGAGAACTCTTCAGCATGCATCCTTTTTTTGCTAAAGGGGATAGCACACATTTATTAACTGTATTCCTGGATACAGTTAACTCTTGGATACAAATACTCCAGCTATTGAATCAACCCAGTTGGAGAGTGTGGGTAACTTCAGCTTTTGTCACACACACCGTATGTGAAGAGCTGTGAGTCAAACGTTGGCTCCATCTGGGGCAACCCCACCCCATACCTCCCACCTAGAAAATGTCATGCCTCTATATGCTCATGCATGCTGAAGATTTCCTTCTTTTGAAATGTTGCCCAGAAACACACTATGTTTACTTTAATAATTGGAACGTTACCTTACATACTAGTGTTTCTCCCGAGAAGGGAGGTTTTCTTCTCCACATAACTTTCGATTTTACATTTTTATTTTACTTTTTCTAACTTGATGATTTTATCCACTTTTGACAACAAAGGGATTGGGTAAGTTTCGTCACCTCCTCCTTGTCATTTTTCCCTCCTCTTTGGAGGAAACACACCTGGAATGAAATTTTTGCCTGCCAAGAACTGAAGCACACACCTGGCAGCACTAAATCATTTTTTTAAAGTCAGTACTTTACTAGGAAACAACATCTCCTTAAACCTGAGTTTTACCAGTTGAGGGGTGCTCCCATTGTGAAATAGCTGCACTCTGGTCACAGTGTATAATTTGTAAGAGGATGTTCCTGAGGTTTGGAAGCTAGTTTTCCAACCAGTAATCCTCCATCTTAATTCTTCAGGCCTATGAGAGCTAGTTGCGATGATTCACTCCTGAGAAAAGCATTCTAGACCTGGTGAGTCCAAAAAAGCTGCTTCTTCCCCCTGCCAACTTGCAGTTTCAGAAAGCATACTAGGCCCAGCCAGGATCTGAAGCACAAATTTCTTGTGGTATGACCTCATGCTCATGCCACTGAAAGAAAGGAGTCTGAGAAGCTCCCAGCATTTCACATTACTGCATACGTGCCAACATTTCAAGATGGAAAGCAGGACACTTGCAGACAAGCAGCATGAGAGTGTGGTCATGGTGGCAAAAGTTATTGTTGAGGAAGAACAGACAAACTAGGAGATGCTCAGCAGTTTCCTTTTGCCTAAATGCACTAGGGAGGGCAAGATTGCACCCCCTCTGCTTCACTGTTAATTGAGTGTGTCAAGGTTGTTGCTGGGTAGGCAAAGTTTTCCTATGAGTGGACAGCAGAGAGAGGAGGTGGTGTGGTCACACAGCCAAGTGCAAGGCCAGCAGGATTGTTATGGCTATGTCTTGTGTATTAGAGAAGGCCACATGCCAGAGCACTGATTGGGTCACCCCACTTGTTCCAGGGTGACAAGGTAGCATAAAAAGGCTGGTGTTTGCCTTGACCAGCTGCCAGTTAGACTCCCTAGCTGGACCTGCCAGGCCATTGCAGTATACTGTTTGTAAGGGAAGAAGCTGTCTGATTTTTCTCCATTATCTTCTGTTTATCCTCTTTGTCTAATTGCTGGAAAGCAAGCATGTTTTTGCTAAGCCTTATCTTAGAGTGCGGCAATAAATCAGTACTCTAAGACCCTTTCCGCACACAGTGAGGGAAACACTCTCTGCCGCTACTCACCGGCTTTTTGGTGGGTCCGTTTGGGTCCGTCCTGATGAGGAGCAGTGCGAGCTTGTCGCTCCGCACTGCTCCCATGTCCAAAATGGCGGCTTCCGGTTGGTGGAGGCTCTCCACCAGCCGGAGTAGCTCACCAGCCTAAAGCCCAACTAGTGCACACCTGCAAATCTGCACCGGAGTGCGGCGACAGAGCAACACGGCATCGCGTGCTCCGTACTTTTTAAAAACCTCTTAAAAGAGGTTTTTAAAAAGCACGCTGTGTGACCAGTTCCGGTCGCTCCGGAGCAGACTGAGGTGCAGAACTACGAAAAGTAGTCTGCCCCAGTCACTCCACAGTGCATAAGACCTCCGTTGGAGGTCGCTCTGCACCATTTTAATAGGCCGGTGCGGAAAGGGCCTAAGTCTTACTTAATGAGCCTCTGGAATTTTTTCTGCTTCACTGGGACTCTCTGCTGTGATGGAGCCTTGCTTCACAGATAGCACTCTGCTCATGCTCAGAGGAGCCAAATCCTGCCAACCCACTGTTAATTGAGTGGAAACTACTTTTGCCCTTTGAACTCACTTTGCAGCAATTGGAGTAAGCTGAAGTCAAACAGGGATGAGGAGAGAGAAACTGGGGCATTTTAAAGCAGCTGGGAAAGTGAGACAACAGAGGCATAAAGAGGACTGCTCCTGCTAATTGGGACACTTGGAACATATGCTGTTGGCTCTGGCACAGACCTTGGAAAACATAGTTGGTGATGGTGGGGAAGCTAGTCTTCTATAAATCTCCCAGACTGGTGGATTTGTTGAGTTGTACTCCATAAAGATACAGGCAGCCCCTTTGTTATCCTCCAGCTTTGGCCTTATTATAATTTCTTTTTGGCTCAACCTGGTTTTCTCTTTGAGTAAAAGCCGGGACCCTATTAGAGAGTTTGCTCCATCAGATTTTGGCTAGCCTCCTGTTGGTTAGTCCCAACCAAAGAAGGTCCACTGAATCAACTGATGAATGGGTCAAAACATAGATAAATCCCACTGATTGAATGGATCTATTGTAGCCATGATCTACTCTAGAATGAGATTTAGGCCTTTTCCACATGGGGTTTTTGAAATGGTGCAGTCCGTTCTCCAAGGAGGAGGTCTGCACCTCGAACCGGACTGGGTCCGACATATTTAAGGTAGATCCGCACCTCAGTCTGGTCTGGAACAACCCCAAATGGTCCTCCAGAGTGCTTTTGAAAGACTTGATTTTTCCAGTCTTTCAAAAGCATGCAACGCACCACTGCAAGCCTGCTCCCTTATGCAGATTCGCAGGCTCGCACCAATGCGAGCCTGCGATCTGCCCGGGGACGGGCTTTAGGCTGGCGAGCTTCAGCAGTTGGACAAGACCTTCAACCAACCGCAAGCCACCATTTGGGATGCTGGAGCAGTGCGTATTGACGAGTGCGCACTGTTCCAGAGTGCCGTGGACTGGACTGGGGAGTCGAAAGGTCCGGTGAGTAGTGGCGCGGGGCTATTCCCTCGCCCAGTGTGGAAAAGACCTTAGTCCACAGTCTGTCAGAATACAGCAATCTTATTTTAAAGTGCAGGGTTTTTTTTCCCCTCTTAGTCTGCTAGCTTCCCTGTCTGCTTAACTATATTCTTGACCACTTATGTTAGGTCGTTCTTTTGGATGCACTTCTTAGTTCAGAACTCAGTATGGTTATCAAGGTCCCTATTGTTCACACCTAAGGTTAGGGTTGCCTGAATGAAAACTGGATATAGCTTTTGTAACCAGTGGCCTATCTAGTGTAAACAGTGCCTAGGGCAAATGTGGAAGTCGTGCCCCCACTGTTATATGCACAGCTTTTTTACACCCCCCTGGCATTGGCACCTGGGGCATTTGTTCTTCTTTCCCCACCCTAGATACACCCCTGTCTGTAACAAGAGGGGATTTCAGCAGGCATGGCTTGTTATGTGGCTGTGTGACAAGCAACATCTGCTGAAATTCCCCCTTATACACAATAATTAAAGTTACAGGAGCCATTTCCCATTATCACTCTGGCAGTCTTTAGACATGCAGACATTCACATCAGAAAGCTAAGGGGAAAAAAGAGCTGAATCTCACATGAAAAGACTTATGATTTTGCCTTTTCGATAAATTTAATAAATTAGGCATATGTGTACACATTGGCCCTTTTTGCACGGGCCTTTTCTCGCGCGACAGCCCCGTGAGCCTCGCAGGAGTGGGAGCGTCGCTCCACACGACGCACTCCCACTTCCACTGGGCTCACGGGGCTGAAGCGGTGCAAGGACGGGTTTTTTGATTTTCGCTTCCAAGCGAAAATCACTCGCACTCGCCCAACGCTCCCGGCGCCCGCGTGCACTTACCTCTCGTGCGGAGCGTTCGGGAGCCGGCCGGGTCACGCTTCCTTCCCTCCGCCCCTGCGGAAGGAAGGGACGGGGCGGGGCGCTAGCACGACGGACATGACACGTCCTGCTTCACGCACGCGGGGGGCGGACGGGACGAGCGCCTTTCTCTCTCTCACGCGCGAGGGGGCGGACGGGACGAGCGCCTTTCTCTTTCTCGTGCATGGGGGGGCGGATGGGACGAGCGCCTTTCTCTCTCTCGCGCGTGCGGGGGGCGGACGGGACGAGTGCCTTTCTTTCTCGCGTGCGTGGGGGGGCGGACGGGACGAGCGCCTTTCTCTCTCTTGCACGCGGGGGGGAATGGACGGACGTGCGAGTCACCGCCGCCTCCGGGAGGCTGCCGCTTCCCCGCTCGTTCCTTTGCCTGCGGAAGGAAGGAGGGGGAAGCGGCAGCCTCCCGGAGAAGGCTTCTTGTGTGAGCCGCCCTCCCCCGCTCGCGTGAGAAGACTTAATGCGAAAAGGGCATTTGTCTGCCAAAGAAGCGTACAACTTGTTCGAAAGGTAGTGCTAATGGAGAGTTGTGTCCATACCGTGAACCACCAAAAAGACAAATAAATGGGCCCAAGAACATATCAAGCCTGAACTTCTACTAGAAACTAAAATGACCAATCTGATCATATGTTGGGCACTTTGAGAGATGACATGACTCATTGGAAAAGATAAGGCAGTAGGAAAAGGAGACAGTAGATAAAGGGGGAAGACTCTGGCCGTTTTCACACGTGGGTGGAGAAATGGGGGAAGCCACGCTAAAACGGGGCTTACCTTACTCCATTGTGGCGTGGAGCAGTGCGAGTTCGCTGCTCCACACTAGTCGGGCGTTCTGCAGTGTCGGCAGCATCAGGCGGCGCCCAAAATGGCGGCTTTCGACTGGCAGAGGCTCTCCGCCAATTGGAGAAGCTCGCCAGCTGGAAGCCTGCCCCCCGGCCAGTCTGCAGGCGCGCACTTGCGTGTGCCTGCAAATCCACATGGGTGCTGCAACGGGGCTGGACGGGGCTGCATGCCCCACGCTTTTTAAAAGCCACAAAACAAGTGGTTTTCAAAAAGCATGCGGTGCCGGCACTTCCGGTTGCCCCTGCGTGGATTGGGGTGTGGAACTACACAAAAGTAGTCTGCCCCAATCCACGTTATGGTGTAGACGACCTCCGTCAGAGGTCGCTCTACACCATTTTTTTAACCCCGTGTGAAAAGGGCCTCTGTTACAAATGGATTGATTCAACAAAAGAAGTCATGACCTTGAGTTTGCAAAACCTGAACAGAGTTGTTGATAACCAGGGATCTTAGAAGTCTGTCATTTGTAAGTTGAAGCCAGCTTGTTGGCAAATAACAAATACTTTGTTTATTAACAAGCATGTATTCTGCTTTGTGAAGATCTCTGAGGACAAGAGGAGGAAAGAAACTGTACAGAACCCTGGAGGTCGTCTTCAAGAAAGGCTGCTCAGGCAAGAGGTGGTTCTGCCAATGGATCTCTTTCTGTCAATGGAAACTGTTGACCTCCAGCCATCTATGCATAGCTCCTGATACACTGCAAAATTTGCTGCAGAGGGTTGGAAATACTTTTGGAGTGATTTTTTTGGATGATGTGGAGGGCTTCAGGAAGGAGGAGAAGAACATTGCATTACATTGGTGGTCAAGTGCCACTGTGGCAGTGTTTTTAGTGGTGACAGGTGTTTCCCATACCATTTAAAGTGGTGAACCTGCTCTGAGTTTTAGTCTGAACTTTAAGGATCCTACTTCCAAGTACATCTATTTATACCATAGAGTCCAATTTTTAGATAACTCCTTTAAAGTTCAGGCTAAAAACTAGAATCTGAGTTCATGCTTTCATGACTCCAAGGCCCACATGCATCCTATGGTAAGCCATGGCCATATAACCATTGTTTCATGCTTGTGTTGAACAGAGACATAATCCTCTGCTCATTTCATTCTCAAAAGAAGCAGCAAATAACTTCAGTTATTTTCTTTCTGCTGCAAGGAAGTCTTTGAAAACTACAAAAATTTCAAAGACTAATTGCCATTTGGGATTTGTTCTGCCCAAAGTTGGCACATGGTATTGTTGAACAGAAAACAACTTTTCTGCTCAGGAAATGGCCTTTTTTACACATTTTTCTGACCAGAAATATTATTTTCAGTGCAGAACATGAAGCATCCTATGAAGAAAATGCTGTTTTCTGGGCAAAACAAATGTACAAATTTTCACAGAAGTTCCAAACTGCAAAGATTCTTATCTTTGTCAGTATTTCCAACACTAGAGAAAGACATTTTCTTATCATTTTCTCCCAATATTCTTTCCTTCCCTAGTGTACAGAAAGTGGGGCTGTTTGCCACCATCACAAGTCATGTGTGAAGGAAACTGACACTGTAGGACCTGAGTCCTATTTAGGGGATCCTCTTACCTCTGTCCTGTTCCCTGTAGAAATGTGAGCTTACCCTTATAACTAACAGTCTGCTCATGATGTTTACACCACTTCTAGTAATTGGAGTAGAAGATGCTAGCAGGGAGTTGAAAGATTGCTCTTCCTCAACAGGAAATGCCAATGTCACTGCCTGAAAGTACCACTCTGATGTGTGCCTGAGCTGACCCCACTGCCTACCTTAAATTCACCCCATCTGATTGCATTTGCTCCTAACCAAATATAGTACAGGAAAGTCTCCCATCTAGTGTTTTTGCCTTACTCCTCTTTGATGGCTCCGTTTACTTCCATACCATATGGAAATGTGAGCATACCCTTGCTGCTGAGGATTGTTTGCAGTGTTTACACCACTTCTAACACTAATCCCCATTAATGTTTGATATAGCTCCCAAGGAGTTGAAATGGATGTCAAGCGCCAGATCTATTGCATATTAGTCAGGCATCATAGCTACTTCAAAGAAAGTAATCGGCATCACCACCATGTTTACTCACTGGATTAGATGCTTTGTGCATACGCAAACTTTTGCTATGTGCCTATTGTTTCTGCCAGCTTTTATCTTTAAGGGTTTTCTTTTCATAAGAAATAAAAAAACTTTAGCCCACCCGTTTCTTTAGACAGATGTCTCCCCCCTCTAGTTTTCTCCAACAGATGACTCAGAATCTTTTTTCTCAGATTTTTAGTGTTTTCTTAAATATAGTTAGTACTGCTCACCCCGTGACCTACTGAGCCAGTGCAGATCACAAATCATGTATTGTATAACATGCCAAGTGCTGGACAGTCCTGTCAGGGATTCAGCAGGGAACCCTGGGAAAAAAAACCTGTATTATGTAACATGTATTATATCACCATGTATGTATTGGTGAAAATGTCCTACACAGTGGCCTGACCATTTCGGAGGGGATTGTCAGGGATTCAGTGGGGAAACCTGGGAAAATGTTCAGCCCACTGCAAAAATGTTGCACCATGCTCCAGTTGTGTGTGATTGCAGTACATTGCATCAGAAAATGGAGTGGTGTGCAAAAGGTACAGGGTGGTGTGCAAACCCTCTACCTGATTGGTTGTAGATATGTACATAAGGAAGCAATCCCCAGTCTGTATTTTTTTATTTTTTTTTATTTTTTTTTAATTTATTTATTTGTATCCCGCCTCTCCATATGGATCGAGGTGGCAAACAACTTACAAATAGCATGTATTTCGAAACATTTCTATACATGCCCCCAACAAGCTGGGTACTCATTTTACCGACCTGCGAAAGGATGGAAGGCTGAGTCAACCTTGGAGCCCGGCAGGATCGAACTTACAAACTTGTGGTTTGTGACTTGCAGTACTAGCATTTAACCACTGCGCCACCAGGGCTGTCTGTTGACCAAACCTCGTGCCTGGTGCAAGCCTCTGTTTGTCTGTCCGATGTTTTGTATACAAAGGAACTTTGATGCAAGATAAAGTGCCTCCTGTTTGGAAGAAACTCCTCTGAGTGTGAGTATCTTTATTGGGGACCAAGGTTGCTGCTGTTGCCTCGCTGTGCTCTGGCTTTTCCGCTGCGTTTCCGTGGGGCTGAAACTCATCATCCCCCAACAAGTCCTCCCCTGGTTTGGCATTCCCACCCAGGCAGAAAAAGCAGGATATTTATTGAGTGCATCAGCAAATCAGTATGGCTCCATTGCATACAATGAATCACCATTTATGCAGGTCTGCTTGGAGGGCAGAGGGAAAAGCACATTTTCTTTATTTTGATATCAGTATTTAGAAAAAATTACTTTTGGGACAACAACAATTGGAATCCCCCAGCGTGACAGGTCCTAACTTCTCCCAGGCCATTTCCACACTAGACTGTTATAGTGCTAATATTCCACTTTCAACTTCCTATGGAATCCTGGAGTTTGCAGTTTAGGGAGGGGCCACAAAGGCTTTCAACCTTTCAACCTCCTTGCTGCCGGTTGTCTAAGGGACTCCCCTCAGCCCTCCAGGCTGAGCTTTCTTCCCCGGAACCCCTCTTCTCTCCAGGACTACGAGACAGGTCGTATTGCCTTTCCCAACAAACCTCCATTTCTCTTTCCAAGTTAGTTAGTTTATGTCTTGTCTTTCATGTTTTTGCCTTTAATAAAGAATTGTCTATTATTTGGAAAACCTTGTCTAGCTGCTCTCTGACTCGCCGCTGTATACATTGGGTTAAAGATCCTTGCAACGTTACCCTGCCTCTTGCTAGCCAAAACAGTGTTCTAGCTAATTTTCCTCAATTTGGTATTTTAATTGGCAATCTGGGCGCCCCTCCTGGGACCCCCCAAAACACAAAGGCCACTCCCTAAACACAAAGACCTCTCTCTAAACAGCAAACCCCAGGATTTCATAGGATGTTGAAAGTAGAATAATAGCACTATAACAGTTTAGTGTGGAAATGGCTACAGATTGGTGTGGCGATTCCCAATCTGCTAAGCTGTCCTGTCTTTACCACACAGCTCTGCCTTCCCCCTTATAACACCACCTTTGTGTACAAGGATGAGGGTTTTCAATGTTTATTTAGAACCACTTAATAATTTTGTGGTAGAGTGTTTCCTGTGTTACTTTGTATACGACTCAAACTGAGTCAGTGTTTATAAAAATGAATTGTAACTTTTATTAAGATAGCAATAAGAATAAAGTAGTGTGTTAGAGCTAATATGCAGGTCAAAGTAGACACATTTCCTCGGTGCACTTTTTGGGCTACTTCCGCACGACACTCTCATAGCGCGATGATTCCACTTTCAACCTCCTATGGAATCCTGGGCCGGCCCCTCCCAGAACTGCAAACCCCAGGATTCCATAAGAGGTTGAAAGTGGAATCATTGCGCTATGAGAGTGTCATGCGGAAATGTTCTTAGACAATATAAAAGATAACTCCAGGCTTAGAAACAGTTCAACTATATCTTTAGACTTTCATGTAAGGCCCTTTTCGCAGTGCCGGCGCTTGCACGACGGAGGAGGGCGGCTCACGCAAGAACCCTCTCCCGCAACGCCGCCGCTTCCCCCCACCTCCTTACCGCATGTGGAGTCTTCTTGCACGACGGGCGCTCTTCAGCCACGCCCCCAGCTTCCGCAGCGCCCCCCGGGAGCTGTAGGCACCGTGGGGGCAGAAGCGGGGAGGAAGCGCGACAGGCCCACCTGCGACGGCGCTCCGCACTCCGGTAAGTGCGGGACACTGCTGGGAGCCTTGCGCGAGCGTCGTTTATTTTCACTTCAAGCCGAAAATAAAAAAATCCGCGCTCGTACCACTTCAGCCCCATGAGCGCCGCAGAAGTGGGAGTGCATCGTGCAGAGTGATGCTCCCACTCCCGCGAGGGTCACAGGGCTATTTCGCGAGAGAAAGCCCGTGCGAAAAGGGCCTAAGACACAAGTATCATATAATAGCCCTTTGGCTAAACTTTCACCAAAGCATTAACCCCCCAATCTAGGTCACACTTTCTGACAGATCCTACTAGGGTTTAATTACTCTTTTTCCTCTCACTAGGCTTTTACTGAGACCTTCCCGCACTCTCTAACTAACTTAGGGACTTTACTCCCCAGCTTCTTGCTAGGCTCTCAGAATCCAAATATTTACAGGCGCTTGACTTTATATACAGTAACTTTTTCTCTCTGCCACAAGCCCTTCCTACACACTGCTGGGCTGGGTTTCTCTCCTGAGGTGCTATTCTAGTTGCCAAGAAACCTGCTTCCAGGCTGCACTGGCTCTTCAGATAGTCACACCCCTAGAACTCTTGTCATACCCAGCCTGTGTGGGCAGGGGGCTCTGGGAAGTTTAATACAACATGTCATTTTTCCAAGCTCAGTTCTAAGTGTGCGTCTGTGTTTGTCAGAATTATCTAAAAGATTTCATGCTACTCAGGTTTTAACTTTCCCTTCAGAGGCTGTATTCTGAGTGCTCCTTGCCGAATGAGATGAAGTCCAGTGGAGAAATGGCCCTTTTGGAGGTCACACAGTGATTTTGGAAGCGCCTCCCTAAAAGGTTTACCTGACTCAACCTTTGTGGTCTTTTTTTGTACCTGGTGAAGTCAAAATCCTTATTGTTGTAATACCACCAGGGCTGTTACCACGGTTATGATATGTCTGGTGAAAGCACTAGATATCTCTTGATATCAAATAATTTGGCTTTTACTTGACCTTTCTCTGCCACCCCGCTCCACGTGTTTGCAGAGGCCCACTGGACAAGCACGTATTAGGCGCGGTCATTAATGGTTGTACTTTCCAAACCTCATTTAGGCAGGCAGCTTAAGCCTCTCCGTTGCTTAAGGGAGCACTCCTTCTTGCAAACCAGCCTTGCTCAGCACGAATCTACACAAAGACGCACGGCCGAGTGCCAAGCCATTCCTTTATGTTGGGCCATTTCCATACTGGCCATACTATTGTCATCAAGCGCTAAGCCCATCATGTAAAATCTGATCTTTTCCAATGCCTTTGTCCAGCTACAAATTTCCTTTGTTCTCACCGAGCATGGCATGGCCTGTAGGTAAACTCCACCCTATAAAAACCCTCAATTCCGAGCCTTCCTTGGAACGCTCCAGACTACCTTGGACTTCCATCCTGCCTTGCTGTCTGTTTATCCAGTGCGTTGCCCCCTCAGCGAACCGCACTGAGTTTCTTCCCCTGCAACCTCCTCTTCTCTCCAGGACTACGAGACCTGGTGTCGTATTACTCATTCCCCCAAAACTCTCTATTTCGATTTCTCAGTTAGCTTGTATATGTCGTGTCTTTCATGTTGTTTGTCTTCAATAAAATAGTACTTGTTGCTTTAAAACTTGTCTAGCCGCTCTCTGACCCGATGCTGTATACATAGGGTAAAAGATCTCAGCTAAAGTTATTCTGCCTCTTGTTAGCTTAAGAGAGTGCTTGAGTCTAATTTCCCCCATCTTGTGTTTTTATTTGGTAATTTGGGTGCCCCTCCCGGGACCCCCAATGTACAGGGCAACAGGGCCTTGGTTTGGGTGCAGAAATCTCAAGTACTAGGATAGTTCTGACCTGGGAACTCTACATGGCAGATCTGGGAGGGGAGGAAAATTTAACCTTGTGGATTGCCAGTAATGTGCATCTGTATGTATACCTTTGTACACACAAAATCAGAAGTGTCCAAAAATCTATTTCCAATTTTGAAAAAAAAAATTTTTTTAATTAAAAAAAGAGTTAAACAGTTTAAAAGAGACTGTTATGTATTTAAAGGGTGAATTTTCTTTTGGATGTTTCTAGGAGAGGCACCCTCTTTTGAGGCCGAGTAGTCTGAGGGCAAGGACCACAAAGGATAGCCTTTGGGGGCCACATGCAGCTTCTGGGCAGAGCTTCATACATCTTTGCTTTCATTTGACGGTGTTTGCTTCTATATATACAATTCTAAAACATTATAGGATTACTATTTCACGTTTCTGTTTTGATTTTTGATGCTGGCATTGCATTTCACTATGGAATTTATACTTTTATTGAATTTTTAGTTTTTATTCAACTTAATTGCTATGTCATCTGGAAGACAAGATTGACAGGGACCTAATAACTGTTAATAAAATGTACATGTTAGGTTTACATTGAGGTGACAGCAAAATACCTTCAATGGCAGGGTTGAGAGTTTTCAGCTACTTGTTGATATAAAGTGGTTTTTGGAAAAGGGGAGTGGGTGGAGAACACAGAAGGCTTTCACCACTGTCTGTCCATAAAGTAATGGCAACTGTGGTGTTCTTCTGGGGCACAAAAGGGAACAGGACTTTTGTGGGCATGCAAGAAGGATGGGCTGGAGGTCTTTCCATTCTATACTTAGGTGTAAATAGCAGCGATGTAGACTTGAGTCGATTAACTTGGACTTAAGAAAGCCAATGCAATTCTTGGCTGCATCAATAGGAGTATGGTGTCTAGATCGAGGGAGGTACTGGTACCACTCTACTCTGCTTTGGTTAGACCCCATCTTGAATACTGTGTCCAGTTCTGGGCACCCCAATTCAAGAAGGATATTGACAAGCTGGAGCAAGTCCAGAGGAGGGCGACCAAAATGGTGAGAGGCCTGGAAGCCATGCCCTATGAGGATAGACTTAGAGAGCTGGGTATGTTTAGTCTGCAGAAGAGAAGGTTGAGAGGGGACATGATAGCCATGTTTAAATATTTGAAGGGATGCCACGTAGAGGAAGGAGAGGGCTTGTTTTCTGCTGCTCCAGAGACCAGGACAAGGAGCAATGGATTCAAGCTGCAGGAAAGGAGATTCCACCTGAACCTCAGGAAGAACTTCCTGACGGTCAGGGCTGTCCGGCAGTAGAATATGCTGCCTCGGAGTGTAGTGGAGTCTCCTTCCTTGGAGGTTTTTAAGCAGAGGCTGGATGGCCATCTGTCGGGATTGCTTTGAGAGTGTTCCTGCATGGCAGGGGGTTGGACTGGGTGGCTCCTGTGGTCTCTTCCAACTCTACATTTCTATGATTCTATGATTCTATGATTCAGTGATTCAACTCGGACTTGACTCAGCAAAAATTACATACTGAATCGACTCGACTCAAGAATTATATATTTTTAGTGACTGACTTTGCTGTCCTTAGTTCAGTAACGTAACACATTCATCCAGAAACCTTATAGCTTACTGGTCACGTGACAATCTGTCTCAGGTCCAAAGTGTGGACACATTTCTCAGAGGGAACAGCAAATGGGTTAGGCAATGGGCTTGAGGTGGGGTTGAGGTCTGCTCAGCAGCCTGTCCCACTACATATAGGTGAGCTTTCTAAAACTTTTCTTAAGAGCAGAAGGCCAGACTTGTGCCCAGAGTGCAGGGCACATATCCCAGAGGGGAACATAAAATGTGTTAGGCAATTGGCTTAAGGAGGAAGGATCTTTCCTTCTAAAGCCCTTGAAACTTCAGTAATGGGAAATAAGAAAGATCCTATTCCCTGCTTCTGAAAAAGCCCCCAGCTTTGCAAATGGGAAGTCAGAAGGATCCTATTGTCCACTTCTGAAGCTGCAGATGGCACAATCACAAAAGCAGTGGGACAAATCTGCTTAAATTGTTAAAACTGACTTTATTTGACTCTGTCCAGAAATTCTGGAATACTGGTTGGAGTACAAAGTTGGCTCCCAGACTTGAGACTTGAATTGAGACTTGGCTTGAAAGTATCTTGTAAGGACTTGAGACCTGAAGGTAGAGACTTGAGACTTGACTTGAGACTTGGAGTAAAAGACTTAAATACATCACTGGCAAATAGGTATGGCAGTTACGAATATTTAACACTTGCAGTGGGGCAATAATTCCCACTGCCTTAGGGCAGCAGGCTTGTTTAGGGGGTACAGGATAGGTCATGTGGCCTAGAAGGGAAGGACCAGGAGACTCGGAACCTATCACTGCTTCCTGCTAACATTTGCTGCCTGAGGTACTTGCCTCATACCTCCCAATGGCAGGGTCAGCCCAGGTGCGTATTGTAGGCTATATATCAGTTGATTCAGATATTAATAGCTAGCCACCATGAACTCCTATCTGACATTTTATTGCTACTGTAACATCCGCGCTCCTATATAATTACTGCTTTGCAGTTTATTCTATGTGTCATAAGGCTACATTTGCTGCAAAAATGAGGTTAATTTTTCATTAACTGCTGTAGTGATTGTCAGTAGTCAATACTGCACTTTAATGGATTGATTGGATTTGATGAACCCAGGCAATGAGTGACTCTCAGGATTTAATGGACTGTTGTGCATAATATTTGAATGGATTGCCTGATTTAATGATGACTGATGATTACTTTTAATTAATTTTATAAGATTTTTAATGGGTGTATGACAGAGGGAGGTGAGAAGAGATGATGGTGCAGAGGAGGAATTACAAATGAGAAAAAAGAGAACCTCAGAAGGCATTGGGGTGCTTTATTATAACTCTGCTTGAACCAAACTGAGATAAGATTTTGCCAGAGCTCAGAAAGGTTACTGTTTTGGACTATAACTCCCAGAATTTGTGCCAGCTCAAATTCTAGTAGTTCTAATCCAATAACAACAATGATGACAACTTTTCTGAGGTCCTCATTTTGCCAGAGACATCACATAGTTCTTAGCATAGAACATCCCCATTCTATTTAATAGACAATCTGCTGAGTTCATGTCAGGTGGCTGGCTCTGAAATTGCCTATGTTTTAGATTTCCCACAGTGCCTAAGGTATAGGGTCACTTTGGGGCATTGTTACTCCGATGGAGAAACCCTATCCTGGGATCTACAAATTTGGTTTCAAAATATGATTCTGTGTGCCAGAGAGGTCCCCCAAAGGGGCATGTAGGCAGGCATGGTCGAGAGGCTGAAAACCAGGTCAGGACAGTAAAATCCCCTGTCACGTAGCCCCAGGAAACCTCAAGATATATGAATCCACAATAAGCAAAGGGTCCTCAGCCTCGAGACACTGACTTGAAGGGATTAGCGTGTCTGCCCCAGGTTGAGCACATATCCCATCAGGCGGGGACCAGAAGTCACACCACAAACCACAGCCGAAAATCTGGAGATTTTGGCAACACCTAACAATCCCATCATGCAAAGGAAATTACCAATGTGGAGCTTTGTGCCCACTGCAACACCCATTGTTCTCCCCAGGAAAGGATTAGTACTCCAGGTACTTTCCCCCCTACAAATAGTCCTGGGTTTTGAGCGCTTCTTCAGATCACTCCCAGTCACCCCAGCTGACCGTCGCTCTGTTTGTCGAGCAATCCCCTCAGCCCTCTCCGTGCTGAGCCCCACTTCTTCTCTGTCTTCTTGGACGCAGGACTTCAGGACAAGGTGCAGTATTACCCCAACAACACCCCTTCATGCTCCCTTTGTCCAATTTCCTCTCCTTTGCTTCTTAATAGCTCTTGGGAGCGTGTGTGTAAGATTGTGTTGCTGCGTGAGACTTTCCTTCAATAAAATCATTTATTGGACATTTTTGTTTGGTTTTTGGCTTGGCCTGACCCCGTAAAAACTGGGTAAAAAGTCTCCGCTAGATTACCCTGCCTCTTGCATTGCTATTGCTTGTGCTCTGGCTAGTTTCCATTCCCCGTCGCGTGGAGCCCATTGAGGTGTCCCCCAAGGGACCCCAGAAATCAGGGTGACAGCATTATGCATGCTTTCCAACATTTCCCAGATGAAAACTGGGGCACATGTGACCAAGTAATATCAGAGTGCAGTCCAGATAGCAAAATTTATCAGCAGCCAAGGAGTGGTTGCAGCACTTTGCTTTTGCCTGAGCCTACTGGGAAGGGCAAATTATGCCTCCTGCTCTCCTCTTTTCCCCTACTAAGCTAATTGAGTACAAACTATTTTAACACTTTGAACTTAGTGTGTAGCGACTGAGTTAAGCCAAGACAAAGAGGGAAGGTGGGAGAAGGAGAGAGAAACATTTGACATTTGGGACATTTGCAAACCAGATGAAAAACTGGGTTGACAGAGGATTAATTGGGACTGTGCCTGCCACACTGGGACAGTTCAAGCTCATTCACTCTGTGAAATTTACTCAGGTCATATTTTGTGGGAGTCTGGGTTTATTGGTTAACCAAAAAAAAAAAAGTAGCCATGGTGCTCAACAAAGCAGTAATGGAGAAAATTGTTGGAAAATTCTAGCATTCTTCTCCCTCCCCTTGTTCTAGGACAGATGGGGTTTAGAGAGGATAGGGTTAATTTTCTTTGAATGTAGAAGCCCCTCCTGGCCTCACAGCTAAAGTATCAACTGTTGCTCTGTGTTATTTTAAAATGATTGGCTATGGTATCCAGACAATGTGACCTAGGATACATTCTGGTGTCAGTTACTGGTCATACTTAGAAGACCATGCCTCTCCCTCTCCCTTTATCAATCTTGCTTCTAGCCACTTCTTTCTCTATGCTAGCCTCTTCACCAAGAAGTTGGCTAGTTTAAAATGAAGATACTATCTTCCCAAATTCTTTTGTTAGGATCTAGCTTCTCTACTGGATATATAATTATAAAATTTATTAGTAAATCTTTTAAGTTTGGAACCTGAAACTGCCTGTCTTGTTTTTGCTTTCAAGTCAGCCTCCAGTTCAGGGAAGACACACAGAGATTGGGACATGCTTTTCCTGCAACTCAGCTAAAAGATGGCTAATTCCTTACAGCTTTAGCTTTCATAGAGTTCCCCAAAGGGCTAACACCCTGGAAACTCTAACTTCCAACAAAAATGTCTGTAAAGTAAAATTTTGTCTCTTTAAGCAGATCTGGCTTTCCTTTATGGCAGAGAGCTTTTGCTACCTGGGGCCTTTTTACAATAAACAATTATAGCACTAGAATTCTACTTTAACTGCTATGGCTCCATTCTATGGAATCTTGGAATTTTAGGGAGGGGTATTTAGAATTTGCAGCCAAAGAGAAGGGCGCTACGTTTGAATGATGTTCAGTATCTCACTCTCTGCAATGCTTATCTGAGTTTGGAAACACCCTCATTTTGAATCCCTCCATTAATATACCCCTGCCTGTGTGGGGACAGGGGCTGTGGTGAAACCTTCTCACCTTCATGTTTACCATGTGATTTCCCTTCTTCTCAATGTGATCAGTACTTATACAGTCAGCCCTCATATCCACGGATTCTGCATCCATGGATTCAACCAACTGCAGCTCAAAAATATCCACCCCCCCCCCAAAAAAAAGATCCATAAAGCAAACTTTGATTTTGCCATTTTATATAAGGGACATCATTTTACTGCATCATTGTATATAATGGGATTTGAGCATCCATGTATTTTGGTATCCACAGGGGATCCTGGAATCCTTGGTGGATACCAAGGTCTCATTGTACATTTATTGATTAAGATATTGAAATCCCACCCTGCACCATCTCAGGATAGTGTACAAATCAATTTTAAAAAATTAAAAACCAGTTAAAGTTTAAAACAGGAAAAGGCAATTAAAAGAGACTAAAAGCCTGTTCAACAATTTCACAAGTTAAAGTAGATTCAAATCATGTATATGTACAGATTTGGATGAATGGCACCAGAAAGAAGCCAGCATTGGTGACAATCTCTGTCCAAGGGGAGGGTATTCAACAACTGGACTGGCATAACAGAGAAGGTTCTCTCCAACTCACTTTTGGGATGAGAAGGGGGAACATTCCATGTGTGTCCTTGATTCCCTCTTTGAATGGTTGGAGGCTGTGTCAGAATAGAATCAACCAGAGTTTGGAAATGTGACTTTTCTGGACTATGATTCCCAGAATTCCCCAGCACCATAGCCCTTGTTGATGTGAATGCTAGTTCACCTGTTTGTCTCCTGGAAAAAGCAGAGAGACCTGCAACACAGCTGAGGTTGATGACTAAATCCTTTCAGTTTCTCTGTGTTAGTTAGACTGGCCTTCACTGTCAAGGATGTGCACTGAGTGATTGCATTACACCACTTTTCTAGCACATTCACAATATTCTTGACCTCTTCTGGGCCAAGGGGGTGATGGCTCCTGTCTCTTTGTCATTCCTCCCTTTCTTTGGACCCTAGAGTAAAACCTGCATCTTTAAAATGCAAAGCTTCCGGCTAAACCTTTTTGTCCAGACAAAAGAACCCCAAGTATGCACAATTCCCTTTTTGTTTTTCACCTCCATTCCCTGACTTTAGCACAGCTTCCCATTCTGCCCAGATTTGGACTGTAAAGCCCTAGGTACAGTGTACCGGATCTCTTTTTCTTCTTTTACTTCAAAATTATCCCTTAGAGCAGCATGGGTTTTGATCAACAAATGTGCAGAACTGGCAATTATGACAGGGGACCTTGTCATGAAGGGATGGGGCAGTTAAAGGACACTTGCCTTTTAAAGGGGCAGTAGCCTCCTCCTCTTTTCTTTTTGGTCACCTTACTCATTGCATGCTGTAGACTGGATGTGATATCTTATAAGCTGTATGCTTACAAATTTGCATTCACAAGCATTCTATTGGACAGATATTTCATAGAATCATAGAGCTGGAGGAGAACACAGGGAACTAAGACCATTTCCACACTAGCTTGTTCTAGTGCTATGATTCTGCTTTCAACATCCTATGGAATCCTGGGGTTTCCAGCTTCGGGAGGGGCCGGATGTCACCTCCCGAAGCTGCAAACCCCAGGATTCCATAGGTGCTGAAAGTGGAATCATAGCACTAGAATAGGGTAGTGCAGAAATGGGCTAAATCTCCCAAAAAAGTCACATTCTCTGACTGACTTAGGGACTTTACTCCCCAGCTTCTTGCTAGGCTCTCAGAATACAAATACCTGCAGGCGCTTGACTTTATATACGGTAACTCTTTCTCTCAGCCACAAGCCCCTCTAACACACTGCTGGGCTGGGTTTCTCTCCTGAGGTGCTATTCTAGTTGCCAAGAAACCTCCTCCCAGGCTGCGCTGGCACATTTCCCAGGGTCTCATCCCACCTGCCAACTGCACAACTTTGCAACTGTACCTGTTGCCTCTTATCAAAGATTGTTAAAATAACATCCCCTCTTTTCCCAGCATGCTGTTTCTCACTCAGGCCCTTTTCACACGGGGTTTTTAAAGCTTCCCAGTTCGACCTTGATCGGGTGCCTTTTACACGTTAGAGAGCATGTGGTCGCATTAAACTTTTTGGTTTCTCACCCCAATCTGAGCGGGGGAGCCACCAATCTGCATTTCCGTGCACTTTTCAAAGACCGGATAAAATGTGGTCTTTTCCTCCAATCCGCGCTCGACGTTTCATGAGAAAGCAGCGGTGCGTCCTGATTCGTGCGGGTGATCAAGAGAGGGAGGGATCAAGGCGTGGTCAGCAGAAGCCACAGGACCGCCCCCAGCATGAGCGGGCGGCGCCATTTTCCAAACCCGCTGAGGCGCCTGCAAGGAGGAGGCAAATGGACGAGGAACGGAAAAAAAAGGAAGGTTTCAGCGGCTGCAAGGAGGAAGCAAAGGGACGAGGAACGGAAAAAAAGGAAGGTAGGTTTTTCCCTTAGCTATCCTTTGTCCGTGCGGCGTCGTGAATTGTGGGTTTCCGGGGGTTGTGTCTCCCGAAGGTGCCCTGATTTTAAATATGGGGTCAAGGGGGTGGTGGCGGCTGGCGAGTGGATACACTCGCTGAGGATGGCATGGCAGGATGCTTTTAAAGGTTAGGGAAAATTGGGAAAGCTGTGGAGGGGGGCAGGTAGGAAGGAGGGAACGTCCAAAGCAGCCACCGCGCCAAACCCGTTCTCCAGGTTACTTTGGTAGCGGGACCATGGCGCAATGATGGGATGCTGTGTAAATTTGGGGATGGCTGCTGTGCTGCTCCGGCACGAGGTCCCCGTGCAAACTTTTACTGGGAAACTTTTTTCCTGTTTATTGGGGCCTACATGTGGATGCATAAACGTATTATTTTTCTCTGGGGACTGTTTGGCGCCCCAGAGAAAAATGGCCCTTGGTAATCTTCCGTTTTAAACCAGATTCTCGGGCTGGGGGTGTAGGGGGTAGTGGCTTCTGTTGACCCCTGACAGTAGTTATTTTTCGAGCGGCCGCCATTAATACAGTCACGCCCCATGAGGGCCTGCTGTGTTGTTTGTCTGAACCCCCCCCCGCCACATGCAGAGGGGGATGATATTCCTGCCAGGGCAGGAGACTCAGTGGTGTTCCATGCTTCTTTAGCTGTCTAGGACATGGCAGAGATCCATAGGGCAATGGAACGCACATCATTGTTTGGGGGAGGCAAGCATTTCATCTTTATCAGTCCATGTGGCTCTGGGAGGGAGGATCCCATGGGCAGAAAACCAGTTCCTGGGACTATTGTAGAGGCACACAATTTACCACATCGTTTTCACTCTAGCTTGTGCCAAAATTTAAGTTGTTGTACATTACCTTGAAGCTGTTGATATCACAGAAGCTGAAAGGTTATCTCCCCTGCTGTGAATATCTGCCCTCTGAAGTTATAAAACAAGGCAGTTCTCTTTGTCAGTTTAGTTTTTAAGACTTAAAAGACCCGCTGTTTGTTTCGTACTGTTTGCTTTGTTGATAAATACTAACGCCCCTCCTTGTCTCCACAGGATCGGAAATCCACGGGAAGAGCGCATTCCCACTGCAAATCTTCCCACGCAGTGTTGATCCATGCTGAAAAGTCCACGCTGACACTACCGCCCTTTCCACCACTTCGCCAAACACGCAAAACAGTTTGTCTTGCTGGCAAATTGCACAGCGGTCCGTGACTGAAACAGTGGCATGCCACAGACGCCACGCTGACCTAACAACTTTGCAGGGGAGGGCTACATGCAAGGAGCCACACACCAACTTGAAAGAATAAATTTTTAATGTTTCCTTTTTCCAAAAAAATATATTTTCATAACTACATATTTACATAAATAAAAAAAAAGTGCTGTACAGGGTGGATGTGCGTTTGGGAAAGGGCTGGGGGTTTCAACATTGGGCTTAGAACGTTCTAGTCCTGGGCACAGGGGTGTTCCTCCTCTGACTCCTCCACATCCGTCCCTGGCCGCTCTGGTTGAGGGATGTTCTCTTGGTCTGCTGCCCAAAACAAAGGTGAAATTCGATTAGGCATGTGCGCATCCACAGCAGCCTTTTTGAAGGAGAAAACTTTATTGTGTCGTTTGTTGATTGTTGGGGCGTTGGGGGGAAATGAAAAAGAAGCCAAGGGCCACTAAAAAAGAGCAGGAGGGAAGGGCAAGGCCGCAAGGGCCAGGAAGCCACGGCAAATTTATAGCCCTTGAGCATTTTGTGGGCCCTGGCGCAGGAAAGAAAATCGAGGCCTAGCTTTTCCTTCCCAAGCGGACCAGTGATGTACTTGTTTTTTGATGAGAACTGTTCATAATGGACCGTTCTTCCCCCAAGTTTTTTTTTAATCCGCATTTTTCAAAACAGTCAAATAAAACCTATTACCGTTTTCTATAAACAGACGCAATATTTATTTGTTATAACATTTTTGGTTAAATGGCCGTCGAATAACACAAGAGGTCAATACAGTCCAGGTACAGCTTGAAGGAGGACCCACTCCTCGCTGTGTGGGGGGAAACGCTCCAAAGAAGGGGGGGAAACCAGTGACAGCTAATTGCAGTCGCCCGCAATCATATTGGCGATAGCGTCCCTCACCAGTTCCCCTTCATGGATCCTCCTGGAAGAGTCATGAGGACGGGAATCCCTGTCGGTGCGTGTCAGAGTCAAGGGGGCTGGCTTCTGTATCACGGGGTGGAGAAGGTGTCCTCTGCTCTCACAAATGTTGTGTAGCACCACACAAGCAGACACCACGGGGAGGTAGTTCTTCTCCGAGACGGTCAAAGGGGCCGAGAGACACCCCCATCTGGCCTTAAGCCTGCCAAATGCACGCTCCACAACATTCCTACAGTGGTTGAACACCCTGTTGTAGGCTATCTTCTTGGGGGTGAGATGTCCGCCGTAAGGCTTCATTAGCCATCTCGACAGTGGGTATGCAGCGTCGCCCAGAATAACTGGGCCTATGGTGACACCGTCTATGGTGATGGTCGGGTTCCCGGGTACAAACTTCCCAGCCTCCATGGCATGCCAGAGTGATGAGTGCCTGAAAACGAAGGCATTGTGCGTTCTTCCAGTGTAGCCCAGCACGATGTCCACAAACCTCCCCGAATGATCCACTGTTCCCTGTAGGAGAATGGAAAATGCGCTCTTCCTGTTCACAAATTCTTCCCCGCGCCCCTTGGGTGGTCTTACTTTGATGTGCGTGTCATCCACAGCTCCAACGCACTGAGGGAAACCCATCTGGCGGAAACCATCCATAATCTGTGAATGTAGAGGGCAAGGAAACAAGTAGTCAGTTTGTAGCTGGTTTGAGATAAAAATATTTGTGGTGGCGCACGCGCACACACCCCATGGGACCTGCTTGGCCTCCCAGTGTCTTAGAGGACAGGACACAACTTCGTTGCTTGGCCCACACATTGAAACAGGCACCAAATCCAAAGAAATTGCGCGCTTCCCATGGGGTAATAAAGTAACGCTGTGGGAAAAAAAGAGGCAAACCTCGCAGAGTGTACCTGGTTGCCTTCAGCAGTAATGTCATGCTGATGGAGGGGGCAAAGTGCCCTGCTGCCTCCTGCTCATCCCAAGGGCCCATGATGGCCCAGATGGCATATACTGTGTTTTGCTGGAACGCCCCCAAACCTGAAGGTCCACAACCACATCCCGCAGTGCCTCCACAGCTAGCTGTTTTCAGCTGGTATCTTTACAGGGGAACTTTCTGCTGGCAGGCCTTAATTAGATAATCCGGATACCGGGAACCCCGTGGACATCCATGCACTTTCTTCTGGGTGGCAATTTGCTTAGCAACTCTACAGTCTTGGCGCCAGTTCACTGCAAAACGCAACCTCTTCTCCCAGAGAAAACCAAACCCCCTCCTCCTCCCATTTAAGCCCACTGGGTTTGGGAATCAGCGTACCTACCCTCCGGTAGTCCCCCAAGCACACAGTGGACGCGAGAAGCTCATGCTTGATCCCAAGGCACACCTCGATCACGATGACAGACACCGTTGACACACCCAGGCCAAAAGTGTTCGCTGTCTTCCGGCATATCAGGGGCGATGTAAGCCACCACACGGTGATGGCCACCCTCTCCTCTACAGAAATCGCTTGCCTCATCCCTGTGGTTCTTCTTTCAAGGTAGGGACGCAGGCGCCCCGCGATTTCAAAGAGGGTGGCTTTCGTCATCTGGAAGTGGTACAACCACTGGTAGTCATCCCATTTCTGCAGCACCTCCTCGCTCCACCACGCCCGCCGCATCCGCTCCCGAACCCACCACCTTCTGGGGTGCGGGACTTCATCAAGAGAGGTGCAAGAATTGTGTAATACAACCTCGAGTGTCTCATGGCAGCGCGACGGTTCCTTGCGAGCCTGCGCCTACTTGCACCATCTTCGGGCCAGCAATATTCAAGCGCTCCTAACAAGGCTGAAATTGCTGTCATAAACGGGGCAAGGAGCCCAGCTATTTCCCTCAACTGCTCGTTCGCCATACTCAAAACAGCAAAAAGCGAGCGGGCAGGAAAAGTTTGACAAAAGTTTCCGCGGTGCTTCAGCAGGCGCGGGGGAGGGGGTGGATCCCGGGAGGGTGTGAGGGGACGCACGTGCGTTTTGGCGTCATCGATGACGCCCAAACTTTTACTTTTTGAAAAAAGGGCACCGCCAATCAAACGCTAGGTAGGGCGGGGAAAGGACAACGTTGGGAGGGGCTATGGCCGCGCTGTGTGAATGCGATAATGCTCGCCTAGCCTTTTGCCGATCGAGCCATGAGAAACGACCAAAAGTTCGGCACGTTTTAGTGGGGATTGGGGAAAAGCCTGCCTGGATCGCGGTGGGAAGATTTCAGCGCCCCATGTGAAAAGGGCCTCAGTTTCATCATTCCCTTCCACCTTTCTTCAAATATCAAAGCACTACATGGTGTGGCATTACATAGCATGGCAGTACATGAATTACATTAGATAGCATGGCAGGGAGAGTAAAGCTGACTTGACAGGCTGGGAGATCACTAGTGGTGACTGGAGGCTTCCATATTAGTAGGATAGTGAATCTGCTCCCAGCATCTGGTTTTGGGATAGAGCTCAACACCCTGGATAGCTCCATCAAAATTCAGACCAAAATCCAAAGCAGGTTCACCATATTTCCTAAATTATCTTCTATTTGAAAACATCAGCACTTGTAGAATACTAGCACAAATGTCTCATTCCAGAGAATCTGTCTGTTACCTATCAATTGATCTTTTAGCTCTGGCCACACAAAAAAGGCATTTTGCTACAAGTACAAATGGCAATAGAGCAACAGTAAGAACAGTAGAAAAAGTTAAGAAAAATGTGCAGAACAGCATAATAAATACGCTGCCTCTTTGAGCCTGTTTCCTTGTTAAATTACTGGAGCAAAAGAGGAGGCCCCACTCATTTATATTAAAAAGATGCCGCCTCTCTCGGCTCTTAATTACCAAATAATGTGATCTGTGCAAAGACACATATTCTGCCTCCAGTCCTCTCTCCCGCCCCCACCGGCTGCTTCATTCGTGTGACCGAGTTCAGCCCGAGTATAGCTGGCCTCATTATGTCCTTAAAGGAGTTCAAATTTCCTGATAGCCAGAAGGAGAACCAGGTAAAGCAGGCAGAATTAGTATCCAAGCCTAATAAATGACTGGGAAAAATTGTATCTGTCACATAGTTCTGGTTCCCACACACTCTGGTTACATCATTACTTAGTCTGTAAACTCCGAGGCCAATTAGACGAGTGAGCTGCCGTCAGGTGACCAAAACATGAAAACGCACACGAAACTCTACCTGAAAGATGGGATTTCAGAAGGGGCCCTCAGATAGTTGACTCCTCATCTGCTGCTCTGCAATTTTCGTATTCTGTTTCACCTTTGCTTTCAGACTGAGCGCTTAGGTACCACAGATTGATGGTTCAAGCAAGTCCTGTTGATATATTCCCTCCCCTGCCCCCGCCAGCTTCCCTCTCTGCAGGTGCATTGGGCAAAGTTATTTCTTGCATCAAAAATTAGGTAATTGGATCCCTCCCCTCTACCCTTGCCCTCTGGAATCGTCCAGTGCCCTGTGCCTTGAAAGAGCTCCCCTCTTTCTCTTCAATCAAATTGTATTGAATTGTTGCATGGTTTTGCCACCCAAATTGCCTTCTGAAATCAGTATGCTGGGTTCGTCTGAAAGGATAAGAATAGGTGATGTTATCACGCTGCTAAAGTTTCAAAGCAAGTCAATTTTTGTTTGGTTTTTCAGAAGGCTGAAAAAGATGATTGGCTTTTGCCAGAAATTGGTTGGCATTTACCTTGTATAAGGACCAAGTGACATACAAATAATGATACTATGGCCCATTTTGAGCTGACAAAACAAAACAAAACAAAAGGACATGTTAAGTGTGGAATAACTTAGGACAGGACTGAAGGATGTGGCAGTTTTATCCTGAAACATATTTTCCATTGCTCCACATTTGTTTATACTTCATATAGGAAGGATAAGAAACCTCTTTACACTCAAGGGCCACATTCAGTCTCAGAGTATCTGGCCAACCACATTCCAGTGGCGAGTGAGTCCAACGTCAAAAAGGTTGGGACCAAATAACTTTTAGCTTCAAGCTCTAACTAAGCTTTGGGAGATGTATTTCAGCTCTTTAAAATGAGAAAAACTGTATGCAAATATTGGAAGTACTTCTGATGGACAAGGCTGGGACCTGCCCTCTCCATAGTTAACCAGTCACAGCCCACAGAATGTTCTATAGAGAAGAGGCAGGAGTAACAAACAATTTTAACCATTATTAAGAAAATCATAGAACCATAGAGATGGAAGAGACCACAAGGGCCATCCAGTTCAATCCCTGCCATGCAAGAATACACAATCAAAGCACTTCCAACGGATGGTCTTTCAGCCTCTGTTTAAAAACCTCCAAAGAAGGAGACTTCATCACCTTCACAGGCAGTGTATTCTATTGTCAGACTGCTTCCACTGTCAATAAGTTCTTCCTAATGGTTAGGTGAAATCTCTTTTCTTGTAATTTGAATGCATTGTTCCATGTCCTAGTCTCTGGGGCAGTAGAAAATAAGCTTGCCCCGTCTTCCATATGATATCCTTTCAAATATTTAAACACTGCTATCACATCCCCTCTTAACCTTGGACTTCTCCGCACTACACTGTTACAGTGCTCTTATCCTACTTTCAACATACTGCAGAATCCTGGGGTTTGCAGTTTAGAGAGGGACCTTTAGAATTCTCGACCAGAGAGCTCTTTGGCCTCAGGAAACTACAAGCCCCAGAATTCCACAGGATATTGAAAGTGGAATAATGGCATGATAACAGTGAAGTGCAGAAAGGCCCCTTCTTATCCAGGCTGAACATACCCAGCTCCCAAAGCTGCTTCTCATAGGGCATGATTTCGAGGCCTTTTACCATTTTGGTCACTCCTCTCTGGAGATGTTCCAGCTTGTCAATATCCTTCCTGAACTGTGGTGCTCAGTACTGGACACAGTACTCCAAGTTAGTTCAAGTTTAGGTCACTGAGAACTTGCCTGAAATAATTTAGGACCTATCGGAGAGGAGGGTAGGGTTGCCGAAGTGAAAAGTGGAGAGGGCCTTTGTACCTTTGATGGTTGTGTAGAAGAGGGAATTTCATCATGTATTGCTTGCTACTTGGTTGTATGACAAGAAACTCTTGTTGAAATTCCATCTTCTGCACGACTATTTAAGCTACGGGCACCTCTCCAGGTTTCAATATGGCAACCTGAGTTAGTATTCTGGCCAGCTGGGGAGGAAGGAGCTGAAAAGAGTGATGTGTGCATTTGGGAAAAGGTTAAGAAAGGATGCAAAGATAGGTAAGTGGACTAAGGGAATGAACCATCCTGATAATGTGTTTAAAGAGAAGTGTTGATATATGCTCTTTTTAGTTCTTTGATGTTGATTCACTCCCTAATCCTATTCTGTTAGGGAACTTCCTGGGCCACAGATATGAAGCTATAGAGATGTAGTGATGCACATGCCAATATACTGATATCCTTATTTTCCTTGGTTTCTAAGGAACGGTTAAAAAGGGGTGCAGACACTAAAGTATGGGAATAGGAAGTAAACTGGGGTTCTGTCATGTCACAAAATTATGTTGCTATGAAGAAATGTGCATGGCTGTTTGGGGGAGCACAGAAGAAGGAACTAGCAAAACCATCTCTGAGTATTCCCTGCCTAAGAAACCCCTAAGAAATTTGTGGGGTCATCAGAAGTTAACAGGCATCTTGAAGGTGCACACATGTGCATACACACGTAGGGGTTGGAGAGGGACCCAGGAGGATCCATTCAGCCTCAAGTCCCAAGATTATCCACCCTTACCATAAGGCATTTCCTTCCAATTATTATTATTTTCACTGTACAAGGAATTTTACAAATAAAAGAACAACAAAAGTTTCCTGTCCCCTCAGGCTTACAATGTAAGACGTGAAACAAAAAGAAAGGAGATGGCAGTGTGAGGGGGGGTTAAGTCCAGCCGATGCTGCTGGTTCTTGTCTCCCTCCAAAGCCACAGGACTGCCAGTTGGTATGGAGGGATCACTTATCATCTGCTTCTAGACCTGGCATAATGGAGCTGTGCCTGCCTCTTCTTCTCTCCGTTTGAGGCCAGGGCAGTGGGAGTTGGGATGGAGGGAGGGCCTTTCTTTCTTTCTCAATGTGTGGACATTGATTCAAAAAGGGACCATCTCTGAGCTGGCTCATTCATGCATCCACAGAATGAATTCAGTACAACAGGCATGAGAAATGTGTATGACCTTCCAAATGTTGTTGGACTACAATTCCCATCAGCCCCAGGCAGCATAGCCAGTGATGAGAAACGATGGGGCTTGGGGTCCATCAACACATTTTTCCAGCCTTGGAAGGTATTTATTTTTTTGAACTACAAGTCCACTGTGTTCATGCTGTCTGGGGGATTCTGGAAGCTGTAGTGACAAAAGATCACTTTTTGAAGCTCTGGCCAGGATATACAGTACTGGGCTAGATGGTCAAAAAACTGTTTTTCTGCTGTAGTGCTCAACTGCTATGGTTCAGGGCAATTCTGTTGAAGTGGTATCAAACTGCTATAATTGTGTAGTGTAGATGCACCCCTAAGGTCAAGTGTAGTGCAGATGCACCCCTAAGGTCAAGAAACAAACCATAAACTGGGGTCAGAAAGCAAGATCAACTAATGGCCAGAATTGCAGGAGTTCACCAGAGGTCAGGAATCCAAGGTCACTTAGTCAAGGTTCTGCTGGAACAGGAAGCCCTTTGAGAGAATTCTATAGCCAGTCTAGATGGGTGGACATACTTCAGTGAATAGACCACTACATTCAGTTACATGGTTGAACATGCAAGGGAGCTGGATGCAAATCAGTTCTTAATTATGGTGATGGTGAAAGATAGTAGGCTTATGATATTAATGAAGAACATTACTCAACAGCAGTAGCTAGCAGCTGGCTAGGGCTACAAATAAAAGACAGTGCAATGAATTCATGGGAGTGATGTGTTTGCATATGTGCCTTAAAGTTGCTTGTCAACATATGGCAACCCCATGGATTTCATAGGGTTTTCTTAGGCAAGGAATACACAGAGGTGGTTCTGCCAGTTCCTTCCTCTGAAATACAGCCTACAGCACCTGGTATTCACTGGCAATCTCCCATCAAAGTACTAACCAGGGCTGACCATTATTAGCTTCTAAGATCAGATAGGATGGGGTGCCTTCAGGGAGCATCTATGGTTGGTATTTAATGCAAACAGCTTAATGAGATCACCAGGGGCCTTTCCCGAGCTTCGGGTTTTCGCCTAGAAAACCCAGGGCTTGGGATGATCCTGAGCATGTAGCCTAAGCATCATCTAACAGGACTATTCAGATAGTACATTTAATCTCTTTGGCCCTTCCACATTGCCATACCACTTGTATACCCTTAGGTATTACAGCAGCAGAGCATGTTCACTACTTGAGAACACTGTGTTTGAGATGGCTTCTCATTAAACATTTTCTTCCTATGAAGTGAGATGCTCATACATGCAGGTCATTGTTAAATATTACACATATCAAGGTGTTCAACAAATGTGTGGGATTCTGGTTCCTTTTTATGCTGTCTGAATAAACTGGATCGGTCCTGTGAGGAACAGGTCTCATGAGAAGCCTCCCAGCCTCTGTAGTGGCTGCTGGTTCCCTAAACCCCAGGATGCCTTGAAGCCCTTTTCCAACTCTTCTTGGGAGAAGACTTTAAACAAGGAGATAATTTCTAACTCTGCCAACTTTTCCTGTCGAAAGTATAGCGGCCTCTATCAGGTATTACATGGAGACATGGGAGATATGTTCTGTTCTATGGGGAAAGATGAGGCTCTTAGTTATTATCAGTGTGTGGAAGTCAGGTGTTCAGGATCTTCTCCACCAGGCATGTGTAGAACATCTGAATGGGGCTAATGTCTCACTGTTTTTGTTTTATTTTTGCTAGTGGGGGGAACAAGGAGATCTCTGCCTCAGCTCCTTGTTGCTTCTAGTAAAAATGACCCACTGCACTGCAGAAAGAAAGGAGAGTAACGGCTGCCAAAAGCATGAGGTGAGGAAATGGCATCTAGCTCTTTCATCGTTTAGACTTCCCAGAGGCATCTGCCTCTAGTTGCTTTGGGGTCTGGCAGCCACTACAGTCCCTGGGAGGCTTCTTTTCATGTATTTGCCTCATTAAGCAGCAAACTGTGAAAGAGGGGAGGAGGAGAGTCCCTTGTCCCTCGGCTGGTGTCCTCTCCACCCTGGTCTATGCCTTGGGAATGGGAGCTCTTTAAGAATAAGTGAGCGGGCACCCCATAAATGCCCCAAAGACAGATTTGAAAGCCCTGAAACTTCAGATTGTGAATCCCCTCATTCATGGCTTCTTTGTTCATTAATTTTGGCTGAGGACCATCAGAGGGAAGAGCCGAATCAGAAACTCTTTGTTTTCTGATTATTTAGTGGAACGAGCGATTTCGTCCCCGTGCAAGGATGAGCAAACCACAGTCTGGCCGGACGCTTGCCAAAGAGAAGGACAGGATGCTCACATGTCTTCCATGACAAATCCCTCATTATTAATTCATGGTCCAGATCCTCTCTGTACATGCTGTTACTAATATTAGGTTTCGGCAGCATAACAACAACAACGAGGAGGAGGAGGAGGGTGGGGGGAGGAATTTAGGAAAGGGAGTAGGGGGAATTGAATGGCTTCACTCTTTTAGATATTTAAAATGGGATGGGTGAGTAAAAAAGCTTACTTTTTAAGTTTTAATTGGGATTTAAAGTTAGATAGACCAGTGGTTCTTAACCTTTTCTTTACCAAGGACCCCCTGTAAATGTAATTTGTTGCTGGAAACCCTCAAGATTCAATGTAAGGTCTAAGTATTTAAATTATGATTTAAATATTCAAATTTTTATTTATATATTAAAATCTTCTGGATACCAGGCCTCTTTCTGCACCGCCTTCCCATCCTGCAATGGGGATGGGAGAAAGATGGGACCACAACGATGCTCCTGCATGATGCCATTGTGGTCCTATCCTTCTCCCGTCCCCAGGTGGCACAATAATGGGTTAAATCATTGATGAGTTTTCCCTGTCAATGACACGCGATTGCCCCACCATCCCAGACTTACCTGTTGTGCTCTTCTCCTGGCAGAGCTGCTGTCAGGATCCCCACCAGATGTCTTCACTTAAAGGTAAGGTATGGAAACGGCCTAGGATTCAAATCTCCACTCAGATACTGGGTGACCTTGGGCAAGTCACATTCTCTCATCCTCAGAAGAAGGCAAAGGCAAACCCCCTCTGAACAAATCTTGCTAAGAAAACCCCATGGTATGTTTGCCTTTAGAGTCACTGTAAGTTGGAAATGACTTGAAGATACACAATGAAAATAATACTGGCCTGTCACGGGCCATTTCTGCACTAGGCTGTTATAGCACGATGATTCCACTTTCAACATCCTCTGGAATCCTGGGGTTTGCAGTTTCGGGAGGGGCTGCCTGGCCCCTCCCGAAACTGCAAAGCCCAGGATTCCAGAGGATGTTGAAAATGGAATCATCGTGCTATAACAGCCTAGTGCGGAAATGGCCACAGTCTCCTCTGGGTGATTTTTGCAGCTGAAGTCCAAAAAAGAAACAAAAAAATTTCCCAGGCTTTGGAAAGGTGATGATTGCAAGAGAAGTGGTAGACTGTCTGGAAGCATCCTTAGGTGAAGATCCACTTGACCCATAGAGAAAGCATAAATCTCTGCCAGCATTCTTATGGTGGTATTTCGGGGTTATGCTGTCTGCTTCTTCTTCCCAGGAACACAGGAACTGACAGAAACTTGCTATTGCAACTCTGTCCCTGTCACTGCTTGGCTGGAGGAAAGTACTTGGGTATTGTGTGGCTGCGCTTGACACCCAGGAAGAAGTCTTCTTTCCCTGGTGTGCAAGGATGGAAGGATGATGTCTTGGCACATCAGTGGCAGGGGAAGCTCTGGCTGATCCTGTGCATTTGGGACAAAGGAGTTGCAAAAGGAGATACTGGATATCTCCTTATGTAACCTTTTTTATTTATTTTTTAAAAGAAATTTTTATTATTTTCAAAATACATAAAAACATGTATGAACACAAATATGTATATCATTATAATTCTTCCATTCTCCCCCTCCCCGCTTCAGTATATGGAAATTTTTCCAGTCAAATTCTTCTTCTCCCTTATACATATCTTGCCAAATACCAACATACTTGATCCACAGACATTTACAAGTTTAGCCAAAGCATTACCCTCTTCCATTCTCTTTCAAAATTTTGAACCATTTTATTCTTAAGGGAGTTAGCTAATTTTTCAGTATCTACCATGTCTAACATTTTTAATTTCTATTCATCTACTTGAGTATCTGTTTTATCTTTCCAGTGTTGTGCATAGATCAGCCGTGCTGCTGTAATCAAATACAACAATATCTTCTGTTGTTTTCTTTTTCTTTTTTTCTTTATTATTTGTATCCTGCCTCTCCATATGGATCGAGGAGGTGAACAACTTACAAATAGCATGTATTTCGATACATTTTTCTGTATATGCCCCCAACAAGCTGGGTACTCATTTTACCGACCTGCGAAAGGATGGAAGGCTGAGTCAACCTTGGAGCCCGGCAGGATTGAACTAACAACCTTGTGGCTTGTGGCTTGCAGTACTGGCATTTAACCACTGCGCCACCAGGGCTCCTTTTCTAATCTCCCGGTTCTGGCCTAATATGTTCAATAAGTAAAATTCTGGTACCATTTCAAAATTAACTTTGCAAATTTTTTGAATTTCATCATAAATTCCCTTCCAACATTTCTTAGCCTTAGAACAAGTCCACCACATAGGAAAAAAAAGTCCCCACCTTTTCCCCACATTTCCAACACTTTGCATCTCCGTTTTTGGTTATTTTTTGAAGTCTTGCTAGAGTCATATACCATCCATGTGACATTTTGTAGTAATTTTCTCTTAAATTTAAATTTGGGGTCAATTTCATGTCTATTTTCCATACTTTCCCCCATGCATCTAACTTGATTGGACAACCTATATTTTGAGCCCACTTAATCATTGACTCTTTTATTGACTCAGATTCAAAATCCCTTTTTAATAATAGTTTGTAAAGCTTCGAGATTCTCTTCTTTTGATATTCTTTCAACAGTTGATCTAATTCATTTTCTTGTCTTTCAAATCCATATAATTTTTGGTCCATTTTGTACCTTTCTTTCAACTTGCGCCAAGGGAACCAGTTTAATTCATGACTTTCAGCTTTTAACTCTTCTATTGACTTCATTTTTGGATTGCCTCTTTCCCATTTTAATATATCTCGATAAGTCAATAACTTTCCTTGTTTTGTCAGTGCAGTCTTATAAGGTTTTTGAGGGGATGTCCAAGTTGGGAGTTTTATATAATATTTCTGTTTTATTTGGAGCCAGATCTTTAATAAAGTTTTCTGGATGCAATGATTATTAAAATCTTTGTTCAACGCTATTTTGTTATAGCATACGTAACCATGCCATCTAAATCTATTACCATTTTCTTCCAGATCTTTTAAAGTAGATCTCTCTAATATAATCCAGTCTTTAATCTAATCTAAACAACTTGCATAATAATACGTCTTCAAGGATGGCACTTCCAACCGTCCTTGCTCTTTCGCATCCTGTAATACTTTAAATCTTATTCTTGGTTTTTTTCCTAGTCAAACAAATTTCTGAAGCTCATTTTCCCATTCTTTAAACACTGTCCGATTCTTAAGTAACCTTTTTTAAAAAGTGCTCAAGCTGCGCCAACATGATTCTTCCCTTGGTCTTTAAGCCACATTTTTAAACGAGCTTGTTTCTATGCTTCTGTCAAGTTGCTCTGACTGCAGCTTTTTGTACTTCTGTGTTTTGTACCCTATTGTCCCCTCCTGTTCCCTCTCCCTCATACACAGAGGGAAATAGTTTGGGTGGCAGAATTAAAGCAAATGCCAGCAAGTGCATAGAGCCATCTAGAATTTAGGAGAGATTATTAGGTCTAATTTCATGCAGACAAACAGTAGAGAGGAATATAACTAGGGAAGAAATAAGTGGGTGATGTAAAGCCGAAGGCTTTCACAGCCGGAATCCATAGGTTGATGTGGGTTTTCTGGGCTTTGAGGCCATGTTCTATTAGTATTTTCTCCTTTCACCTGCGTAAGTGGCTGGCATCTTCAGAAGATCTCTGAAGATGCCAGCCACAGATGCAGGTGAAACGTCAGAAGAAAATACAAATAGAACATGGCCTCAAAGCCCGGAAAACCCACAACAACCTATAAATAAGTGAGTGGTCACCATTCTGCTTTTTTCCTAGCATCCAAAAGGAAAAAACTGATTGCACAAATGAAACATTGGCTTTCCAGTGGTACAGCAAGTATCTTATACATCATCTTATTCTTGGCAATCTTGTATTCATATGGAAATCTGGGTTCACACAGGTGCTTATTTGCACAGTAAGGTGGAAGAACCCACCTAGTTTGCATCAAAGCTGGAGAAAGATGCTTTTTGGACTAAAGCTCACAGAATGACCTGGAGGCCCTGCTGTCTGCCATTCTACTGTGCTTTATCAACCCCAACCTATATGTATATATCAGGGTCATGGTCTAGTCTATACATCTGGAAGAATGAAGTAGTGGAATTCTGCTGTGGTTGAGTGTATGGTACCTTTTCAGGCTGATAGGAGAGAAATCAATAGCCGGGATGGGAAAAATCGGTAGGCTTCACTTTCTCCTACTGGCTCTTTAAACCTCAGGTTCTTTCTATCTCAGATAATAAGAAATTTATGAATTTCTCTCCATCCCCACTTATCAGACAAAGAGTAGAGCTGGATCCTTTCTTGCTATTATGCAAAGTTTCAATTTGCAGAGAACTGCATTTAAAAAAAATAATATGAGTGCTTTCAAAACTAGAATACCTCACATCAAGTCTGAAATATCACAATCTCTTCTTTTGATTTAGGAGCCAACCAGTTCAACCTGTTGCATAACTAGACCCAGTTGTAGTTTGAATAGAGATGCCAGAGAAATTCTGAAATGAACACTGGATTCCCCTAAGGAAGGAATTGGGAAGACCCTCTGGTAGCAATGTTAATTCTGACTTGTTTCATCCCTGCATGGTAAATGAGAAAAATAATCTCCTGCAAAGTGAGACAGCAGGCTTTTCTTCTTGTGCACTTCAGATGAAATTTGCACATTTTTGTGAATGGTTTTTGTGCATTTCTGTAAAGTGCACAGCACTGACAGCTGCCATGTAGTAAATGTAGTAGGAGTGGTTGAGCAGTGTCTACCTTTGTGATCACTCGAGCTTTCCTGTTATGTTTGATCTTTATTTGTATGTGCGGAAATCACCTACACAGAAGGAAAAAAAAGCACCAGATTTGTGGTTTATGCATAGCATATTTTTTGAACATTCTGGAAGCGAAGTCCACGAACCCTTCTTCATGTGGCATCTTGGTCTTGTGCCAAATGCAAGTTCTCTCAAAGAGATTGGTGACTTTTCAAGGAACTAGTTGCTGAATTGCCTGAATTTTAGTCTAGATTTTAAGGAGGTATCCAAAGTGTAGAACATCTGAGGGGATATAGAGCTCATAGCCAGTGTGGTATAGTGGTTAGAGTGCTGGACGGGGACTCCAGCAGACCAGGGTTCAAGTCCTCATTCAGCCATGGAAACCCTGGGTGACATTGGGCAAGCCACACCCTCAGAGGAAAGCAAAGGAACACCCTCTAAATAATTTTTTGCCAAGAAAACCCTAGAACAGGCTCACCTTTGCATCCCTTTAAGTCAGAAGTGACTTGAAGACACACAATATCATCAGCAGCAAAACCAACAAAACCAACAACTATACTGTTCAGAACCTTGGATAGCTCCTTTAAAATCCAGTATAAAATCTGAAGGAGATTCACTGCCTCACTAAAATGGAAGCCACCCGTCACTAGAATGTTCAAGGTACAGCCTTATTGGGCTGAGATGGCCGGTCTTGCCTAGACTCTCATCAAAAGCAAGACCTTCACACCCTGAGGTTCTGGATTCTTCTCTGGTTCAAATCCCAAACTGTCCAAGAAGTCTTCCTGTCTAGAACTTTCCTTTGTAGGACAGTTCATGAGAAAACTGCTGCTGTGGAAAGAAAATACCATGTTTGACCTGAGATGAGCTCGCTCTAAAAACTCACTGCAGATCTAGGCCTTTAGCCACTCTCTGGCTGGGAGATGAATGGATTCTGGAAATTTTAGCCCAAACAATTAATTAAATAATTATACACCCCCCCTCCCTCCCTCCCTCCCTCCCTCCCTCCCTCCCTCCTCCCTCCCTCATTCATTTCCAGTATTCATTTCCAGCTTAGATTTCTCCAAACTCTGGACTAATTCAGAAAAGATCTGAATAGTTTCTGACATACGGGTTGGTAGGTGAATTAATCCCAGGAGATTCTGAGAGAAGTAGTAAGCAGTCCAGAGTCAAAAAGTATAACTAGAGCACCCACATCCTCCACTGCCACTCTGCCATCCCTAGAAGAAGTGATCTTTTTGTTTAAAGGGCAGCTGTTATGGCTACTCTTCAGTGGTGCACCTCTCCATGAGTACATCCATGCCTGCACATACGGAAATTTGCATACATGTATATTTCTACCTCACCACTTTCTTTGTCATCGAGGGGAGAAGAGAGAAGATGGTACCAGCCAAGTCTTTCTCTCTTGGCATGTAAGGCCTATTAGAGATGCTGCTGCCGCCACCATGTTCCTCATTCTCCCATCTTCCTCCTTTCATTGCAGGGATGATGGCAGGGAATAGGTAGGGGGTTGGGGGAAGGGTAAAATAAAGGTTCTTCTTCAAATAAAAAAAATTAGGGGGGAGCAGAATGAAACTTTCTTCTATCTGCAAATTTGTAGGATTGCAGTACCTTAAAATGTCAGTTGTGCATTTAGAAAAACAGTTTAGACATCCAAAGAAAAGGGGCAGGCAAAGTGACCAAGGCAGACAGAAGAGTTCTAGGGGTGTGTGATTTTTCAGTGTCTCACTTTCTGCAATGCTATAAATTTGGGGACCAGAGGAAAATTTCATTTGGGCACCAGGGTGTTTCTATTGGGGGCCAGTTTTCTCACTTTGCCCTCCCCTGTAGCTACACCCCTGGGGACAGGTGGCTTCTAGTGGCCCTCTTTGGCTCGCAGGCCAGGAGCCTTGCCATTCCCAGTCTGTGTTGGCCCATCTCTAGTCATGAGTCATCACAAGACAAGACATCACCAGTTGCACAGTGATGCTTAGATTATCTTGGATGGAGAAAGATACTGAACATTCTATTCCCCACAGACTTCTCCAGACTTCTATGCAAATATCTCCAGCCTCCTTGAGAATACTCAGCTGTCAGAGAGAGCTCCATCAACAAACCCCCACCTCGTCACTACTCTCAGGTAAGTCAAGGCAGGAAATGGAAAAGTACACGAACTGGGTGTCTTTATAGGTAAACGTTTCTGCTTCAGAACATCTGCAATGGCAATATGCACAGCCCTTCCAGAGTCAAAGGATTAATTTTATTGGGCGTTTTGCTCCACAGATCTGGGAACACAATAGAGTGCTTCTAACAACCCCAATTCTTCCCAGGGTAATGCACGCTACGTCCTTCCTAAGTCGCTCTGCTTGGAGATAAACCTTGATTCTTGTAATCCCTCCTGCCCAGATCCAGCTGATGTGAAAAACAGCACTGTCATCCGACAGATGGGCGCTATTCTTCCTGGGGTTTGTCGGGATATTCCAAAGGAAAATAATGGTTTCGACATGTTCTGGCATATTTGCACTGTTATATTAAACAGATGCCATGCTTGCTTATAATGACAGCACTAAGTATTCTTTCCTGAAGGTTAAAAACAAAACACTGAACATCACAGACAACACTACGAAGGGGGGGGGAGAAACAGGTGGTGGTGCTTCAAAAGCAGGGAAGCGGTAACAATCAGAATCTAACTAGTTCTAAAGAAACTATCTGGATGATTAATATATGAATCAAGGTGATATATACAAAAATACCTGAGTGGAAGAGAGGCAATACAATATACCAAAGGACCAATAATACGAGGAATAGATCAACTGATAGGTAAGGAAAGGTGCTGCTGTTTGGTAAGCAGAGTAGGGGAAAGCATGGGTGGAAGGAAAGGCTGAGTGAGGACTTGAGGAGAGAGGGAAAAGGAATCATAGGAGAAGAAAAGGAGGGTTTCTGGGGAGAGGCAGAAGGAAAAAAACAGCATCAAAGTGGGGTGAGGAATAAGGGCTTTCTATGTTTTAAGTATTTTATATATAGTGTTACATAGCTATATTTGTAAAAGGGCCACACTGAAGTATGAAATGAAATTTCATTTTGTAGAACCCAACAGGATTTTGCAGACATCTCAAAAAAAAGAAAGAAAAAAAAGAACATAGCATCAATTTACATTTAAAACAAACATCAATAAGCAAGATTGTTAATCAAACTAGCAATACAGAAAGGCTAAAAATAAAAAAAAGTTAAAATTATGAAAACTCTGTCCCTTACACTAGACAAGGCAATATAAACAGCTCCTCAGAAAGGCTAAGAGCAATTAGCAACTAATACAAATTGTAAATTGTACTTTAATTACAAATCTAGAACCAGATGATGTTTGGCAACACTGAAGTATCTAATGCTAAGGAGAGCAAAAACTAGAATGTAGTACACCAGGAGTAAGGGGTTTCTACATTTGAAATATTATAGTCATAGTTACAGTTATATAGCTATGGTCCTTTTTGCACGTGGGGGGGCCGAAACGGGGCGGCGCACGCAGGGTCGGAGCTTACCTGCTTGCATTTTGCTCCGTCCCTGTGGGGAGCGTGGTTCCGCCGCTTCACACGCCGCCGAATTTCGGCAGTGTTCGGCGGCATTCGGCGGTGCCCAAAATGGCAGCTGGCAGCTTCCGGCAGCGCTCCGCCAATCAGGGCAGTGCGCTAGCCGGAAGCCCACCCCCAGGCAGATCTGCAGAGATGCGCTACCACGTCTCTGCAGATTCTCACCGGGAGCTGCCACGGATTAGTGTGGGCGAGTTTCATAAAAACCACCTGGGAAGGTGGTTTTTAAAAAACTTGCAGCACCACCCCTGCGGCTGCGCTAGAGCGGTTGGAGGTGTGGCGCCTCACCTTTTCCAACAGCACTAGCTCACCCCGCGGTGTGAACGACCTCTGTCTCTGGTCGCCGCACCGCGGGTTTTACCCCCGTGTGAAAATGGCCTATATTTATAAAACAGCCACACTGGATTATCTAATGCTAATGATAACAAAAGCTATTATGCAATACACTAGAGTGGAAATCATGTGGCTGTTGGATTTTGCCCCACTACAGCGTACAATTTTGGCTGTTCTGAGCTGGGCTTGAGCCACTTTCTGTACCAACCATGGCAGAGTGGAAGCCCAGGAAAGGAAATGACTCTTCTCCATAGAGAATGAGGTTGCAGGAGTGAAATGGTTACTCTCTTTCAGTGAGGGCTGTATGGCTACCACATCCCCCAAAACGAGCCCTTGGATGTTGTGTAAGGTTATGATGGCTTGTGATGGTTGGACTAGAGGGGGAAAAATGATTATTTCTATGCCCTTCTTGCTCTCTGAGTGTGATTGACAGCTCTTCCCGCAATTTGCTCTCTAATCAGATAGCAGTCTTCTCCCACAACCCTGGCCTCCACATTCAGTTGACCCTAATTATGGAACTACCTGACCTTTGGCCTCTGAAGAAAATGAGACTCAAATTATCTTTTCTTTCCTTTTTTAAAGAGCAGCCAGAATACAGGGCTCTTTTGCAATGTGTGGGTAATGTACTATATTATTTGCAGTGTTTTTATATTAAAAATATAGCTAATTTTAAATAAATGCTTCTATCAGAAGCAGTGGTTCTAGAGAAGTGGAGAGGAGGAGGCTTACTTCCTGCACCTTCATCCCCTCTTTCCCAATATTTACTACTTGGTGACTACAAAGCACACCTCTTTCTATAGTTGCCTCCTCTTATACCTCATCTCTGTCACTTCCAAATCCCCCGAATCTTGTTGAGTCCTGGAAGTTGTTGTTTTCAGGGCTGATACTGTTCACAACCATGTAGCGCACATGCAGAAATGTTTTCCCAGAAGCTCAGAAATCCTTCTGTGTGGAATTTTTTCTCTGTGCCTCCCATACGTGGCACTGTTTGGCTCTTCTGCACTTACAGAAGATTACAGGGAAGGAAGGAAGAAAGATAGATGGACAGACAGATGGACTGTCATACATTGATCTCAAAAGAGCAAGAGTCGCTCGCCAGTGACAGACATCATTTGTACAAATTTTCATTGCAATATCTCAAACTGTCTAAAAGTTATGAACCTGTTTGATAGCAAAAATGTAGTTAGCATTTGCTGCTTCTTCATGCAGTGAGAACATGCAAGTGAATGACACTCAGTGGCTGAGAGAAAGCACGTGACATTTCTTGCCCATACCACACATATAGCCAGAAGCCTCCTTGAGTTAAGTCTTGGGGGTTTGCGGCAATAATATTTAGGGGGGGTCTGTGGTAACGGTCAAGAGATCTTGTTTACACTACACAGTTACAGAAACTTGATGCCACTCTGTCCTGGTTTCTCCCTCTGGAACCCTGGGATTCATAGTTTTGTTGGGGTACTTGGAATTCTCTGCTAGAGAGATCAAGTGCTGTAGTACACAGGAGTGGATTCATTGCTTCATGCCTTGGTTGTTGCTTTGGTGAAATAAAAAGGCAAATTTATAGGGCTTTATCAGACAAGACAGGTAAATCACTATTACAGCAGAACAGCATCTTTGGGTGGAATGTATCACACAATATACATTGCTTCTCTTCTGTTGTTCTTCTGGTGCGAACTGTTTGAAATGTGTTTATTAACACACATGTGCGTGCGCACGCACGCAGACACACACACACACACACACACACACACACACCTGTTAATGACCTCCTCTGTAGAAGAAATACTTTCCAAATGATCTCCTACCGGGAGAGCAACAGAAGAGAACTGAGATGATGTGACAAGTCCTAGCAAAAGACATTATTATCCTGCTGTAATTGCAATTTACTTGCCTCATGTGATGAAGCCTCTAGTTTCCCACCAGTGAACATTTATCATTTTGGTCACCCAGAGAAATGAGGCCATCAGCACGGATACCCTAAAACTAGTTGTCCTGTCAATTTTGACATATTTGTATGTGTCAATAATTCATAGGTCAAATATTAGTTTAAAATGTTCTTCTACATCCATCTTGAAGTCTCTCAACGGGACTACACTTGTTGCTCTGAGTCATGTGTGTTTTTTGAGCCTATTTTAATCTTACTGTGTTGGTCATGTTTCATCTTGCATGTAAAGTAAATTATTAGTCAGATGGGCTGAGCCATTGGGTTAGGCTAGTATGGTTATGGCTTGGTTTTCCTTTACCCTGCAATCTTGCACAATATTCCTGTGATTTACCTGTAAGATAGATTGTTATAATGCCCTTTTACATACATGAGTTCAAATAGTTTGTTACCCATTGGATCTGGTTTAAATAATTAGTAATATCACAAAATGCTTCATTGCAGGCTGGTTTGGTGACATTGTGAGAAATGCTATATTGCTCACAATGCTACCAAAACCAGCCCACAATGAAGTATTTTGTGATATGGCTTTGTATTCTAGAGTACCAGAAACCTCAGTACATCATATTGACCTAGTTACGTGGTATTTCGCTGATTCTTTTAGATAGTTTTTACTTGAGACCTTGGCAAAGGATCTGGTTTTCAAATCAGGATTGATAGGAGGTTAGTAAGGAATCACCAAGCTAACCTAAACAGGTTCAGATCTGTCGGTTCCAATGAACTACATCCCAATGTACTGAAGAAACTTGCTGATGTAGTCTCTGAACCATTTGCCATCATTTTTGAGAAATCTTAGGCCCTTTCCGCACCGGGCTATTAAAACGGCGCAGAGTGACCTCTGACAGAGGTCTTCTGCACCGTGGAGTGGACTGGGGTGGACTACTTTTTGTAGTTCCGCACCTCAGTCTGGTTCTGCCTGACCCGAACTGGTTGCACAGTGTGCTTTTTAAAAACCTCTTTTAAGAGTTTTTTAAAAAGCATGGTGCGCGCAACTCTGTGTCGCTCCGTCGCCTCGCTCCAGTGCAGATTTGCAGGCGCGCACTAGTGCATGCCTGTAGATCTGCCAGGGGCGGGCTTTAGGCTGGTGAGCTTCTCTGGTCAGTAGAGAGCCTCCACCAACTGGAAGCCACCATTTTGGACACCGGAGCAGTGTGGAGCAACGAGCTCACACTGCTCCTCATCCTGACGGACTCGCCCGGATGCTGAAGGAATCTGGTGAGTCCCATTTTTGCGCGGTTCCTTTCCCATGTGCGGAAAGGGCCTTGGAGAACAGATGGGGTGCCACAGGACTGGAGAAGGGCGAACATTGACTCTCTCCTCAAAAAAAGGCAAAAAAGAAGATCTAGGAAATTACAAACCAGTCAGCCTAACTTCAATACCAGGAAAAATATTAGAACAGATTATGCAGGAGTCTGTCTGCAAGCATCTTGAAGACAGTGCAGTGATCAGTAGGAGCCAGTAGGATTTTCTTGAACAAATCCTGCCAAGCTAATCTCATATCCATGGATGTCATGTATCTGATTTCACCAGTTCTGTGGATGTCATGTATCTGGGTTTCAGCAAAACAACTGATAAGGTCTTCCTTAATGCTTTGATTAGCATAGGTAGGAACACTATCAGATGGATCCATAACTATCTGGAAAACCGTGTTCAAAGGGTCATCATCAACGGCTGTGCTTCAGACTGGAAGGAGGTCTCAACTGAAGTGGCTTGGAAGTGGCTCAGGGTTATATCCTAGGGCCATTATTCTTTAACATTTTTTTCAGTAATTTAGATGATAGGATGGAGGGAGTCTTTGCAGATGATACATAACTGGGAGGGCTATCTAAGACACTGGAAGATAGGAACAGAGTTCAAAAGTACCTAGATAACTGGGCAGAAAATTAATAAAATGAAATTCAATAATGACAAATGCAAAATTCTACATTCAGGCCCCAAAGGTCCAAATGTACAAGTATACAGTTGAGAATACAAAGCTGAGCAATACTACCTGAAGAAAGGACCTTGGGATTATTGCTAATCATGAACTTAATATGAGCCAGCAATGTGATGCTGCAGCAAAAAAGGCAAATGCTATTGTAGTCTTCATTAATAGAAATAAAGTTTCCAAGTCAAGGGAAGTAATAGTTCCACTATAGTCTGTACTGTCCAGGCCTCATCTGCAGTACTATGTTCAGTCCTGGGTGCCTAATTTTAAGAAGGATATTGACAATTTGGAGCAGGTTCAGAGAAGGGAAATGAGGATGATAAGAGATTTGGAAAACAAAACATATGAGGAAAGGATGAAAGACCTGGGCATGTTCAACTTGGTGAAGGGAATACTGAGGAATGACGTGATTGCATTCTTTAAATACCTCAAGGGCTGTTGCAGAGGGGAAGAACCAGGCCTGTTCTCTGCTGCCCCAGGGAGTAAGACCAGGTAATGGTTTGAAGTTGAAGGAAGGAACATTTTGATTGAGCATTGAAAGGAACTTCTTGACAGTAGCCAATTGCTTAGAGAGGTGTTGGGGTCTTCTTCCCTGGATGCCTTCAAAAGGAGGCTGGACAGCTACCTGCTGGGGACACTTTAGCTGGAGATCCTGCAGTGAGCAGGAGGTTGGACTTAATGTCCCACGAGGCTCCTTCCAACTCTATGATTATATGACTCTATGGCCATTTCCGCACTACGTTGTTATAGTGTTATTATTCCACTTCCAACATTCTGCGGAATTCTGGTGTTTGTAGTTTCCTGAGGCCAAAGAGCTCTATGGCTAAGAATTCTAAATGCCCCTCCCTAAACTGCAAACCCCTGGATTCCTTAGGATGTTGAAAGTGGAGTAATAGCACTATAACAACCTAGTGCAGAAATGGCCTATGGCTCCGTGATTCTATGATGCTACATAATCAAGATTTGGGTAACTCACGAGAAAGTAATCCAAATTGTTGGCAACAAGAATTCCTTGCCTTTTTCAGGCACTTCCTCTAGACCAGCAAATTAGCTGTAGTATTCGAAACCTTTGCAGGTTTCGGCTGCATGCCCTTGAGCTTCAAGCTGTTTAATCATCCCCAGCATTAGCAATGGTCATAAGGACAAACTGTAATGGCAGATGGCAGCAGTGATGGAAGACGGAGGGAGCCTGAATGGCTGGTTCCTAGAAATGGAGAGCAGGATCCTCAGAGCTAAGTCAAATGAGAGGAATGGCTTGGACCTGGTTGAGAACATTTTTGATTATTTGTACTTTTTTGTTATTGTCAACACCAAGGTGTGGCAGGCAGCCAAGAGCCGGTTAATAGGTCTTTTCCCAGATAAGGTAGACAGGCAATAAATCAAAGGGATTTACTTCAGCAGTGGGTAGATAAGACAGCAGTAAACTAAAGAGACTTTTGCAGCAACAATATTCCCTGGTTGTTACAGCACAGCCAGGCAAAACAGCAAACAGAGTCCACATACCACAGAGTTTGTTCCTCAGCCGGTCAGGCAGTGTTTCAGGAAGCAAGGCAAGGGTCCCCGATAGCCCAGCAGGCACACCCAAAAATGGACAGTTGTGAGCCAACAAAGACCCAAGGCTGAGTGAGTGCTTTTATTAAGCAGGCCCTCACCCAGGTGCTATCTCAGCTGGAGCTTGATTGCTTGGAGTTTCCTACTTAAACGCTCTGACCTTCTGAGAGCACTCTTTTACTCCCGATGCTGCTGGTAAGTAGGCACCTGCTCTTGAATCTCTGGGTCTAAGGCAGCCCCTGGCTCCATTGCTGGGGCTACTGGGGCCAAGGGCTCTGTGTCCAGGGCAGTCTCTGGGGTGGGCTGTGCAGCAGGCTCCATGGCAGCCTCTGGGGTGGGCTCTGCTGGTGCAGCAGGCTCCATGGCTTTGAAGTCCTCTGGTTCAGACTCAGAGCTTGAGTCCTGGAGTGCCAGGGTCCTGACAGTTATGTGCCTTCAAGCCAATTCTGAAGGCTTCAGGAGCAATACACAATGTATTGGGTTATCCCCTCGCACCAGCTGATTGAGGCAGGAGACAAACAGTCCAAGACCGTTAATAACGTTGCCCCTCTGACCCTGATTCAGTTTTTGTTCTCCTGCCTTGCCAGCCAGTTGAGAAAACAAGCCCTCTGATTATTTACTGAATTTAATAGCAATTTTATTAGGATTTAGAGTGTAAAATGCAGGGGTCAGTTGATGAAAATGGGAAGAGAAAGAGAAATGTGGCATTTCAAGGGCAGGATGATAGTTATCACTTCGGAACAAACGCGGAAAGGAAAGGAAAGGAAACAATGCCGCTCAAATTCCGGCAGGACTGTTGGAAAAAGAGTGGGTGGAAATGTCTAGAGAAGTCTCAGATGGTCAGGTCGACCTGGACCAGTTGACAGTAGATCAGGAAAATGGTGGCATGATTTTAAGAAAAATATTTTTAGCGTCGAGTGAGAGCAAGGCAGAAGGAAGATCTCCTATGCATGACTCTAAGACAACAGTTAAAGTTTCTAAAGGGTCAAAGGCTGCTAAGGTAAAAGGCTCCGATTCAAAGAAGCTCAGTAAAGAAAAATTAAAACTTAAGAGCAGGGCTACACAGACAGTGAAGTGCAGCAAAGTAAAAGCAGCAAGAGAGCTCAAAGCACGACGGCAACTTCCGGTCACCTTCACGGTAAGTTTAACCTGTCATTTTCCCAAACTCACCAGGCAGATTTCAATGGCTGAGCAAGGATTTGAACCCTGGTCTCGTGGAGTCCTAGTCCGACATTCAAACTGCTATACCACCCTGCTCCTTCTTTACTTACTTACAACCAACTAAAATTCAGAATGAAAGTCCAGTCTAAGTGCATTTTGGGGACTAAACTTAAAAATATTAATTTAATTCGTTGTTATTTCCATACAACCAATTAAATGAATGTTTTTGGGTATAGTCTCAAAATTTGGTAGTTTTGACTTTCGTAGTGAATTTTGACCATGGCTTTGCTTTGTCGAGACAGTATTGCTCTGTTTTACCTTTTGTAGGATTCCTATCACATTTCCCTTCTCACTTAACAATCCTTTGTTCCTCTATCCTTCCTTGCTTCCTGTCTATGCACTGAAAATTAATGTATGATGTCATGTTCGATTGTGTAGCATTAAGCTGATGTCAAAACTTGGGATTTAGGATTCACTACCAGAGCAAGGTGAGGTATAACTTTCAAAGGCAAGACTAATTTTTTGACTTCTCCAGTGTGTTTGAGGGCTGCAAGACTAAAGCAGTGTTTTACTGTTGATTAAAAGTTAGAAAAGGCAAGGGAAAAGAGAGAACCATGCTGCTAAAATAGTACAAGCAGGTGCAAGGCGGTCTGCTTATTTTTGACAATTTTTAAACCACTACAGTGATTTCATTTAGCCTTTAGGGTGCCAGTGGTTGAAAAATAGGCAGAGAAAAGACATTTTAGCACAAATATAAAAGACTGATGAAAACATACGTTCTTGTTATTTGCTGCCAAGCTGACTATGATTTATGGTAATTGTATGAGTGAGAGATCTCCAAGAGTCCTGGTCATTAGTTGCCATGCTCAAGTCTTAGAAAATCAGGGCTGCAGCATCCTTTGTTGAATCAATCTATCTGCAATGTAATCATCTTCTTTTCCTACCTGCCTTCCAGTTTACCAAGCATTGTCACCTTTTCCCAATGAGTCAGGTCTTCTCATGATATGTCCAAAGTATGGCAGCCTCACTTTAGTCAACTTGGCTTCTAGAGAGAGATCAGACTTGATTTGCTCTTGGATCCATTTATTTCTCTTTTGAGCACTCCATGATATCTGTAGAACTCTTCTCCAGCACTTCATTTCAAATAAGTAGAAAGGGAAGTGAGAAGAGATGCCTCACTACTGTGTCTCTTGGTGAGACCTCATCTGGAATACTATGTCCAGTTCCGGGCACCACAGTTCAAGAAGGATATTGACAAGCTGGAATGTGTCCAAAGGAGCGTGACCAAAATGGTGAAGGGTCTGTAAACCATACCCTATGAGCAACAGCTTAGGGAGCTAGGTATGTTTAGCTTAATGAAAATGAGGTTAAGAGGTGACATGATAGCCATGTTGAAATATTTGAAGGGATGTCATGTTGAGGATTGAGCAAGCTTGCTTTCTGCTGCTTCAGAGACTGGGACGCAGAGCAATGTGTTCAAACTATAGGAAAAAAGAATCCACCTAAACATTAGGAAGAACTTTCTGATGGTAAGAGCTATTTGACCATGGAATATATTGCCTCAGAGTGTGGTGGAGTCACCTTCTTTGGAGCTTTTTAAACAGAGGCTAAATGGTAATTTGCTGGGGGTGCTTTGATAATGTGTTCCTGCATGGCGGGGGTGGGGTTGGACTTGCTGCCCATTGTGGTCTCTTCCAGCTCTATGATTCTGTGAAAACAAACAAACAAACAAACAAACAAACAAACGAAAACAGTGGTGAGTGCCAGCCCCAAAATCCTCTCTGAGTATTAGGCCAGACTTTGAAGGAGCTATCTAAGTTGTTAAATCTGGGGCTTAGCATCTTGAATGGCTCTTTTAATATTCAGACTAAAACTCAGTGTGGATTCACCACTCCAGTGACCTCAGAGCTAGAGTCTGACAGGGGTGCTATGTCCATCTACACCTGTGGAAGCTCAGGCAGCTCAAAAATTGTTTGTGCCTGAGGCAGATATGCACATGGCACCCTCTCGCCACTCACCCCAGTCAAGGTACGTTATGCCCAAAGCCAGCCAAGTTAGGTTTTTGTTGTCATGTGCCTTCAAGTTGACTCTGACATACGTGACCTTATGCTAAGGTTCTTTGCAGCAAGATTTCTTCAGAGGAGGTATGCCGCTGGTCCACTCTAAAGCTGAGAGTGTGATTTGCCCAAGGTCACCCAGAGGGTTTCCATGGGTTGGCTGGAATTCAAACCTGGTCTTTTGGAGTCCTACTCCAACACTCAATCCACTACACTGTGCTGACTCTCATGTTTAGATGGCAGCCATCTTATGAAATACTATTGTTTCTTTTTCAAAAGTCTCTAATAAGTGAGCAGGTCTCTCTACCATCTCTACCACTGAACTACTTTCCCCCCCCCTTTTTATTTTCTTGTGTTTCATTGATTGGGTCAAAGAAAAACTGGAAAAGTTTGCAAGTACAGGGAGATGCTTGCATCCTCTTAGATGTAGACTTAGGCCATTTCCGCACTAGACTGTTATAGCACTTTTATCCCACATTGAACATCCTATGAAATCCTGGGGTTTTCAGTTTTCAGTTTCTGTAACTGCAAACCCCAGGATTCCATAGGATGTTCAATGTGGAGTAATAGCGCTATAACAGTCTAGTGCAGAAATGGCCTTAGATGTAATTTTTCTCATAGGCTGAGAGTTTGACTTCTCCAAGATCACTCAGTGAGTTACTGTGGCTGAGCAGGGATTTGAACCCTGATCTACCAGAGTCCTAGTGCAACATTCAGACAACTATACTAGATGAGGCAAATCATCCTCATCCTCCGATGTGTGCTTCTGTCCCCATCCCTAGCAGCAAAACTGTAAGGAACTCTCAACTTGCTGCCCTTCCTTTTCTGTTTATGTTTATTAGAGTTGGATTTTATGAGTTCTCAAAAGAAGTAGGAGAAGCAAGAGGGAAAACTGAGGGCAACCGTGATGTGATAATGACATTTCATAATAACCCTGTAAAAAGTAAGTGAGGAAAGAGTGGCCATTCTGGTGTAATGTAGGCACAACTCAAGACTGAGTGGGGCCAGTCCTGTCATTAGGTAGAATGAGGCAATTGCTTCAGACAGCAGATTTTTTTCTTTTTTTTTAGTGTCATGAAAGGGCAGCACACTCTGCTATTTAATTCGTTATTATTATAATTTTACTGCCAGGGATGAGGAGAGAGATGGGTGTTATCCACCTCCTATGGCAAAATAACATGACAGGCTTTGGACACCATGCACTTTGAATTGGGTGGGCCAGGGATATCATCAGGTACCCTGACCCAGACAGCAAAATCTCTTGGGGTGGCCCTAAGTTAAAAATTTCTCTCTGCTGTTCAGTAGGTAACTTCAGATGGCCCACTCTGCATTATCATGTGTCGTTGAAAAAATGGTACATGAGGATGCAAGCTGAAGAACCAAGATTTTGTTTTACCAACCTATACAGAGATGCATGAAAAATGCACACGGAGGCATAGGCAGAGAGTGAAGAGAGAAGCTTTAGGACATCAACAGCCTGTAGACCATTCTTGTCCCTCTATCCCTCCCCCTATTTGCATGTTTGAATCTTCTGGGCTCAGACATACAGCCTTCTCATTACAAATATTTCCACCATTTGGTGGGCCTCTTGCAATTCTGTAAGATAATATTCCCCTTTTAACGCCAAGACCAAACTCCTAGGTGAGCTTTGAGAACAGCAAAGCAGGTACCCTCTGGGTGTCTTGCTCTGGCTGCCTTTCCCATCTGTTTTTACCAGTCTTCCCTTTCTGAATAATTTATTTTTGCTCTTTGCATAAATTGAGCACCTGGCCTAGGGGTAACTTATTCACCTAAATTATTTAGAGCCAAAAAAAAAACCTCTCTTCACCACCTCTTTGGTTTATATTCTAACAAATAAAGGTTTCATGAGAGGAAACCCCTTGCCAGATGAACAATGGATGTTATTTGGGATGGTCAGTGGTTAGGGCTGGATCCATAGACATAGCCAACACAGAGTAAACTTACTAAAATAGGATTTAAGCCTCATCCTGGCAGTGGGGGTATTTTGGTGCCCCAGAATCATGTTTTGGGGAAGGATTCACACAGAATTAGAGCTACAAGGTGGTATTCTACTACATTGTCACTGCCAGAGTTTTTAAAAATGTCCCCAAATTTCAGCCACCTGCCATGTACAGATTTTTTTAATAGACAGAAATAACTGGGACAAAAATTATCCCAACAAGTAAATTGCACTTTACCATTTAGATATGTTTGCATCCCACCAAAAGTAGCTCACTGGGATTAATTTTTTTAAAAAAAGGCTATTTTGTTATCTAAATATGAAATGGAAAAGCTGGTGAAAATGTTTAGATATGAAACAGTCCCCCTCCTGCTCAAAAGTGAGAGGACTCCAAGTGCACACTTACTTGATCCTATTCAGAAAGGATCAAGTGGAGGTACTGACGTCACAAGAAAAAAGAATGGAAAGACTTGGAACAGACATCCACAAACAGGCATAAGGCAGGATAAGAGCTGGAGACATAATTTGGGAATATCCAGGACCAAAGAATGACCCATGGTGAGGATGAGAGACAACTGACTTGCCCAAGGCTGCAGAAAGAATCTGACCTGGAGAAGTACCACTTGAATTTGAAAACTTCCAAATTCAACCTCAGTCATTTATCCATCTGATCAGTCTTACTGAGAGTAAGCTTAGTAGTTCATGATTTGGGCTGCAGCTGCATTGCCATTGCCATTGCCTTCCTTTGAGGCTGAGAGAATGTGACTTGCCCAAGGTCACCCAATGGGTTTCCATGGCTGAGCAAGGATTTGAACTCTGATCTCCAGAGTTGTATAGCCCAGCACTCAAACCACTAAACCACACTGATTCATTTAAAGCACAGATTAAGACGAAGTACAAAGGAAAAAAACCCTGATAACAATTTTTTTTAAAATACTATTAGATAATCAGTTCCATTAAATTACTCTTCCATTTAAAAGATTCTTCTGCAAGCTAGTTAATAGCCAGATAGTTTTTTAAATAAAAGTGTCCTTACCTACCAGTGGAAGGAGAGCAAAAGAGGGGGGACAACCTAGCTTCCTGTGGAAATCTAGTTTCCTGTGAAAAAGAATTCCACAGCCTAGGGAGCAGAAACCAAGAAGGTCCACTTATGTATGAATCTTCACTAGACAAACCTGTGACAGTGGTTGGACTGAGAGAAAGCCCTCTCTGGAATGGGGATTTGAACACTGGTCCCCAGAATTATAGTCCAACATTCAAACTACTATGTCACACTGGCTCTCATTACCTCCCTTGCCTTCCCTTTATTTCTTCCATAGTGTCATATGCTTGCATTTTAGAGACTCAGGATTATGACATTGAAACAGGACTCTGTGTACCTGCAGGCAAATGAGAGAGAGAACATGATAGAGCAGTCATAATCTAATCATGCCATTTTGGCTTTCTGCCATTGATTTTTACAATGCTGGGGAAGGAATGGAGGGGGAGGCAACAAAGTTCAACTCCCATATCCCTGTTGGATTTTCCTTTCCTGTATTCGATGTGTCTAGCCAGAAATGCAAGACTGACAGGATGATAAAATGCTGATGCCAGGTTCTCTTGCCCATTCAAAGACCCTCCCTCAGGTATCAGGTACCTGGACTTACTTTGAGGTCAACCAGACACCTCCCCTGAGGCCTACCTGGGCTGAAGGATATATCAACTCAGAAATTCTCTCAGGTATAGCAAATGTTATCTGAGCTAGGATCAAAGTGTCCCTCTGTTCCATATATATATACATACACACACACACTCACACACACACACATCTTCCAAGTTGATCTTCCTTCTCCATAATTCAAATGAATTGTTGAATGAGTCGCCTCAGGGGAAAACAGTTGCTTTGCTGAGGAACAAGCTGGCAGAAAGACTGTGTTGTGGAAATTCTAGTTTTCGTATAAAACTAAAATGAAACCAACAACTAATACAAACTGAACACAGAAGCTATTTGGTCTACAAAGCTTCTTTTTTGTAAGAGCAGAAGTTGTACTCAATTTGGTTACTTTAACTAGAGTTTCCAGTATGCTTCTAAGATTATATAAACCACTGGTAATTTTTTTTAGAAAAAGGTATTTATTTTGAAATGTATATCCTTCTTTTGGATGACTGGTAAACAAAGGAACTCCCAAAATTTCACACACATACATGTGCACACACAACACTGCATACACATAGGCCATTTCCGCACGAGACTGTTATAGCACTATGATTCCACTTTCAACATCCTATGGAATCCCGGGGTTTGCCCCTCCCGAAACTACAAACCCCAGGATTCCATAGGATGTTGAAAGTGGAATCATAGTGCTATAACAGTCTCGTGCAGAAATGGCCATACTCATCATGATAATTCCTTATTGGTTTAAGGGTGCCTGGTCAGGGTATGCCAAGCCCTGAGGCTTCAAAGCCAATAACCAAAATACTTCTTAAGGCATCACTCTCACCCCGAGATTCCTCCCTTGACACTGAGGAGCAGAGAAGGGGTCAGCCTTTCTGAACTAAGAACCCTAATTTATGTTTATATCTTTGGAATGCAGAACCCGGCAGTGGGGAGGAAACAACTCCTGTTGCTCTCTTAGGCCCTTTTCGCACGGGCTTTCTGTCGCACGAGAGCCCCCTGAGCCTCGCGGGAGTGGGAGCGTCGCTCTGCATGACGCACTCCTCCCACTTCCGCGGCACTCACGGGGCTGAAGCTGCTCGAGCGCATATTTTTTTATTTTCGGCTTGAACCGAAAATAAACGGCGCTCGCGCAAGGCTCCCAGCGGCGCCTCACACTTACCGGAGTGTGGAGCACTGTCGCAGGCGAGCCTGTCGTGCTTCCTCCCCGCTTCCGCCCCCAGCGCCTCCTACAGCTCCCAGGGAATGCTGCGGAAGCTGGGGGCGTGGTTGAAGAGTGCCTGTTGCGCAAGAAGACTCCATGTGCGGTAAGGAGGCGGGGGGAAGCGACGGCGTTTCGGGAGACGGTTGTTGCGCAAGCCACCCTCCTTCGTCGCGCAAGTGCCAGCGCTGCAAAAAGGGCCTTGGTAACATGTAAATGGAGCCCTGTTGGTTCAGCTAAGTCTAAGATGTTATGAATCCTCAAAGTAGTGTGCACAACAGATGTGGTGACACTTCACTGATGTCAATGAAGCCTAGCACTTGACTGTCACACTTTTTCATGTCACAGATTACCTGTGTCCCTAGTGGAGAAAGTATCCAACTGGAGACCAGTGCTCAAATCTCTAGATTCTATATCCTTTGTCCAGAAGGAACGACTAGGCTGGGATTTGGTAGGAATAACTGTCCCAACCATGCCATAGAATACAAGACATCTGTGCTGACTGAGAGGATTGCCCCACTTTGCTTAATGGTAGGGCCAGCCTTGGTAATATAATCCAATTTATTTCTGTGTTTAAAATGGGGTCATGTTTTCTTTTCAATGTTAGTTTTTCAGATAGAGTCATTCCAAATAACAGCTAGGAAGACAGATGTCAGTTCTCCTCAGGGAGTTTGGGGAAAGTTAAGAGTAGCAAACATGCAGTCTGTCACTAGCTGTTTGTAGCTTGACACAGGGAAGTGCTTGTGAATCTTTGGACTAATTTGCCAGTGGGTAAGAAGGTGAGATGGCCACAAATGATTTGAAGAACTTCATAGTAGAAAAAGACAACATTGAAACAGTTAAAGGTTTTCCAAACCTTGGCTCAGTCATATATTAGCATGCAGAGTGCAGACAAGAAATTGGAAAAGACTAGGGCCCTTTCTGCACTACACTGTTATAATGCTATATTGCACTTTTAACATCCTGTGGAATTCTGGAGTTTGTAGTTTACTGAGGCCAAAGAGCTCTCTGGCTGAGAATTCTAAAGGCTCCTCCCTAAACTGCAAACCCCAGGATTCCATAGGGAGTTGAAAGTGGAATAATAGCACTATAATAGTGTAGTACAGAAAGGCCCTAGGACAGAGCTTTCCAAACTGTGTATTGCGACATGTTAGTGTGTTGGCTGCAGTGTGTAGGTGTGTCATGCAAACATAACTGGTGGAAGGGCTGCCTCTCCTGCTGCCTCGGCCGGCCAGGCCCAGGTGGAGGGGCTGCCTCTCCTGCAGCCACTGCTTGGGGCTGAGGAAGATGCTGGAGAGGGTGGTGGCAGTGGGCCAGGTCCAGGTAGAGAGGCTGCCTCTTCTGTCACTTCTGCTGCCACCCTGAGCTAAGGAAGACCCCAATGAGGGTGGTGGCAGGCCAGGCTCAGATGGAGGGGCTGCCTCCACTTACTAACTACTTACTGAATTACTGTATTGTGAAAGGATGCATGACTAAAAAGGGTGTCATCAAAATGAAAAGTTTGGAAAGCTCTGCCCTAGGACTTGGAAGGATGGCCATGAAAGAACTAGACTCAAGTGTACAGATATCTCATGGAATATTAAAATCATAATTGTCCATGCCATCGTATTTCCACTGTCTATGTACGGTTGTAAAAGCTAGACGGTGAAGAAACTTGACAAGAACAAAATCAGTTCATTTGAAATACAGTGTTGGAGAAGATAGGCTGGACAGCCAAAAAAAGACAAATAAGTGGATCCAATAGCAAATTAACCCTGAACTCTTCCTAGAAGTCAAGACAACTTAACTGAGAGTGTCCTCCTTTGGACATGAGAAGACTTGACTCATTAGAAAAGACAATAATGCTGGGCAAGGTGGAAGGCAGTAGGAAAAGAGAAGACTGCATTACAGATGGAATGACTCAATCAAGGAAGTCACAGCCCATGGTTACCATAAGTTGAAGTCAACTTGACAGAAATTAACAACAACAATGAGGAGGAGGAGAAGGAAGAGAGAACTAGAAACTTCAGAGCTGGCTCATATACTTTCCTTGTTTCAAATTTTAAATTGTAAGCTCCTCAGGGCAGGGGCCTGTCCCATTGTATCCTGTACGCTACCACACCATTTCCACACTAGACTGTTATATCACTATTATTCCACTTTCAACATCCTATGGAATCCTGGGATTTGCAGTTTTGGGAGAGGCCAGCCGGCCACTCCCGAAACTGTAAACCCCAGGATTCCATAGGATGTTGAAAGTGGAATAATAGCACTATAACAGTCTAGTGCGGAAATGGCCCGAGACATACTGCTCTATCACCACCATCGTCACTCTCATTCTGTTACATCACCATGGGTATCAAGAAATAACTCCTCTGTATACTTTTAACTTGCTCAGCTATTGCATATATATGGCAACACACAGAAGGTGAAATGTTTGCTTTTAATTACTGTTGCACTAGAGCAAAACAAGAGTTCGAAATTGTGAGGTAGCTTACGAGAAGCCAAGGAAACTATCTGTAATATTCATAACAATGTATTTTTCTTCCTTTCCTGCAGGTCAATGAGCAAAAGGGTAGGAAGCTCATTCTTTTTGCAGGTATGGTGGTGCTGGTGGGGAGTCAGAGCCTGAAAATTGTACTTTTTGGACTACAACCTCCAGAAGTGACTGGACATGGTGGCTGGGGATTTCTGGGTGATGTAGTGCAACCCCCTTAACTTTTCCAAGGTGGAAATCACTGAACTTAAAATTAATGCCAGAAATCAAGCCAAAGTAGAGGAAGCTTATGACAATAACAGCAGCCTCTCCAACACAGATCTGAAACATAAACACAAGTCACTGTCAAACAGTAAATTTTCCATGCCTTTCATAAGTTATAGCATATACAGTACTAAGAAAAAGACACAAATTTGCAATGAGGTGATAATCAGCACATTTAAACAAAGTATGTACTACTTTTATTTCACAGTGGCCTCTCTTGTGCACCATGGAGCAAATATTTCTTAAAGAATGTTGTGTTACAGATGCTGTGTACATTCTCTGTTTCCTGGTCTGACTCCCTCCCATCCCACCTTAAAATTCAGGCAGCTGTTCTGTGGCATAGGTGAGCAGGACACTGAAGAAGGAGGCGTCCAGCCCCCTTCCACCTGTAAGTGGTGATGTGACAAAGAGTTAACACAGGTCCCCACAGAGGTCCTAGCGTCTGTTTGTTTCAGTACTGTTTGATGGTAAGAAAGGGCCAGAAGCATTATTCTTTAGTTCGCTGCTTGCCATCACCACCAAACTCTGTCCCTGAATACAGCTGCTTGGACTTGGCCACTTGCTATGGACTTCTTGGAGTTGTAGTTCAACAAGATCTGGAAGGCTTAGCACTTATTACCCCTGGCCCAATTTCTCAAGTTGCCACCTCTTGCTCTTTTGTACAGGGTGTTGAAGTGATGCTTGGAAAGCTGGGAGGACAGTGTATTTTGTATCACAAAGCAGCACTTTGGCCATTTCTGCACTGGGAATTTAAAATGGTACAGAGTGACCTCCGACGGAGGTCTTCTGCACTGTATAGTGGACTGGGGTGGACTACTTTCTGTAGATCCACACCTCAGTCTGGTTCTGTGTGATCAGAACTGGTCGCGCAGCGTGGTTTTTAAAAACCTCTTTTTTGAGGTTTTTAAAAAGCACGGAGTGAGCGAAGCCGTGTAGCTCCATCGCTCGGCTCTGGAGCAAATTTGCAGGTGTGCGCAAGTGCGTGCCTGCAGATCTTCCAGGCGAGCTTCTCTGGTTGGTGGAGAACTTCCACCAACCGGAAGCCGCCATTTGGGATGCCAGAGGATTGTGGAGCAGCGAACTCACACTGCTCCGCGTGGAGACAGACTCGGCTGGCTGGAAAACAAAGCCAGTAAGCTCCATTTTGGGGCATTTCCCCCCCCCACAGGCGGAAAGGGCCTTTGTAGCACTTAGATGAGCTTTTTTTTTTTTTTAAGTAAAGTGATTAAGGCCATTTCTGCACTACACTGTTATAATGTTATTATTTCACTTTCAATATCCTGTGGAATTCTGGGGTTTGTAGTTTACTGAAGTCAAAGAGCTCACTAGCTGAGAATTCTAAATGCCCCTCCCTAAACTGGAAATGCCAGTTGAATATTGAAAGTGGAATAATAGCACTATAACAGTGTAGTGAAGAAATGGCCTTAGTTAATTTTGAAGATCAAGTTTTGTTTTTTAAAATTGTAATGCAACCTAATAATTCTTTGCATGCATGCTTTTTCTGGTGACTGAATACTTTAAAAAGAGTAGAAATGTTTTTGAGGCTCTGCTGCCTATACCCCCAAACATACTCACATTTTCTCTCTACATGTATGTGTGTCTTTGTGTGCATGAAATTGTGTAACTTTTCTTGGATAAACTTCTGAGAAGGACCATATGAGGTTGAGTTATTTCAGACTGTGGTTGGTGCGGGTTAACGTGTTACGCTTGATATTTTCTCCATTGTTGCAAAAGGAGAGTAACGTGCCAGTTTGGATTAATGTGGAAACATGAAAGGTTTCAGGTTGTACCACTTTTCATGGCTGTTGCATTTACTGACATGACAAGCAAGTTGTATTGCATAGCAAGTCAATGCTTGCCCAGGATGGTGAAGACTGAGGTCAAGTATATCTAAAGATATTTAGTTTTAATCATTCTAATTGCATCTCAATCTTTCCCCCAAAAGTTCAAAATGATATCTTTAGTATCTCCAGAATCAGCTATGATTCAGCGCAGGCCATCCAAAGAACTTTTTAGTCATTGGGAATTTAAATATGGGTTTCAAACTCTAAGAGATCCAGTGTGGCTTGACTGTTAGACTAGGACTTTGGCAACCAGGGTTTGAACCCTGCTCAACCATGGAAATCCACTGGGCGATCTTGAGGAAGTCATATTCTCCCAGCTTCAGAGGTAAGGCAAAGGCAAATCGCCTCTGAACAAATCTTGCCGTATAAATTACTTCAAGGCACAGAACAAAAACAATGCAAGCTCTCAGTGAACTTGGGCAGGACCTCAGCTCTTATCAGTTATAGGAAAAGGGCTGTAGCTCAGTGGTAAAGGCACACATTTTACTCAGGGAGGACCCAGATTCAATCTCTGCCATTTGCAAATAGGAAAACTCCAGTATGAAACCATAAAATTTAGTGCCTGCCAGGGTACACAATACTGTGATAGCTTTTCAGAGGAAATGAATCCCATTAATCTGGGACTACCACCAACAAACCTTGCCCTGACATCAGTAAATCTATATCCATATGTCTTTCAATGCTGGACATAGAGGAAGGGCTCAGATGTTGATATGAATGTCCAAGCAAGCTCATACATGTGTAGGTTGTCTTTCATATAGCCATGTCCCATATAATTAATGAGAGTGAAGATGGTGGTGATAGAGCAATATGCCTGGGTCCATTTCTGCACTAGACTGTTATAGCGCTATTATTCCACTTTCAACATCCTATGGAATACTGGGGTTTGTAGGATAATTAAAAACCACTTTAAACATTATGTGAATTTGGGGTCTGGGAGTCACTCTTCTTTGAAGAGCTAGTGTAGCTTAGAGAACAGATGAAAGCTAGATAACTTATAGATGGCCATACAAGCAAGGAAAAAGGGGGGAAAGTCATTTTGCTTTATCAAAATAAGGCATAGCTCTTTTTCCACACTTCTTCTTTGAGCCTCTGAAGGCGAAACTTTTCCACATTGCGGTTCAAGAATAGAGGTAAAGAGAAGTGAAAATGGCAGTATATTTAATGGCATGGCACTGTTCCAGATATCAGCCTTCCTAGTAAGCAGTATTTCACTCAAGAAAATATACACCTCACCATTTATAACAGTTTTGTAAAATTGATCTGGCAAGAACATCCAACAACGTATTGCAAATCATAGGGGGATTGTTGTTGTTGTTGTTGTTGTTGTTGTGTGCCTTCAAGTCATTTCCAATTTATTGTGGGCCTAAAGCAAACCTACCATGGGTTTTTCTGGAACTGAGAGTATGTGACGTGTCCAAGATCACACAATGGGTTTCTTCGGCCAAGTGAGGAATCAAACCCTGGTCTCCAAGACTGTAGTCCAGTGTTCAAGCCACTACACCATGGTGGCTCTCCTCATTGGAAGATACTGCAGATATATTATACAATCATGAAACAGCAGTCATCATGCCACAACAGAAAATTACCGAGCAAGCACCAAGTGAAAACTATTCCCTTACATTTTAGATTGTTATTGTTATTAGCAGAAAGTGCCAGTTAGTCTATGATGAGGTCAGAATGCTCTGGTAATGCTTAATCTACTTTTCCTTGAGATTCCTAAGAGTTTAATAATTCTGCAAGGTCTAAAGAGAAAACTTTATTTATTTATTTTATCACAGCTCTACCTTATTTTGATGCTATGGTCAACCCCTGACTTTTCTTTTCACCTCAGAAATACAGTAGGTTTTGCATCTCAACTGTATGTACAATATCTCCTGCCATTTTCTGCAGGGCTATTTTACAGCTTATATTTCTACACCTAATAATGTTTTAAGCTGGGGTGGGCAAAATGCAACCTTCCAGATTTGTGAGACTCCAGCTTCCAGCATCTTCTACCAGCTAGGGCTGCTGGGGGGAATAGTCCAACAACTTGCCATACTTTCCCACACCCATGAAATATAAGCCTAAAATCAAAATGCAATGCATGAATGTCACAAACATGTGTATTTAAACATGCATCATACAAGTACATCTGATTATTGGTGACTGTCTGTCAAGGATACATTTGATGGCAAACCCAGATTTTTTTTCTTTGTGGGGCCTGAAATGTCTTACTGGTTTTTTAAGAGCAAAAGTATACCCCAAGCCTTCTTGTGCTTTTGGTATGGATATTTTGTTGACTCATTCACCTGCGGTTGCAATGGGTACCTTTCCATCTCAGCATATATCAGCACTTGGCAAGTGATCCCAAAACGATTTGAAAAAGACGATCATATGAAACAATGACTCAGGGACATCAAAGAGCTCTTTGGGAAAGCAAACAATGATCCCTTGAAATGCAAGTCCTCTGGTACTACCCTGGGGAATATCCCTGCCCACTTCTTCCCCCTCCCCTATATATGTGCTGTCTTTCTCAGAACCTCGTGAGTCAGTGTTTGGTTTTGCTGATCTTTTCTCAGACGAGTCATCCCATCAGGGGAACATCACTGCAGAAATATTCTACAAAAGCATCCATTCTCTTATTCCACCTGTCACCTCTGTAAGCATGTCTCCTGACACTGGTTTCCCATCTTCACTCATAAGAATAAAAAGATGGAGGATATCTATGCCAACCAGACAGCTCATAGAGGTTGTTCTGCTATATTGACCTATTTTTGCACCAGAGGGGGCCATTATGTAGCAGCAGCAACTGAGTTGTTTGAGGCCAAATCATTAAATCACCTTTTATATGGCATACAACTGGACCTGTATTATTTTATACGGCACACAGCTGCACCTGATTTTTCCAACCTGGAGGTTGTACAATCCAAATTCTTGAGAGTCACCTTCCAGGTGTCCAGGTGTGTTACAAACACCATTCTACAATTAGAAGTTGGCCTTCCAAAGGTGATGAGACCCAGCATGGTGTAGTGGTTTGAGCACTGGACCAGGATTCTGGAGACTGGATTAGAGACCCTGCTCAGCTATGGAAAACCCAGTGGGTGACCTTGGGCAAGTCATACTCTCTCAGCCTCAGAGGAAGGCGAAGGCAACCCTCTCTGAACAGATCTTGTTAGACCTAACAGATATGGTTAGGTTGGTACATAATGCATGATCATTAATGATATCACCAAGGACCATCCCTAGGTTGCAGATGTTGGCCTGGAAACTTCCACATCTGAGAAAGTCCTCAATTTGCAACTCTATCTGAGCTGCACTCTGCTGTTGTGGTGCCTCTGAGGATTTCCAGCAAATCCAAGCATAGTCCAATCTGACCTCTTTCTTTGTCCTTAAGGGCAGCTGAAATCTCCAGGCATCGGGAGGTAGGACTTTCCAGACCACACAAATGTAAACACTTTCAGCTATGCTGATGCAACCATATCAAGCTGTTGTTACAAGCACAGCTACTATAGGCCAGTTGCAAAGTTGGTAATCCTATGCACTTTGGGAAGCATAATTTATTTACTGGTATGCATTATGCACAGATAACTGATTGCTACTGGGGGAAAGTAATTAAAACCCTGAAACTTTGCCTGTGTAAAGAAACAAATGAAATGAAGCAATTTGGGGGGAAAGGAAGATTAAAAGCAATTGCACAGTTGCCTTGGAAACTGGATGTGGGTGCAGCCAATCAGCAAAGTTGATATACTGTTTTGACATCCACGTGCATATTCCTAACATAAATAGCAACAGAGACCCAATAACAATAGGTTTTAAAGCGAGAAACTGATGTCATTTCAAATGTGTCAGTCAAAGGGAACCTATGAAAGTGTTTCTTCTATCAAGCTGACATTAAGTACATGCTGTAATGGCTTCATAAGTGATAGCAGACTTCTGACAGGCCATGAAGGAGATGAGAACTCTATAATTACCTTGTAGCTTGCTTGGTGTCCTTTTGCATTTTTGAAAAAAAAAAATTGAAAGGAAAAAAATCAAATAAAACTTGAGAGTGTTATGAACAAACCAGTCTCAAGGTATGGTGGTTATGTGGAAAGGAAACTATTAATAGTACTGTATAGCTCTAAGCAGTGCAGTCTGTAAAAAGATAGTTTCTAAAGTTGTTAGCAGAACGGGCTATATTCCCACTTTCTTCAGGCAAACTAATTAGCATGTTTGGAGCGTAGAATCAGAGGAGCTGAATGGAGCAAAACCAACTCTACCAGGTAAAGCAAGTTTTGTATGCTGTTTATGAAAAGGCAACAAAGTGGCAGATGCTTGATTGATCAGCAAAATGGGTATAATCCACGAAGTAAATCTTGCACACATGCCACAGTAAAACAAATGGGAACCATGTCCACTTCGGTACTGATTTCTCAGAAGAACTTACAGGTGGATTTTACTCCATAGTAAGCCATCATATGTTGGTAAATTGTGAAAGGCAAGCATTCATCCTGACAGTTCTGATAGCAACAAACCCAAAGAGAGTCCAAAAATCCAGGTAGATGTGTTGATCTCCCTCCTCTTTTACAATAAATTTAAAAAAAAAAAAACCCTAGCAGTTGCTATCTCCATCAGCAGCTGAAATTTTGTACACATAACAGATCTTGCTCACTCTTGACCGAGGTCATTTCTGCACTAGACTGTTATAGTGCTGTTATTCCACTTTCAACATCCTATGGAATCCTGGGGTTTGCCGTTTTGGGAGGGGCCTTTGAAAGTGGAATAATAGCACCATAACGGTCTAGTGTGGAAATGGCCCAAGCCACCCAAAATTGGATTACAACAGGGCTATTTCACAATAATGCATTGTTATTAAGGAAATCAGTTCATCAATTTTAGGATAGATCAAGGCTTCTTTTAGTTTGGAATGTGGAATATCCTTAGAAACAGAACAGCTATCTTGTTGGTAGAGATGGCACACAATTTCAACAAATTTGGAAACTGACTCTGCAAAGACAACATCTGACCATAATGGGAAGACTTGTAACTAGGACTGCCAGGTCAGGAAGATTTCCGGGTCCTAAGATTTCAGAACCAAAAATCTGAGACCTAGGAAACGTTGATGATGTCATAATGGATCTTGGTGTTGTCATTGAACAAAATATATTAGTCATCAAGCACAGTTGCTCAGATGGAATGGAATGATTCTGTCATTTTGCATTTTTTTGTAGTTTGTCTTAGTAAATGGTTCCTGGATATCAGTCTTGCCTTGTCAATTTGTTTCTTCAGCTCCTTAGGTGGGTATTGTAGTTTGAGGAATTCTGACGCTCTGTTTTGTGGGTCTGAGGAGATGTGGCTATATCAGAGGGCTTGGCTGTAAACAATAGATTTGGTAGTGTGTCCTGGGTGAAAACTGGAGGCATTTATGTATGTGTGGTTCTCAGTGGTTTTTTGACAGAGGGTGGTGCTTACATTGTGCAGTTGCACAACAGTGTCAAGAAAGCGAATTTGTTGTATGGATTGTTCACAGGTTGATGTGTGATTTCAGAGGTGTATTTAGGGTGGGGCAACTGGGGTGTGTGCCCTGGGTGCCAATACTAGTGAGGTGAAAAAAAGAAGACCTCCCCATCTGGCCCTCCCGCTTGCTGTCCCTGCCCCTGGCTGCTCGACCCCCCCACCACTCACCCTGCCAGTGATCGCCCCAGTGCTTGTCCCACCCCTGCTCACCCTTTCACCGCTCACCTTGTCTCTGTTCACCCCACTGCCACTCATCTGCTGCCACTCACCCCACCCTCATAAGGGTCCTTCTTGGCCCGGTGTTGTGGGGGGTCTAGGGGTGCAACTTCAATGCTTGCCCTAGGTGCTGTTGAGCATCTAGGGGTGTAGCATCTAGGGATGCAACTTCAGTGCTTGTCCTAGGTGCTGTTGAGCATCTAGGGGTACAGCATCTAGGGGTGCAACTTCAGTGCTTGCCCTAGGTGCTGTTGAGCATCTAGGGCTGCAGCATCTAGGGGTGCAACTTCAGTGCTTGCCCTAGGTGCTGTTGAGCCTCGGTACAGCACTTGGTGGTTTAATTTAGTCATCCTCACTTCTACTGACAGATGAGGCTTGATTTGGTTTGTCCCATCATCATTCCAGTACAATCGATGAGGGCCTGAGTGAGAACCTTCTTGGCGGCTGCTCCCAGGCTAAGGAACTCTTGGCCAAGGGAGCCATGATTGTCCTGCTCTTTGCTCTCTTTTTGCCAGTAGGCAAGGGTCTTCTTATTTAAATAGGCCTTCAGCTTTTCACTGGTTGGGGTAGTGCAACAGGCAAGCTGGTTCTTGATTGTAGGGGGTTGAATGTGTTTTGAACTGTATTAAATTAATGGTTTCAAGTGGGTTGTGTATAATACGTTTTAAATGTTTGTGATTGGGTTGCTTTAACTATATGGTTTTAATATATGCTGTAAGCCACTTTGAGTCCTCTAAGGAAGAAAGATGGGATATAAATAAATAAATAAATAAATATCACACAGTTCACATACTAATTCACACTGTGCCTCAGGCTGTTGTCTCTTACTCTGTTGAGTGTTCAGACTAAGGAAAAAGAGTATGCTTGGTTCTCTTAGCCAGCAAATTGTCACATTCAGATCTTCTAAAAATAACTATTTTAAATATCTTTGAGAAACAAGAAAGAACTTTTTAAAAAATATGCATTTCACAGGGAAAAAAACTCTTATAGAATCATAGAACTGGAGAGAGACTCCAAGGACCATAAAGTCCAACCTGTTGCCATATAGGAATACACAATCAAAGCATTCCTGACAGATGGCCATCCAACCACTTTTTAAAAGCTTCAGAGGCTTTTAAGTAGACCCCACCACACTCCAGGGCAGTGTTTTCTACCCTCAAACTGTTCTTACCATCAGGAATTTCTTCCAGATGTCTTGGTGGAATCTCTTTCCCTGTAGTTTGAAACCATTGCTCTGTATCCTAGTCTCTGGAGCAGCAGAAAATAAGCTTGCTCCATATGACATCCCTTCAGATATTTAGACATGGCTATCATGTATCCTAACCTTCTCTTCTCTAGGCTAGCAGCTATAACTTGCAGTAATAAGGATAATATATTACTATTTAAGGCCTGCAGAAGTATAATGGCAACTGATTACTTTTAAAAGTAATTCCCCAAGCTGTGGTGTAAGGGATGAAGAAGCCTAAAGGGCTTGATTAGTTGCAATGTGAGGTACTAGCCCCTTTGGATGTACCTTTAAAAATAAACATAAGGAACAGATGGGGCCATAAACCCATGTGTTCAGCACATGTTCAGGACACTAACAGTATATCACCAAACTATGCCTTCTGGAGAGATTTCCCCAAAAGAATGTGTGTGGGTTTTTTTTAAGAAAATTGAACACTTATATATGTCAACATTTTGAAATGATATATAGATTCATAAAATTCCCAGATACACAGATGGGTACTTAACTTTGCCTCTATAGTGGGATTATAACACCCTTTCTGATACGCTTAAAAAAACCCTACTTTATTCTTCAAATTTTTGCAATTCATATGGCTTGCATCTGAATGGATGCTGGGGCAGAAAGAATCTATGGCTGGACAAGATGGAAAGTAAAAAGGGAAACACTGCCACATTTTTAAAAAGGGAGGGGGGAAGGTCTAGAGAAAATTAAATGCTTGCATTCATAGAATGGTACATTATGTTCTTTCACCACAAAACAGACAGTAGGAACAACATCAACCACTACCACTTTGGACAATATTCTAAGTAATCTCTTCTGGCCCAGCCCCTCAAATCTGATGGAAACTTCTTCACCCATGCTCCAATCACTGGCAGAATAGATCTCCTTCTCCCTCTTGTAGCTGATGGTCAATAAAGCAGGGTTGGGTGGGTAAAACAATGAGCAGGATGTTAGTGTCAAAATTGTGACTAGGCAGAGCTCATGAATATGGAACAAGTTACAGATTGGTAAATCTAAGTAACTGTTTTGGATTCATGATCACTACTTAGTCCCAGTTCTGACTCTCTTGCCCCAGCCTGCTTTACTGGGCATCAGCTGCATGGGGAGAATGAGGTCTATTCTGCCAGCCAGTAGAACATGGGTGCAGAAATGTATCTAGGGTGAGGCAACTGGGATGTGTGCTCTGGGTGCCATTCCCTGAGAAGAGCAAAAGCTGCCACCCCATGTGCCTGCTCGCCACACCCTGTGCCCACCCGCCATCCCCTCATGCCTGCTCACCCCCCGTGCCTGCTCACAGCTCCCCTGCGTCCCCCACGCCTGCTTACTGCCCCCTGCCCCTGCATGGGTGAAGGATACTTCCATCAGGTTTCAGGGGGAGGGTTGGGCCACAAAATGCTGCTGATATAGTATATCGGTCCTCATTTATATCCTACTTTCCCCCCAAAACAAGGACTTGGGATGGCTTATAAATTAAAATGAGTACATTATAGCTAAAAACATATAGAAGATCAAGACTGAGAGAGAATTAAACTATTAACAACTATTGACATTTTTTAAAATACAATTAAAATAATAATAATCATTTAAAAACATTTGTGTATATTCTACATTTGCTACTTTCGTATGTCTGTGTAGCTAAGTACTGGCTCCCGGCTTGACCCCTCCCAGCCCATCTTAAGAGCCAGCAGCTGCACTGTAAGAAGGAGATCCATACAGCTGCTGTTCAGGGCAGAAAGAGAATGGTGCTTCCACCAGTAAGTGAGGCTGCAAAAAGGACTTGCAACAGGGGTCCCATCTCTGATTGTTGTAGTCTTTGTCACAAATGGGAGGATGTGAAAACATCCTCCTCCTTACACTCCAGTCACAAGCAGAATGGATCTTCTTCACCTGATGCAATAGTTGGCTTTTAAGGTGGACTGGGGTGGCATTTGCATACTCTTCCAGTAAAACTGTGTGGGCATACTGAGTACAGAGCAGTTATAGATCTGTAATTTAAACTATGAATCCATAATTCCAATACTGAATGCCAGCCAGTAATAATAATAATACAGCACTTTCTTACAAATTCTTTCTTTAAAAATCTTCAGTTCTAAAAATCCAGTTGGAATAAAGAAAAATTGCCTGCTGATGGAAGGAAAGCAAGGGGAAAGCTATTCTGTCCTCCTTTGGTAGGGACTTCCGGAAGCTAGGGGTAGCCCCTGTGAAGGCCCTATTTCACATCCCAACTAGCCATGCTTGTGAAGTTAGTAGGGCTGAAAGAAGGGCTCCAAAAGTGAACAAGAGTGAAAGGAACAGTGCATTCCGTCCTTGGAGTTCCAAGGCACTATGGTGGTGTGATTTTTAACAGGAAGCATAGCCCCCCCCCTTCCAGCTGATGAGCTCTACATTTCAAAAACATTTGGCGGGGGGAATGGAGGAGCATTTAAGATTTGAAGAAAAGATCTGTGTATGTTTCTAACACCATCTTGCTGATAAAATCCTAGCTCTCACATTTCTCCCCTTATGACACACAGCAATGTTTAGTCTAAACTTCAGAGGAACTATCCAAATTGATGAGCCTATTTTGGAGATACAATTCAGCACCTTGGGGAGCTCCCCCAAGATTTAGAAGAAAACTCAGCACCGATTTATTACAGTCCTGAAAGGGAAGTCACCAACCACAACTAGCTCAGGGACAGCTGTACCCATTATGTTGAACAGCATGTTCTGAAGTCATGTTCTATGGGGGTTCCATTGAATACATCTGGAACACCATAGTTGAGATTCTACATTTAGCTTGCATAATGCAAGTGTTGTTGCTGTGTGCCTTCAAGTTGTTTCCAGTTTATGGCAACCCTAAGGCAAGCCTATCACAGAGTTTTCTTAGTAAGATTTGTTCACAGGGGGTTTGCCTTTGCCTTCCTCTGAGGCTGAGAGTGTGTGACTTGCCCAAGGTCAACTATTGGGTTTCCATGGCTGAGTGGGGATTCAAACCCTGATCTCTAAAGTCATAGGGCCTTTCTGCATTACAGTTATAGTGGTATAATTCCACTTTCAACATCCTGTGGAGTTCTGGGATTTGTAGTTTACTGAGGCCTAATTGCTATCAGGCTGAGAATTCTAGATGCCCCTCCCTAAACTGCAAACCCCAGGATTCCACAGGATGTTGAAACTGGAATAATAGCACTATAACAGTGTAGTGTGGAAAGGCCCATAGTCCAGCACTCAAACCACTGCACCATACTAGCTGCAGTGTAAATCTACACTCAAAATATTTAGTATTGGTTGCACCACACCCACCCATCTGCTGAATGCTGACATTGTGCGACCAACTGACTGTCCATCTGTCAGTTTGCTGGCTTATTGTCCCATTGTGGAATGGGGAATGCACAGTGCTATGTCTACAGTTCTAGAGGATCAAGTGGTACAATGAAATCACTGATGAATGTACCATCCAAGAATTCACAACTGCATGAATTCACAACTAATTGTACTTGCAGAACTCTGTTTATGCAACTGTGAAATGAATGCAAATGTTACTCAATGGCCAGAAAGTCCAGCCGCCTCCATAAGGGAACTTACATATGCTTAACCAAAAACAGGAACCCAGTAAATGTGTCATTGAGAACCCTAACAGACATGCAACATATATTAATAACAAGTGATGTTTTCATGCCAGGTTGAGCAAATAGATGTATCTTTTTGAAATGAAGCCACTTCTACCATTGAACAAGGGCCCTTCATTTCACATTTTTTTTAAAAAAAGTTTAACATGTTAAATTTTCAAACACATTAACTGTCATAGCAATCCATTTCTGACTGCTGACCAAATCTGTCATATGTGACTGTCATAGCCTCCCTTTCTGCACTGTCTTTGATTCATATATTGCTTCCTCTATATTACTTCTCCAGGAAAGTGTTAAGATGCTTTCTCTAAAATGGCAATTATTTTATAAACCTATAAGATGCCATTTATTTTTACTTCTTTCTGAGTCAAGCTGTAATAGTCTGCAAGGGTTCAATTATCTTGTAAGAAGAAAATCTCAGCAGGGAAGGGGGGAAAAAAACCCAGATTTCTCCAAATGATTACCTAATCTAATAGAAAGAGACAATTGAAAATTTTGGGGGGAACAATTAGCCGTCAATTTTCGAGACTTGAGATGTTCCTGAACACTTCCCTCCCTCCTAACTTTCTCAAAACTAATTTGTACGATTCTAAGTGAAATTCTATCTTCTTAAGGCCTAGCCCCAAATGAAATGTAGGTCATTTTTTTTAACCCAACAGTACTGCTTTAAAATGGAATGGAGTTATATTTTGTATGCAAATAGTCACACAAAGAGATAATTTCCTTCTGATAGGCTTTGAAAGTCAGCGAGGCCTGTTAGCTTTCTTCCCCCTCCCCTTAAAGGTTCAAACATGGAAATAATAGAACAACTTTAAACTAACAAGTGCAGCAGAACGGAAGTGAGAAGATAAATGAGTCTGGGAAATTCGGTAGGTCAAGGAAACCAGGGCAAGCCAGGGAAGGAAAAGGGGAAAGAAATCTCCCACAGATGTGGAGTTGACAAAGTGGAATCAAAAGATTTTATTCAGCTAGGGATTCTGTTAAAGGCAACTTAAATATCTCTTTGTGTCCAGAAGGCCCTTTAGCCTGTTCCTTGGTTGATGACCAAAAGTCAGGCAGCAGTTGTGGCTAACAAACCATGCTTGGTGCGGTCCTTCTTGAATAGAATTTTGCCCTACCTTGGGCCCATCCTAAGGTGAAAAAACCAGAGCATCCCTGATTTGTGGCAGAGTAGGAGGCTGGGGTTATAGTTCAGTGGTGTAATGGAACCAGGGCTTGCAGGGTTAGTGTCGAGGCATTTTGATTAGCTAGGATGATGACATTATCTGCTTTCATCACTCCTTTCAAACCACTAAACCACACTGACTCATTTAAAACACAGATTAAGGCCGTTTCCGCACTACAGTGTTAAACTGCTGCTATTCCACTTTCAACGCCCTGTGGAATTCTGGGGCTTGTAGTTTACTGAGACCAAAGAGCTCCTTGGCTGAGAATTCAAAGTGACCTTCCCTAAACTACAAACCCCAGAATTCCATAGGAGGTTGATAGTGGAATAGCAGCACTTTAACACTGTAGTGCAGAAATTTAAGACAACAAAGTTCAAAGGGAGAAAAAAAACCTGACAATAAATAAATTAAAATACAATTTAACAATCAATTCCATTAAAGCACCCTTCCATTTAATAGCTCCTCCTGCAAGCTTGTTAATAGTCAGATACTTGTTTAAATAAAAATGTCCTCGGCTACCATTGCAAGGAGAGCAGAGAGGGGAACAAGCTAGCTTCCTGTAGAAACCTAGGGCCTTTCTGCACTATACTGTTGTAGTGCTATTATTCCACTTAGCCTCCTGTGGAATTCTGGGGTTTGTAGTTAATGAGGCCAAAGAACTCTCTGGCTGAGAATTCTAAAGGTTCCTCCCTAAACTGCAAACCTCAGGATTCCATAAGAAGTTGAAAGTGGAACAATAGCACTATAACAGTGTAGTGCGGAAATGGCCCCAGTTTTCTATGGAAAAGAATTCCACTGCCTAAGGAGCAGTCACCAAGAAGGTTCTCATACATGCCTTCACCAGACAGATCTGTGACAGCTGGTAGACTGAGAGAAAGCCCTCTCCAGGGGATCTGAGAACTCAGATGAGCTCAAAGGGATGCACTTGAAAGAGAATCCTCCTCTTGGCACTGTCACAGATGACACCAGGCTATGCACACATCACCAGTGAGGAAGAGATCAGTATTTGGTAATCTCTTTGAACTTCCAGTTCAGAGTGGGGAAAGTCTACTCATATTACTTGCATAGGTGGCCAAAGAAGGACTAGAAGACAGATGAACAGAATGAGCTATGTTAATGGTTGTTTTGGTCTCAACATCTTGGAAAAAATCAATGGGAATAGCAACATGATTGCCCTTATGCATGTAGACTCAAGGAGGTAATACTCTTGTCATGTCCCCCTTTCGTTCATCCAAAGTTTTTTTTTCTCCCCATCATCACCATCATCGTCATCAGGTCTACTCTACCTTTCCCCCAAGCCTAAATACTCTAAAGGCACCAGATTCCATCTGATTTTGGAAGCTAAGCAGGGTCAGCCCTGGTTAGTACTTGGCTGGGAGATCAGCAATGGATACTAGGTGCTGTTGGCGATATTGCAGAGGAAGGGGCTGCCTGAGGATTCCTTGCCTATATAAACCCTGTGAAATTAATGGGGTCACCATAAGTCAACAGGTAGCTTGAAGACATATATATACCCACACAGTTTATCTTGGGCATAGGGTGTGTTAAGAGCAACCTTCCTAAACTCTGCTGAACATCAGAGAGGTTGAAAAGAGGATATCTTTAAAACAAGCTTCCCATGAGCATCAGGGCTGTGTGAACTGGCCCCGAGGTAGATGATATTGCAGCTGGACATGAAGCTGCAGAACATGACACCAAGCACAACCCTCTCTGTATGCTGAGAGAGGCTGGTGGTTTTTTTTAAAGTTTATATGGGAAAATGAATCCTGTATTGAAAGATCCTTTTGTTTGTGTCCTCAGATTCTAGGCTTGTAGGAAAACAGCCACAGATTCTTTTGAACCAGCCAAATTTGGCCCTCTTTGAAATTGGGCTTGAATGCCAAGCCTGTTCCTCCGAGCAGGGGAGGGGGAAAATGCAGCAGAAAGAGTTTGCTACAAACGGTCAGACCAGTCTGCTCAGGGAAATATTAAATTAGCTAGCTGCTGGCAAGAGCTACCTTTTGAAGGCATGAAATTGAAGGGGAAAAAAGCCTCACAGCTACCTGGGAGATCCTTTGTCGACGGCAAGAGGGGGCAAAGGGGGAATGCTCTGGGTTGCGTAACTGGGTGGGGATCTTTCTGTCCTTAAATACAATTCTGTCAGAACTCAAACTTGCCAAGAAGAAGAACAGACTTCTCCAAATTAGTGGTCTTCAATTACAGCACTTATCCCCTTCAGCTAGATTCAAGATCTTGAGTGAGAAATTGGAAGCAGGGGCCCCAACCCCAGAACAGGTGTTTAACGGGAAGTCTGAAAGGCAGCAGGTGTCCGTATGTGGAATCTTTCATATATTGCTGGAAGGGTTTAGTCAAAAAGGCAAAGGTGGTTGTTTCCTTCTGGCAGCTCTGAAAGGGAAGGGCGATCATGCTGAAACAAATGAGGAGAGCAGCTTCTGCCAGCGATAGGTCTGCGGGTATGGTGGCCAAGTAGATACTCAAAAGAAGCACTAGTCGGTATTCTAGCAAAGAAACAGAGAATGGAGTTATCTATGCCGCATTCTATAGCTGACCCACTCACAAGGAGTTTCCCATTCACTTCAGTGGAGGAGCTGGCTTCATAGGGGAAAAGACATACTTGCATTCAAGTGAATAGAGAAATCTCTGGATTCAACAGCTCCACATGTGCATGGGAGCACATGCAGGGCTTCTGTTTGGCAAGCAGTTATTATTTCAAAGATCACTAACTGTCCATGCCTAGTTAAGCAGGCTGTTCCCAGAATTCTCTGTCCATAGGCCATTTCCACATGGGGTTTTTTAAACGGGGCAGAGTGTCCTCCAGGGAGGACATCTGCACCTGGGACTGGATGGGTCTGACTACTTATCCGCAGTCCAACCCGCTCCTGAACAACCCGAAGTGGTCATCCAGTGTGCTTTTGAAAGACCGCTAAAAACAGATCTTTCAAAAGCATGGAGCGCGCCACTGCGAGCCCACTCCCATATGCAGATTCACAGGCTTGCATTGGTGTGAGCCTGTGATCTGCCGGGGGCGCGCTTTAGGCTGGCGAGCTTCAGCGGTTGGTTGAGACCCTTGACCAACCAGAAACTGCCATTTTCATCCCCAGAGCAGTGTGGAGCAGCAGCCACAGACTGCTCCGGTGAAGTGTGGACCAGACCGGGGAGCCCAAAAGCCCAGTGAGTAGCGTCACAGGGTGATTCCCTCACTCCGTGAGGAAATGGCCATAGTTCGTGGTCAATTTTTATGTGCCAAAAGCAACATCAGTTTGAGTCCAAGGATCACCAATTGCTTATTTTCTCTCTGCAAGCTGTTATCTGGTGAGGCAGCCACAAACTATTCTAAAAGGCCTCACTTGGCAGCAGGGGTGAGGAATGTGCGGGGCATGGGCTTCACTAGGCCCTCTTGCAGCTCTCAAAACACAAAACTTTGGCTGAAAAAACAAACAAACCTATACTTCCACCACCAAAAAAGCAGAAAGCTGAATGCTGGAGGAGCACCCTGAAGAAGCTGTTAGGCCCCAGCGTGACTGGGACTGACATATTGGGTGAAATTCTACATGGCCAGGAACAGTATAAGAGGTCTGCATGTAGGACTCCTCTATGGCCATTTCTGCACTACGTTGTTAATAGTGCTTTTATTCCACTTTCAATATCCTGTGGAATTCTGGGGTTTGTAGGTCATGGAGGCCAAAGAGCTTTCTGGCTGAAAATTCTTAATGCCTCTCCCTAAACTGCAAACTCCAGGATTCCACAGGATGTTGAAAGTGTAATAATAGCACTATAACAGTATCGTGTGGAAATATCTCTGTTGTCACTACCCCCAGGACTGGGATAACTCTCCCATGGCCGTTCCATTGATGGTGGAGAGTGGGAGAGTTATAGCCAGATGCAGACTGAGGACATCTTCCGTGAAGATCTACCAAGGTCTTCTGAAGGTCTCAGGAGATGATGTCATCAGTCTGTCTGGCAATTTTAAACTGCTTTGAGTGCTATTTAGGAGAAAGGTGGGATATAAATTAATCAATCAACCAAAACCAAACCAACATATAGTGAGATGACTTTCCAATCCCCTCCACTCACCATCAGCAATGGAATGGTGGTGGTGATGAGGCTGTAACAATGCAACAATGAATTGCTTTGGTCATCACAGGGGGTAGAAGAGAATACCAACCCTCTCAGCAACCAAGAAAAAAGACATACAGAGGCATAAGGTGAACTTATCCAGGCATATGTCACTAACAGGATGCCAGCCAATGTCATTTCCTGTTTCCCAAAACAGCTGCCACAAGAGAGGACTGCAACTGAAAATTGGGTGGTATGATCCTCCAGATTCTACAGTTTGTATACCTTGCAGTAAGTTATCATCCTCCCTGACACTGTAGTTATCCACTGTGTATGAGGAAGATGTTTAGACATGAAACATACAGTTGTATAAAACTGACTTCTCTCTGTGTGTATGTGCCTTGAAGTCACCTGCTGACTTACCCCATGAATTTCATAGTTTTCTGAAACAAGGAATACTCAGAGGTGGTCCCTGTACCATGTGATTTATCTACATTTGTAGATCAACCCTTCATTGTTTGAAGTACATGACCTTGGACTCTCTTCATCTTCAACTCAGATTTTTGGGGTTTTTTTGGTCTTATTGTCTCTGATTTGGGTGTGTGTGTGTGTGTGCATGTGGATCCCTTGAATGTCAGCCTTTTCAACTGTGGTATAAGATCAAAGCAGAAATGAATTATGAGAATGATTAATATACTCAAAAGAAAATGTTTGCTACCAATACATGTGACTTGGCATGTGACTACCAGCTTTTTAATCTGCAAGGTCAGATTTAGATGGTTCGGGTGGGGAAGCGGGAATGGATATGTATCTGGGACAATTTCCAGGGCTGCACCTGGTATCAATAAGACCAGAATTGTCTTTTGCAATTGGCAAGGACTACTCTGTAGTACTTTATTTTCTTCCTTTCGTCTTCTTGGCCAACCTTCTTTTTTCAGCTGTTCTGCTTCACAGTTTCCTAACCTTTTCCTGCTCCTCCTTTTCAAGCAATGTCTCTTTGAAACAAGAATGATGCTCCCACTTTGCAAAACTAAGACCCACTCTATAATTTTTTACGTTCTGATTCTAAGCACATATTTTTCAGCCAGGGATCTAGTACATGGGCTGCTGGAACAGGTGCTCTCATCCTCCAGGGCATGGGGAAAGGAAAAAAGAAGTGACAACATTCATTAATTTAGAAATAATGTTGGGCAATGTACAGCTCAAGATTTGTTGAATATGAGACATTTAAAACTTTCAAAAGTCACACATTCAAAAACCTGGGACTGGATAGATGAGTTTGGCCACTTGGAGCTGGTATCCTACTAGTGACTTATGCATGTGTAAGTTCCCCCACAGAAGTGATTGGACATTTTTGTTTGCTGCACAAGTCTGTATTCAGTTGAAGGTTGTGGAAAGCAGAATTTCACATGTCATGCCATTCTGCATTTCACATGTAGATCCACACTGCTTATTGCAATTGTGCGTTTCAGATTTGTTTGCACACTCAGTTGTTCAGTGTTGCAAATCCCTAATGCACAATCATCACCTAACTGTGTGAGTGTAAAGCTACATTCTGTCACCTTCATATGGTATGGGCTAACATACTGTGGTAGAGAAGAGAGCCAGTGTAGTGTAGAGGTTTGAGCATTGGATTACAACCCTGGAGACCAGGGTTTGATTCCCTACTTGGCCATGGAAACTCACTGGAAACCTTGGGCATGTCGCACACTCTCAGCCCCAGAAAAACCCTGATAGATTTGCCTTAGGGTCATCATAAGTTGGAAATGACTTGAAGGCACACAATAACAATATAGTGTGATACTGCAACCTAAATACTGTGAAGGTACCAGATCCCTTGTGACCTTGGAAACTAATTAGGGATCAGTTCTGGTTAGTACTTGGATGGGAGACTGCCAATTAAAACCAGGTGCTGTAGGCTATATTTCAGAGGAAGGAATTGGCAAAACCACCTCTGGGTACTCCTTGCCTAAGAAAACCCTATGAAATTCATGGGGTCACTATAAATCAACAGGTGACTTGATCTCTTGTTGATGTTCTCACCAGTGCTTGTGAAGCAATAAATCAAACTTGTTCTCTTTGGAGCCTTATCAGCATATGAGTCTTCTGTATAATAACTATCCTGACTGAGTATTACATATAGGATCCTGACCTTGGTTTCTCTCACATTCAGGTATTTTTCCTTCTTAAATCAAATTCTGTTTATCTGGAATATGAGGAAAATTGTGAATGTTAATGAATTGTTACCAAAAATGGAATGAAATTTTCACCTGTCCCTGGCAGATAACTTAGAATTGGTTGTTTCAGTTGACTGCTTGAATCCAATAACTGAATACAGTCAGCCCTCCACATTTGTGGGTTTCACTTTTGCGGATTTGATTATTCATGGATTGTTTGCTGTCACCTCTGCTGCCTCCCTATGCCATTTTTAATCGGGACTGCAAGCCTTGTGAGACTGAGAAACTGCCAATGAGGCTTGTAAGTCCCTATTAAAAATGGTGTGGGGCAGCAGTGGAGGTGGCAGTAAGCCCTACTAGCCACCCACTTCTGCCTTGTGAAGCAACCCTGATGTCTCAAAGCAATCCACAGAGGGTTGAATATGCTGATCATACTTGTGTGTGTGTGTGTGTGTGTGTGTTAAATTTGGTTTGGGAAGACCTAGAGCTATTTATAGTTTTTCCACTTTCATGGGGGTCCTGTGCCCCTAACCCTAGCAAATGTGGAGAGATGACCGTATTAAAAAGTTAACATGCTAGTATTATTGAAATGAATGAATGGGTTATTGTTGTAGTGATGTACTATTGCAATGGTGTACTGATCTACATTCTTAGCTGGCATCCTGTTCAGTGGTTATAGGATCATAAGCTGGACTTACAATCCTGTAACTTTTGGCATTCGTGTTTACATTCATTAATTACTGGATGTGACCCTAAAAAACTACCTTTCCAGCAAAGCAACACTCCAGTCAAAGAATTTCAGAGGTGCTGCTGATAAGGACAATGATGCCCAAGTGCTATCCCAATTGCAAGAGCATGATGAGAGATGCAGTCACAGAGATCTTGGAAAAGGAAGAAAGAAGAGACATAACCAGTAGGACCTTGTTTTTCAAGGTCAATTTGTTTGTGAAAACACCATCACTGGATACGGATGGTGGCTGAGTTTTGACCTAGACAGCCTTCAAGAACAGCGATGCACTATTTAAGCACCTCTGGCCCCTACTTTCCAATTTCCCCTAATCCCTTGTCTCCCCTCCCCTCTGAGGCTATTTGCAGCTTGGCCCACAATCGCCAGGCAATAGTGCCATTATAAGCTTCTTTAACAAAAGGCTTCCGTGATCATTTTCTAGCAACTTGAAGACTGACAAGATCTCCTCCTGTTACCCAGACACATTTTCTTGCTCCTTCCTGGGGATTTCTTTTCTTGTGCTTGAGGAGAAAAGTGCCTCACGGAGGGGCGACCTCTCTCGCTGTTGAGAAAGACCTTGCAGTGCACACGGGAGGGATGCGGGGGGAGAGAAAAGACAGACAGAAAGAATGAAGAGAGAACCAACAAATATGGCCATGTAAAAAACTCCTTCTGCAGAAAATTCAGAGTAAGGTGTCAGCTAGTTTTTTTTTTTTTTTTTTTGGATTCACTATAAAGCTGCCAGGAGGCTTCTTGTTGAGAATTCATTCAGTTAGAAAAGAAATAGTGGGACTCATATTAAGTCACTACTACATGCTGGTAGAAAACATGGAACATCCTTAACAGTAGTGACCATCTGAGGATGGTCTTAGGATGTGTTCACTCTGCTAGTGATATTGGCTGGGCTTACCATGTCTATCAATCTATTTATGTTAACAAAAACAACAACAACTGGGCCTCCCCATTTGCTGGGCTCTGGACCCCTGCAAAAGTGGCAAACATCAAAATGTGTGTGTGTGTATCTGTGGGAAGTTGGCAGAGACATGGTGGGGACAGTGGGCACCCAGGGTCCACACCAGGTCAAAAAGGGGTGGGTCAGGATGGTTCTTGCCCGTCGCTTTCCTTGGGCGTGGAGAGGCATCAGGAGAGGATTTTTGGTACTGAGAAATCATGGTGTGATTGTGGTGTGAGCCATCCTTAGCTGCCCAGGCAGTGATGGAGGAGGAGGAGGAAGATCAGAGATGGGTTTTTTAAGAGCTGTGCAGCCTGATTGGAGCAGCTGAGAGGGAAGGTTACCCTGGAAAAGAGGCACTTGAGGTGTGGGGCAGGGATTGGAGAAGCCTGCAAATAATTAAATCCATGAAAGTTAAACCCACAAATGTGGAGTGCCAACTGTATTTACTCTGTTATGCAAAAGTAACTAAAGAATTAATGTAAAATATGAGTAATGTTCTTGCTCTGACCTTCCAAGCCCACAGCTGGCAGCCACATCAGGTGAAGGAGGTCTGTCCAGTTGCCAGTTGGGGCACAAGGAGGATTCCAGCTCCATCCCACAAGTGAATGAGGCTGCAACAATCAAAAGCAAGATTCTTGCCATTGTTCCTCATCTCATTCTCAATCACTAGTGGGAGGTGGTTGGAAATATCATCCTTCTTGTACCTTAATCAGCAGCTGAACAGACCTCTTTCACCCATTCCAGCTGCTGGCTGTTAAGGTGGGCTGAGGGTCTTTACTTAGCCTTACAGTAGGACTACATGGTCTTAGTGAACATGGAACAGTTATAGATCTGTAATTCTAGGTTATGAACCTGTAACTACAATGCAGAATGCCAGCCTTCGATATTACTACCATTATTATTTATTTATCTCCAGCTTCTTTCCCAATAATGGGACTCAAGGCATTCTACAAATTATTAAAACTAGTACAGATTAAAACCATGCAAAAACATTGGTAACAAAAAAATAAATATAAAAGTTATTTTAAAAACGATTATACCATCTGTAGTATTAAAACTATTTAAAATTCATTAAAAAACAATATCTTTTAAAAAAGAAATGAAACAGCATGGCACACCACTAAAAGCTGATCACAGTAAATTCCTAAAAGCTTGATGGAATGGGAAAGTTTCACTTGCTGGCAGAAGGAGAGTAAGGAGGGGGCCATCCTAGCTTCTCTGGGAACAGTCTCCGTTTTTAATTCCTGCCGAACAAGCCTGAGAAGGCAGTGGAACAGAGAGAAGAGCTTCTCCTGAAGATCTTAGAGCTCTAAAAGGCTCATACAGGAAATCTTTCAGATCTCTCTCTCCCACTCCCTCCTTCTAATTATCTCATTTATATCCTGTTTTTCATCATACAACTAGTTTGGCATGGGTTACAGTATGCAATATATTCTTTTAAAGCCAATCTTTTTTAAAGAAAATCACAACAATCCATATCAATATTTCCAAATAAACCACCTATCAACTCTGTTGATCTATCACAGGGGTGGGCAAAGAATGGCCCCAGGGCCCCATGTGCCCCACAGCTGTTCTTGTGGTGCATAATACAGCTAACCCCTTGACCACCACCACCACCACCACCCATTTCTGGCCAAAAAGAAAAGAGAGAGAGAGTAAATTGCAATTCACCTTTTTACATAGGTCACAGCTCCCCCTTCTTTCACTTTTGAGGTTTTTGTTGTCATTTTTGGTAGTCCATGGGGTTCCTGGAACATCCCAGGGGAGCAAACTTGACCTTCCAGAGTGGACCATGCATCTTCTAACACAGTGTCACAATCTAATCAAATGTTCTGTTAAAAAATATTATCCTCACCTGCTGCAAAAGCTGATCAGTACTGACAGTGGTCAGACTTCAGAGGTAAAAAAAGTATTTGACAGCTGGTTTGCCACCACCAAGAAGACTCTATCCATAAGCCAGGATTTTGTTACATGATGGCATAACCAAAAAGGCCTCCTTAAGGTAGTCACACTCTAGGTCATTCAGGACTTCATATTTTAAAGTCAGTACTTTGATCTGGGCTTGGTGAATACACAACCAGTCAACATTTGCACGGCCACACCGTGGACAAGATGGAACCTCCAGGCAATCTTCACAAAGCCTCACACAAAGCACATTACAACAGTGTAACAACAGTGCTGCTAGAACATGAATTGTGCTTAGGCTACCTCTACCCAGGAAGAGCTCCAGCTGGAAAAGTTATTCCATGCTCCTATTGCCAAATTGATGTCTAGTGACAGGGTACCGTCACTGAGACTGGAATATTTACATTTCCTGAAAAATCCAAAGAAAATCTGCCTCTTAAAATACATTCAGAAATATGTGGCTGAGATCTTGTATCAAAGGCTGTGACACATAACTTACAACAGAGCTATGTTGCCAACATGATGCATAGCTGTGCTAGGGAATTGCGGTGATGAACAACAAGGCACTGCACAAATTGTCCTGTTGTGCAACTTAGGGCTCCCATTGCACCATCAGACACATTGTGCATTGGAGACAAATTATGTGTTGTGACTGTGGCACAGTGGCTATGCTCCTGACTCTGCTTGCACTATGGTCTTGATAGCTTAATTATGTCATTGCTGCCATCCTGAGAATATGAATGCTGGCCAACAGCACAATTCAACTTTAGGCTATTGTAAATTGGTTTACGATGACAAAACTTCTTAACAGGATACCAGGTGTGTTTTTATAAAGAGGAAAGTAGATTCAGATAGGTATACTTTGAGAGTATATGTCTGGAATCCTACTGGTGTCAATCACACTGGTAAGTTCCCTTACATATGCAGTTGTATTTTTTTTTATCTTTGTGCAACTCTGCAATGGATATAATTCAGTTCGTAAGTTGCATAAGTGGATTTTCAAAATGCAACCATTTCACATGGGCCTAAATTCTATTGTTATTCCTGATTGTAGTAGAGCCATTGAGCCAATTGGGTTTACCCTGGTGTTGACTTCCATTCAACAATTGATTAAATGTCCCAGCTGTAGGTGAGACTAACAAACTGGATTCCAGTCATGCATTCTTAGATGATGTGTAACTGTCCCTTAGTGCCTTTAGTGGACTACTTTATTCCTTGGGATTGTAGAAACAACCACTTTGCATGCCCATTACGCAGTGGGACAATAAACCAACACATTGACAGATACACAAAGACGCTGAATAATGTTAATATTCAGCAGAAGGACAGTGTAATGCAACTGCCATGTAATTATGTAGACTTATACTACATAAAGCACTATGTAGGATCTTGGTGTAAATGTTTGCAAAGACACATTTTGAGGGATAATTGCCAAAATCTGAGACTGTACTCTAGTATCTAGAAAATGGACTACTACTATCTCCTTCTAGCCTGCCATGAAGCCAAAAACTGCTTCAGAGGATTTTCTAGACCTCTGGAGCAGGTTTTAAAGATAGATGATAGGTTGTAGGGGCTGAATGTGTAAAATCTCATTCTGGCTGAAGCAGAGGAATCTAAGGGAAAGATATCAGTAGATCTCAACTAATGGGTTTAAAAATAAATATTTAAATGTGACTTTTTTTGTCCCAGAATATTTGAAAATAAAGAAAGCATATTCTCAAATCCGGAAATGGAATAGAATGGCTTACCCAGAACAGGAACAGAAGAGTGGCAACTCATGACTACTTAGGACTGAATTTCGAAGCCTTCCATCTTTCTGTTGCTTTTGGGCTAAATCCAGTTGCTAGTACCAAATGAAATATTTATGTACTGAGAAATATTTTTACCCCACCCTTTTATCATGAGATCTTAGAGTGGCAAACAGATAAAACAATATAAACAGTTTAGACAATTCCAAATTAAAATTGGTGTAACTTTTTTAAAAGACACATTAAATGTTCAGACGTGTCAAAACAGCTTTAAAATGCTGTAAGACCTTTCAAAAAAGGCACATGTTTACAAGTAAATTAGACCCCAAAGGTCTAATAAAAAAGCCATGTCTTGACCCAATGCTCACAATAAAAAATAAAATAAATAAATAAATAAATAAATTTTTAAAAGGTTGGCACAAGTTGGGCCTCCAAGGGGAGGGCATTCTAGAAGTGGAAAGGCACAGCTGATAAAGTCCCTCTCCTGAAGACTCACCAAGTGTACACTCAGGGCCTTATCACACCAAAGTGTCATACCATCAGAGCAAAGCATTATTCCTGGTTCAGGATTAGTCCTGTCGCATGACATTTTTGCTCACCAGCAGCTATTGCATTGCAATCCACTTGAAATGTGCTCTTTTTTCATGCTGTAAATAATCCATTAATGATCCCCTTTCCCACCATTAACTGTGGGAGCGCAGTTTCCTCATAGTGCTTCCTTCCGTAGCTGATCCAGCATTCCCACTTACTCCCTCCCTCAGCTATTCCCAAGGAGGTCTCTGCCCAATAGCTTCCACATCAATCAGGAGGTGTGGAACAGGGAAAAGCACTCAACAATGATGCTGTAATGTGAAGGGAAGAACAGTGTGAATGACGCTACTCATCCACAGATGTTAAAAGGATGTAATAGAGAATAACCTGATACCATCAGGAGAATGGCTACAGTGGGATTCCAAAAGAACAACATGGTATCAAGGTATGGTGTGACAAGGCTCTTAGTTAAGTTCCATTCATTGAGTGGGTCTAGTGGAGCTGGGCTAGTTGTTACCTTTAGTCCAATGTCTTTCCACCTATGTATGTTCTGTCACACTCATGGTGCTGCAGGAAAATTTCTCAACCCTGGTCTCTCCTTGGTTTCTCTCCGCTTCCCTCATCTCATCTTTGAGGGGACAAGCATTGTTGAGAATCCCAGCTTTAAATGGTTACAAACATTACTGCACTATGTCAGCTGGATGGGAAATTTTAAGGAGCAGCATCAAAATAAAATATGGTTCAAATTATCCCCATAGGCTTTCAAAAACCATATAAAAGAAATGGGGTTGCAGCCTGTGCTCCTTTATTCAGAAAAGGTGTAGCCCTGTCATGTCCACTTAGAACTTCAGTCATGTTATTTTTACACCTGCATTAGCAAAGCCCACCACGGCTCCCCACCTCTCACATCTGGAGAGATGATAAGCTTTCAGCTGGATCTCTAAAACCCCTTACTATGCAGTACCTGGTGTGCTTTTTGCTTTGTAAAAGATGTTGTGGACTTAAAAAACAATAATATTAGAGCAGTAACAACAACCCCATAGACCACCTGGTGGAAACATTAAACATTAACATTGACAGTTGAAGAAACACACGTCCCCACATGCTAAATCCCTCTCTGTCAGGCACACCCCATGTAAATTCTTCAGTGGGTACAGCTCTTGAAATGTTAGGAGCTTCTGTGTTGACTGACAGAGGCTGTGTGAGGCAAAGAACAGGGAAACGTATCTTTCTCTCTAATTCACTGGGTTTATACACAGCAGGCCAAAGGATATAAGACATCGGGATATCTGAAATGTCTCTGTTTTGGCTGTGGGAAAGGTCTAGATTTGATCAAAGCCATGGTTAGGAAGGTAAGGGTTACTAATGGGAGAATTTGTCAGTGTCACTAATAAAAACAACAATGAAAATAATTTATATCCCAAATTTTCCCTAAAACTAGGATTCAGAGTAGCTTACAAAAATTAAAACAAGTACAGATAAAAGCACATATAAAGATCTAAGTAAAAATGTAGAAATGGTTATTGTTAATATGCATCTAAACTATCAATCAAATTAAAACCATTTAAAATAGCAGTTCTTAAACTGTGGTTCGCAAATCCCAGGTGGGGGGCTGTGATGACCTCACATGGGGTCTGTGAAGGCTTGAAGAATTGTTATGAATGTTTGTAGTTAAAATAGAAATGAAAGAAGGAAGGAAGGCGGATAGACAGACACAAGATGGACGATCATACACTGATCTCAAAGAGCAGGAGTCTTTTGCTGGTGATAGACATCATTTGTAGAAAGTTTCATTACAATATCTCAGACTATTCAAAAGGTGTGAAAAGTTATGAAAAGTTATGAAAAGGTACTTATTTATCCCTTCTTTCCCAATTTGAAAATATTTGATGAGCCACTTTAAATAAATAGTTCATCCACTTAGAGTTTTGAGTTGAGTTAATTCTTGGTGGTTTGTGGCAACAAAAGTTATTTAAGGGCAGTCCATGATAAAGAAAAGGTTAAGAACCACTTTTAAAACATTAAAAAGACAGTAGATAAAATATTATATGAGAGAGAGACACACACACACGCACTTCATGTCCACACAATGACTCTGCCGCATTTTCCTGTTGCAATCCCAGCAGCACTTTTGCCAGGACGGAAACATTATAGGAATGCTCCCCTCTGCACCCGTCCGACTGCCTGCAGAAGAGAGCGTGAGGGACATACTCTTTCTTTCTGCACTGCAGCCAGCGTTCTTCCCATGTTGCAGTGGGGAAGGAAGCATGTGGTCACACTTCCTGCCCTTCTGCATGGCAGGTAAGTACAGGAATGTCATGCGATCGCGGGTGTTTAATGGATTTAATCTATTTAAGTGAATATCCCGCAATGGTGACACATGGGGACGAGATGGCAGTGGGACCGCAATGACGTTGTGTGAATGCACAACCTGCAGAGTGCTGACATCCTGTCCGCATAGCAAGACTGCAATGCTATGTGGGAATGGCCATAGAGTGTGTGTGTGTGTTGTAGTGGTCCGAGCATTGGATGATGACCCTGAAGACCAGGGTTCGATTTCCTGTTCAGCCATGGAAACCCACTGAGTGATCCTGGGTGTGTCACACACTCTCAGCACCAGAAAACCCTATGATAAGTTTGCCTTAGGATCACCATAAATCAGAAATGACTTGAAGGCACACAACAGCAACAGATAAAAATCAATAGATTAGCACATTATTTAAAGCAGTTCTAAAAGCCTGCCAGAATAGAGAAGCTTCTATTCTGTGGAAGAGTAGCTGGACACATATCTCTAATATAAAAGGCAGAACGGCTATGTATATCATTTACTGGGCAGAATGAAATGGATGGCGTAGCCGCATCCATATCCTACTGGTGGGCTTCCCATAGGCTACTGATTGGCTACTGTTCAGATAGATTTTTGGACTACTTGGACCTTAGGTCTGATCCAACATGGCTCTTCTTATAACATTAAGAGTCATGCGTGTGGGGTGAAAAGATTTTGCTCAGGATGGAGGTGTGCCATTGGTTTATGTGGGGCTACCCATCCCTCTGAGGAGTCAGTCATACATTCTGGGACCTCACCTAAGCTCAGCATTACTTATGGAGGTGTCAATGGGTTAGAAGAGGTTTCAATCAGAAGACAAGATTTGCAATCATATGTAAAGGCTCAGAAGTAGTTCACAAAAGAACAGCACAGTTTAGGAGCATTAGTTGTGGTTACTTTTTGCATTGTACTTATAACAGCAATCAGAAGTGGTCAAGTAGTTGCTTGCTTTATAAGCGAAGGAATATATAAGTGCCTTTTACAAATGTACATAATTTGCGGGTCCACACAGAATTTATGAAAGTTGGCTTTTGGACTACAAGTGCTAGAATCCCTCTGTTGGTTGAGGGTATCTGGGATTTGTTGTACACAGATCTTCCAAGGTATGGGCCCATGGAAGTACTAAATACAGTACAATAGGTATTAAGGGCCATACTAGGCATGACTTGAGATAATCATGTTGTATCTCTCAGCCTGTTCTTTTAAAATAATGGCAGGGCACAGGAAGGAAGAGTTTCTGAATCTGGTTGGAGCTCTGAACAAAGAAAGGTATATTTAATTCTTTTCTTGCAGGGACTTGGTCCCAAGGTATACTCTTAATGTCTCAGGGTGGCTCTTCTCCCATTGGAAAGATTCACAGGTGGAAACCTCTCCATGCCATATGATTCTGACATTTGAATTCAAAGTTTTTCTTAAAAAGGAGGAGGGGGGAGGAGGTTAATACAAAGCTGTAAATACATTTATACATATCAGTATCCTAGCAATTTTTGTTGTCCTGTCCACCACCAGCATACCTGTGTTAAAAAGAAGAAAAATCCCTAGAATTCATATCAAACCTGAGAAAAATTGGTTCAAAATCCACAATGGATCTGGGATGGCAAAAAATATATATTTGGGGATTATTTTTACTTTTGGTTTGTAGTAGCATGCAGAAGGCTTTGAAACAGGGTTCACTGATTAAATTGTATGTGTCTGTCTCCAATAAGCGTCTAAAAGATAAACTGCAGTGTCCACTTTGACATAATTATTATGCCTTCCTCGGTCCAGTAAAAGTCACTGTCTCCAACCTGCTTCTATGAGAAAAGACTTGTGGCTATGAGATCTTTCTCCCTTTGGATAAGAAAACAGCTTAGGGAAGACAATTTTTGATTAGGAAAAAATGCGTCCTGTAAGAAAAGGAATATGGACCTTCTCTAGGGATGTGTAAGAGTTTTGTTTCAGTTCATTTACCAAAATTTTTGATATGTTACTGTGAAATTTAAAACAGCTGAATGTTTTACATACTGAAACTGACAGATTTGTCTGTCCAAGACAAGGGCCTAAAGTATGTAACTCTGAAAAGTCTGGGTTTGGATCCCTGTGTATTCAGCCATTTTTGGCATCTTGAAGCATGGTTACCACCTCTTTTTCCCAAAATTGACTCATGTTTAGTTTGTCGTCTACTAACACCTCTAGATCCATTTCACATGTACTGCTTTCAAGCCAGGTGTCACTCATCCTACATTTGGTCATTTCATTTTTCCTGCCTAGATGCAGTACCTTTCATTTATCCATGCTGAAATTTATTTTCTAAGTTGTAGCCTAGTTCTCCAATCTGTCAGGGCCATTTTGATTTTTGATTCTGCCCTCTGGAATATTATCACCACACTCCCATTTGATGTCATCTATAAATTTGATAAGCATGCCTTCCATTCCATCATCTAAGTCATTTATAAAAAATTAAACAACACCAGACCTAGAAATCAAGATATACTACATTCATGGCTCCCCTGATCTACCAAACTTGTAACTTGATCAAAACAAGTGATAAGATTTGTAGCTATCCTTACTAGAGCCATTCATGATTCCCTACTCCATGAATTTATCCAAGCCTCTTTTAAAGCCATCCAAGTTGGCAGTCATAACCACATTCTATGGCACTGTATTAATTAAGAACTGTATATAGCATCTGTCTTGAATCTTATCCCATTTAGCTCCCATGGATAACTCTAAGTTCTGTTCTGGTTCTCCCAGGAATGTGGTCCAGTACCTTGTTCATCTTTTCTGATTCCTTCCCAGCTCTACAATATCCCTTTTTAGGTCCAGTGATCAGAACTATTGAGTCTTTCAGATGTCATGATACCTTGATTTCTATAACAGAAGTAGGATATTGGCTGTTTCATTTTCAACTATTTTTTCTAATTACGCCCAACATAGGTTACCCTTTTTAAAAGAATATTGGGTAAGCATTTTCATTTAACTTTCTACCACAACTCCAGCACCCCTTTCCTTGTCAGTCACTGCCACCAGCTCAGAATCAGTATATATGTGAATTTTGGATTTTTTTTTTCTCCCCAGCTGATCTTCTCCTATCCTTAAGCCTCTTCCATCTTCTCTGGAATGGGCCTCAGCTTGGTTTGTCTTATGGAATTAGATCACAGGGATGAATAACTGTAAGGCCCTGAGAGGCAATTTTTCCCCCTTGGAACCTTTATGAGCTGCACAAACTGCCAAAAAAAAAAAAAAAGGGCAGAAGCAGAGGCAGAAGCAGAAACAGAAACAGACAGAAAAGAAAAGAAAAGAAAAGAAAAGAAAAGAAAAGAAAAGAAGGCCATTTCTGCACCTCACCAGTTTCTGCTGACATCCTGTTGCAATCTTGGCAGTACCTTCGCTGGGATGGGATCACGATAGGAATGTTCCCCTCTACACCCAGCTGGCTCCCTGTGGAAGGGAGCATGAGCGACATGTGCCTGACTTCCCCAGCTCATAGAATCATAGAAATGTAGAGTTGGAAGAGACCCCAGGGGCCATCCAGTCCAAACCCCTTCCATGCAGGAACACACTCAAAGCACTCCCAACAGATGGCCTTAGGTGGCCTCTTTCCCATGCTGTGCTGGGGAAGTAAGTGTGTGATCACGCTTCTGCCTCTTCTGCATGGCTGGGGGTGATGAGAACATTTGTGTGATCACTGGTGCTTAATGGATTTTTCCATTAAGCAAATATCCCACAGTCACAATGCGTGGGAACTCATTGGCTGTGGGACCACCACGGCATCAGGCAAAAGCTGCCACTGTGTCCCCATGTTGGGGCTGTGATGCTATGCAGAAATGGCTGAAATCTGGAAGTAGCCATAAGTCCCCTTTTGGTTTCCAAAACAGGGATTTTTTTTTAATTTGTTGTTGTTGTTGAGCACTGCAGGGAAGCCCTGCAACCTGTTTCAGATATATCACCTCTGCTGATGGATTCTGGATAAGGGAACCCCTTCCTCTTTCTTTTTCTCTTCTTTTGCTTCCTGCTTCTCTTCCTTCTCTTCCTTTGGCCAATAAAAGGACAGTTCAGGGAGCCCAGAGAGGCTGAGGGTCACTAAACCACTTTTGGAGACCTCAGTGTGGCTAGTTTTAAATTCAGATGATGAAGAGCAGAGGAAGATGACTTCTCACTTCACCCCCTAAGAATGGAAAGAATATTCAAAAATATTTTTAGAAATTTGAAAAATGTGGGGGGGTTGAGTATCAAGAAACCTTGATAAGAATCTTCACAGTTCACAACTTGTGTCTTATTCTGCTCGAAATTTGCATGTAGTTGTTTGACATAGAAAAGACAATTTTCTCTGCAGGATACAGCATTTTCTACACAGAATTTTCCATGCAGAAAAAGGTGTTTCCTGAGCTGTTTTCTGTACAAAAGTGTGTGTGTGTGTGTGTGTGTGATTTTCTTTTTCCCCCTCAAAAAAATCTCCCAAATGATTTTAATAAAAAATATACAAAAAAAAAAAAAGCTCCCAAATGAAAAAGATCAATGAAAATTGCACAATCTCACCCAGCAGGGAGAAAATTTTGGAAATTATTCTTGCACATGAGGGGGAAAAAAAAGATTTGTGTCCCTAAATGAAGCTGCCTTCTCACCAGAATATGTAAACGTAGACTATAAATTATTGCTTCGTCTCAGTTGGTGAGAAACCTGAAAAAAGGGCTGTTCTTACTAGTGGAGTTCATAAAGACAGGGAGAGCTGGAGAGGAGCTGCAGTTGCCCAGGCTAAAGATTAGTCCCTTTTCACCTGAATTAGGTAGTAAAACCTTCAGTTATTTATTTTGGAGAATTAAAAGGATAAATTTCTTACAGTGGAATTTATATTCTTTATATAGGGCTTTAAGGTTTAGATCAGGGCTTTCCAAACGGTGTGCCATGACACGTTAGTGTGTCACCTGAAGTGTGTAGGTGTGTTGCTTACAATCTTGGAAATGTATGTCATTATTTATAAATCATATGTTTTTAAAAATATATGAAAGGTTTTCATGAGATATGTTGTGTCCCCATACATTTTGTTATTACAATGTGTCTGTATCTCTTATAAGGGATTAGTTTAACCTCTGGTTTGCTAGTAAAACTGAATTACTGTGTCGCGAAATGATGCATTTTTAAAAAGTATGTCACCAACATGAAAAGTTTTGAAAGCTCTGGTTTAGATCCAAGGTTACAATATAGTTGAGCATCATACAGAAGAGTCCTATAGTCAAGTCCTGCGTTGGCACCTCACTGACTACATGGAACTTAGGGATTGTATCTAATGTGTTCAATTTATTATATAGTTTACTGTAATTTTGGTGAAGGGCTTTAAACTGTGGTCATCTTTGCAATATTCATTTATAGTTGGCAACATGGAACCTAGAAAGATGTACACATGTAACATGTGTACGGTCCATGTCCTCTACAGGATTCTGATCTTTCTCCATGATCTTCCACCTCCCCAAGTGCCAGCATCATTTTTAAACCATTTTTGACGGCTTGAAGAGGGGCTGGAATTTGTAGAAGACAACGTACTCTCCTTTTTGTACAGGCCTTCACATTTATAAACATATTTATAATTTATAAATAAATTTATAAACATAAATTACTCACAGGGGGGAGAGAAAAGGCAGAGCTACTTAACACCTTCTTTGCCTCCGTATTTTCCCAGAAGGATACAAGCACTCAACCTGGCGGTTGGGGAGCAGGGGAGGAAGCAGAGGAAATGAGGCACTTAATAAGTAGAGAGGTGGTACAGGAATACCTGGCCGCATTGGATGAATTCAAGTCTCCAGGGCCAGATGAATTGCATCCTAGGATATTAAAAGAGCTGGCAGAGGTCATTTCGGAACCGCTTGCTATAATTTTTGAGAAATCTTGGAGGACAGGAGAAGTTCCAGCAGATTGAAGGAGAGCAAATGTTATCCCCATCTTCAAGAAGGGAAAAAAGAGGACCCAAATAATTATCGCCCAGTCAGCCTGACATCAGTACCCGGAAAGATCCTGGAACAGATCATTAAGCAGTCAGTTTCTAATCATTTAGAAAGCAACGCGGTAATCATGAGAAGTCAACATGGATTTCTCAAAAATAAGTCATGCCAGACTAATCTTATCTCTTTTTATGACAGAGTTACTAGCTTGATAGATGAAGGGAATGCTGTGGATGTAGCATATCTCGATTTCAGTAAGGCCTTTGACAAAGTTCCCCATGACATTCTTGCAATGAAGCTAGTAAAATGTGGGCTGGACAGGGCTACCGTTAGTTGGATTTGTAATTGGTTGACTGACCGAACCCAAAGGGTGATCACGAATGGCTGCTTTTCATCCTGGAGAGAAGTGACTAGTGGGGTGCCACAGGGTTCTGTCCTAGGCCCAGTGCTGTTCAATATTTTCATCAATGACTTGGATGAAGGAATAGCGGGCACGCTCATCAAATTTGCAGATGACACCAAATTGGGAGGGGTTGCTAATACGCCAGAGGACAGGATCAAAATTCAAAATGACCTGGATAGATTGGAGAGCTGGGCCAGGGCGAACAAAATGAAATTCAACAGAGAGAAATGTAAGGTCCTACACTTAGGCAGAAATAATGGAATACAGAAATGTAGGATGGGGGACACGTGGCTGGATAGCAGTACGTGTGAAAGGGATCTAGGAGTCTTCATAGACCACAAGCTGAACATGAGTCAGCAGTGTGATGCGGCAGCCAAGAAAGCCAATGCAATTCTCGGCTGCATGAATAGGAGTATGGTGTCTAGATCGAGGGAGGTACTGGTACCACTCTACTCTGCTTTGGTTAGACCCCATCTTGAATACTGTGTCCAGTTCTGGGCACCCCAATTCAAGAAGGATATTGACAAGCTGGAGCAAGTCCAGAGGAGGGCGACCAAAATGATGAGAGGCCTGGAAGCCATGCCCTATGAGGATAGACTTAGAGAGCTGGGTAAGTTTAGTCTGCAGAAGATGAGGTTAAGAGGGGACATGATAGCCATGTTTAAATATTTGAAGGGATGCCACGTAGAGGAAGGAGGGGACTTGTTTTCTGCTGCTCCAGAGACCAGGACAAGGAGCAATGGATTCAAGCTGCAGGAAAGGAGATTCCACCTGAACCTCAGGAAGTCAGGGCTGTCCGGCAGTGGAATCTGTTGCCTCGGAGTGTAGTGGAGTCTCCTTCCTTGGAGGTTTTTAAGCAGAGGCTTGATGGCCATCTGTCGGGATTGATTTGAGGGTGTTCCTGCATGGCAGGGGGTTGGACTGGATGGCCTGTGTGGTCTCTTCCAACTCTGAATTTCTATGATTCTATGATTCTATGAAATGGATAATGTCTGATTGGATCAGGGCTATTGGCACCTCATAACAAAACAGCCAGACAGTCTGCTCATTAACTGCCATGCAGTGACTTCAACAATAGTATGCTATGTCAGCAAGACTAGAATTTGGCCTACTATACACGGATGCAGGACCCATCATGGAGGAGATCAGGCAAAATTCCCATAGAAACTCTGTAGGGAACTTTTGCCTCAGTCAGAGCTTGAGGATGAAAGCCACGCTGGAAGAGAAAGGCATGTTCACCTCTAATTAGCACACTGCAGAAGGCTTCAACAAGTGGTAGGTTAGGTCATCTCAGATGAGCAGGAAATAAATCTCAGGCAGGGATCATTTTTTTTAATGAATGCCTCACAATTGGCTCTCCAACCAGCTTGGATAATAATAATTGATACAGGGTTCTTGTCAAGCCAGACATCTATAAATGAAATCCTCCTCACACAACAGACCTGCCTATTCTCAAGGGTAAGTCACAAGTGCGCATAAGCCCTGTGCCAGTCAAAGCAGGGAAACCAATACTAGGGATGTACGCCATACTGAGAGCAGTATTCAATGCCGTCTTTCTTGCCATGGGTGATAGGGAGATTGTTCACCACTGCAGCTTGCTCTCTACATGTCCAGTCTGTTGCACAACCTTAGCTGAACGGTGAATGAAGAGGTTGCTGTCAACTGTCCATCTTCATAAGATGAGAGAGTTTGGGTATTATTTTTATGTGGGACTAGGATTATGTTCTGTGCTGTTCCCTTTGTGGTTGTCAAGGCCAGTCTTAGCTCAGCAAGAAATGCCATGTCTGTAACCTTGAGTGAATAAATTATGACTGACACTTTGCTTCTTAAATATGTGCATATTCTGGAGCCCTAGGAGCTGTTGGCTGTCACAATTTTATACTGCCAGCCCAGAGTTTGTGCGGCTTGATGTTCCTGTTAGTCACAAGGGCTTTCTACTCATTGGCATTAGTCACTTAGCTCTGGCTGGCAGAAGTTCTTGTGCTGGAGCAGTTGGGTGACCTTTCTGTTTGTTAACACTGGCTGTTCCAGTAGAGGCTATGCAGCCTTCCAGCATCATAGTTCTCTGTCAGGTCAATGCAGTTACTTTTGAAGAAAGCAAGAATCACATCCTACCCTGCCAAGAAAATCAAGGGCCATTTCCGCACTAGACTGTTAATAGCGCTATGATTCAACTTTCAACATCCTATGGAATCCTGGGGTTTGCAGTTTTGGGAGGGGGCAGCCCCTCTCGAAACTGCAAACCCCAGGATTCCATAGGATGTTGAAAGTGGAATCATAGCACTATTAACAGTCTAGTGAGGAAATGGCCAAGGACTTGGTGCAAGAAGCAGAGTTTTGAGATCCTGGGGGGAAGGTTTTCTCTTGATCCCACCACTGTCACAGCACCTGGTGCAAGTCCTGTTTGATGGGGACATGGGAGGAGACCTTTTTGGTGGCTGCTCCCAGGCCAAAGGACTCTGTCCCAAAAGAGGCTAGGCAGCTCCCTTCTCTGCTTTCCTTCTATGGGCAGGCAGAGACTTCTTTATTTAGAAAGGCTTTGGCCCTTAACTAGATGTTGTGAAAGGATTTTTATTGCATTTTGTGTGTGTGTGTGCTATTCATTTTACTCATGCATTATGTTTTAAATGCACTGAAACTGTACTTCATTCAGTGCTATTTTAATCTGATAGTTAATTTAACTGGTTTAAATTAAAAACAGACACATGGGGCTGAGATCCTGCATCAGATATCATCGTCGTTGTCATCGTCATCATCATCATCAAGTACATGGCGTTTTACAATTAATCAAAAAACAGTGGGTCTTGCCAAAGGCATACTGTTTAAACTGTATGCATGCGCGCGCACACGCGCGCACACACACACAGACACACACGTACATACAGAAGGAAGGAAGGAATAATAATAAACATATACCATACTATTGTACAACAAATTATCCAGATAAAATAACAAAAAATACAATATAATATAAAGCAAACTGACAAATATACAAGATCAAAATAGACAAGATTATAAAACAGTGTTAAACTAGAATTCCAAACTCATTGAGAGGATTATCGCAAACTCATTAATGTCAGGGGTTTCCATCTAATCCTTTTGAACTTATGACCTGACCTAGCCCATGCTTACAGCCAGTGTCCTGCTTCCACATGTTTTTACAGTCATGTGTGCTTAGTTTTTATAAAATGCTATTTTTTTTGCCAATTGTGCCATCCTGCAGAATGGTGTGTGTGTGTGTAAGGGTGTGGTAACAGCTTGCTGGAGTTGCTTCTTCCTTGGACAATGGATTGCGCCAGACTAGTTCTCGCTTTTCCATTTTGCTCTTCTTTGAATAAGAGGGAAGAATGAGATGCAGTCCCCACCCCCATGGCCCTTGGTCTACTGGTCAATGGCAACAGAGAGGTATAGTTTAACTTCTGTTTAATTCCCCAGGGCAATTCACTATATATTTGTATGTAGCAAACACAGACTAAGCCTTCTTTGAGGTTGGTCTAAAGAGCCATGAATTCTCATAATATAGTCCTTGGGTTTTGCCAGTGGTTGCTGTGCCCAAATCCATTCATTCCATTCATTTTTGGAGCAGTGGTTGTAGCAATTCCTGGGATCTAGGTGAGGGCTCTTCCAAGTTTTTTTTTCCCAACTGGGGCATGACTTGCTGGACAAGTCCTATGGTTTGAAAGGCAAGATTTATCCTCCCTAATAGCTATTTTTTTTTTTTAGTTATAGTGCAAAAGTGCTATTTCACTGCTGCTGTATAGAGTTATAACTAAAAAAAATAAAAGAAGAGGAAGAGAATGGAGCGTACACTTTGGAATTAAAATGAAACCCATTTGAGGGTGGATATAAAATATTGCAGTTGTTACTGGAGAAGAAAATAGCCCAGGAGAGAAGCTGAGTGTTCTATCTCAGTCCTGGCACAGCTGATAAATCAAACAAAACAAACTGAATATCTCCCAGGTTGTTGCTTACTTCCAGGCAGTAAGCAAGGAGTCATAAATAAAGCCCAACATAAACAAAGTCTGGCAGGGTTTCATGGTAAGGGAGTGTACACGGTCAATCCATGCATTTGTCAAGGCATCCAGCAAGGTAGCAGGACAGATAAGTTCTGACAACTCCTGGAGGGGAAGGACCCCAGCTAAATAGATCCAAAGCCTAATGCAGCTGTGCCTTGATTGATTGATGTCGGTTATAAATTCTGAGAGAGCAATGCTGAGCCTCTCTTTGCTGCCTGTGCTGTGCAAAGCTGGGTCCAGGTAAGTGTTCTTCTGTATGTGAAGAGGCAGGACTCTCTGTTGGAGCTGGCACCATCCCCTGTTCTGTTTCCGGCACTGTAACCTCTCTCTGTACAGCAGGCCCTGACATGCCCCCTGTTTCAGCCTCTGGCATGCCCTCTGAAGCAGACTGCTTCAGACTCTGAGTCAGAGTCTATGCTCTGAAATCAGGGCATGACACCGAGCATGTAATGGACTGATACCACAGAATGAACATAATCTTTATACAGTTTTCTGTTTAGAGAGTGTGACTTGCCCTAGGTTTCCCCGTGGCTTTGCATGACTGAGTGGGGATTCAAACTCTTATCTCCTGGAGTCCTAATCCAATACTCAAACCACTACACAACTATGGTTCTCCTGATGCTGCTACCTGGATAAAAACTGCTGATCCCTCATGAACTCTCCTTTTGTCATCTGAGAATGGCCATTTCCGCCATATATACAGTGCTATTATTTCACTTTCAACACTTTCCACTTTCCTGTGGAATTCTAGAGTTTGTAGTTTACTGAGGCTGAAGAGCTCTGTGGCTGACAATTGTAAATGCTCCTCCCTAAACTGCAAACCCCAGGATTCCATAGGCTGTTGAAAATGGAATAGTAGCACTAGAACAGTGTAGTGCAGAAATAGCCATAGTCACGAGTGATCTTTGCTACATACCAGTAAAGCAAATTTCTTCTTTAAGGCTGTATAGTGTGTAGACTCTGTTTAGAAAGTAAACCACCTCCTCCCCAAGCTACTCATCTCATTTCTCTCTTATCCATAATCTTAATAAAGCTTCTTAATTTGGAACCTGTGGATTTGACTGTATATTTTTAGCCATGAAAGGGTTTTCTCCCTGTCTGCCAAATTGCTCCTTCTTGGAACATTCAGGAATGCCTGTCAGGAAACTACGATTGGCTGCCGTTCCCCATATTCTGTATGTAAGAAAACATGTCAGCCTTTAATATTTTCTTCAGGATATGTGTAAGCCTTAACTGTGGGAAAAGCCAGCATGGTCACGGTAAACACTGGAAGCCACGGCTCAGGGTGTGAAACAACCCAGAACCATGATTTATTAATCCAAGAGCTAAAAATGGCAAGCATTATATTTTTAAACATTGGCTGCTTCAATGTACAATAATGAAGAAAGGAGTAAGAAAGGAAAAGAAGAGGCTCAAACACAATTTTTGTAACAGCAATTATCGGTATATTTCAGATAGCACAGCGTGAAGAATCAAAACTGAAGGCAGATTTGAGAGCCAAATGTGAAGAAAGAAACAGAGTAGTCTCTCTCTCTCTCTCTCTCTCTCAGCAGATAGATAGATGATAGATAGATAGATAGATAGATAGGTAGATAGATATGAGAAAAGGCAAAATAAAAGAGTTTTAAAAAGCAGAAATGGGGTCGATGTCTGCAGAAAGCTCATGTACTTATGTGAGATGTGAATGATCCGTTCTTGGGTAGGATGTTATCTCTACGTGATCTGCAGAATTTCTTCTGTCATCTGTGGCAAGCGTACAAAAGCAAATTAAAGTCTTAAGGGGGGAGGGAAAAATCAATAAAGGGATGGAGAAGAGAAAAATATGGCGGGAAAAGGGCCTTTCAATAGCTGTATGATGGTCTCCGGAATGACTGAAGGCAAGGCGATATCGCTCAGCTCTTAGGAGAAGCAGCCTTGGAGGGGGAAGGGAGATGCTCCCCAAATCAAAACAAAACACAAAGAGGTTCTTTCTCTCCTGTGTTCCTGGGGGAAATTTGCCAGTTGGCCACCACTGGTTGAAGCAACCTTTCCAAAAGCAGATACAGAATATTTTTCAGTTCCTGAGGCAGACAGCCTGGGCAGCCCAGCTGACAGGGAAAAAAAAATGGACACAAAACATAATTTTTAAAACAGAAGGTCTTCAGTAATGGGAGACAAACATTCCTGAAATGCATTTGGGCTACTGCTTTCATTCTTCCCATGCATCCTGATTCATTGTCAGGGCCATTCCCAATGCCACAGCACAGGCAGCATGTTTCGGACATTGAGAGGGTCTCTATCTATTGTAGGGGTGGGTAATGTGTGGGAGTGCGGGGCAATTCCCAGAGACCCACATAGGTTGCACCCCCACATAAACCCAGTGACCTCTTCTTCCTCTGTAACCCTTCTCAAAATGGAGACAGGAAGTGAAATTACATTACTTCCTGTCACCATTTTGAGATGGACTGCTCTTAATACACAGGTATTCAAAAGTAGTACAGGATACTGAGATGCTTGTGGGGGCATGGTGCGGGTATTTTTGTACACTTTCATTCATTTAGGAGATTTTCTGCATGGTTCGGTGGCACCGATTACCCCAAAAGAATGCTAAATTTTTTTAAAAAATGGGACAGCTTTAGGGGAATTGTGGTTAGCTTTTGGGGTCATAAAAGTAGGGTCCAGGTGCCACATGTGGCTCACAGGCCAGGCTTTGCACATCCCTGGTTGTAGTAAGTGCACAGGCATGTGTAAGCATAAGCACAAAAAATGTACAGTCACTCTGACCAACTTCCTGCACTAGAGTTGGGCAGCATCAGTTTAAGCATATGGAATTAGCTATTGGTTGTGCTACGTAGGAATGGAGGATAGCTAGGTACATGTTGACCAGGAATATGTATCCATGTGTGCAACTTTACTTTTGTGACCTTGAACTGAATGCAGATGTTGCACATTGGACAAAATGTCCACCCATGTCCATGGGGGAACTTATGCACGGGCAAGAAACAAACAGGATTCTTCCCTCTGCAGGTGTTTAAGAGAGCAAGAACAGGAATGAAGAAGCAACTTTCTCCTCGTTATACACACATTCATGGATATAGGAAGCAACCACACTTCAGTGGCAAGGTACCCAGAGTTTCTTGCAATGAAGCTAGTAAAATGTGGACTGGACAGGGCTACTGTCAGGTGGATCTGTAACTGGTTGACTGACCATTCCCAAAGGGTGCTCACCAATGGCTGCTTTTCATCCTGGAGAGAAGTGACTAGCGGGGTGCCACAGGGTTCTGTCCTGCGCCCAGTGCTGTTCAATATCTTCATCAATGACTTGGATGAAGGAATAGAGGGCATGCTCATCAAATTTGCAGATGACATCAAATTGGGAAGGGTTGCTAATATGCCAGAGGACAGGATCAAAATTCAAAATGACCTGGACAAATTGGAGAGCTGAGCCAAGGCTAACAAAATGAAATTCAACAGAGAGAAGTGTAAGGTCCTACCACTTAGGTAGAAAAAAGGTAATACAGAAATATAGGATGGGGGATACGTGGCTGGATAGCAGTATAAGTGAAAGGGATCTAGGAGTTTTCATAGGCCACAAGCTGAACATGAGTCAGCAGTGTGATGCAACAGCCAAGAAAGCCAATGCAATTCTCGGCTGCATGAATAGGAGTATGGTGTCTAGATCAAGGGAGGTACTGGTACCACTCTACTCTGCTTTGGTTAGACCTCATCTTGAATACTGTGTCCAGTTCTGGGCACCCCAATTCAAGAAGGACATGGTCAAGCTGGAGCAAGTCCAGAGGAGGGCGACCAAAATGGTGAGGGACCTGGAAGCCATGCCCTATGAGGATAGACTTAGAGAGCTGGGGATGTTTAGTCTGCAGAAAAGAAGGTTAAGAGGGGACGTGATAACCATGTTGAAATATTTGAAGATATGCCATGTAGAGGAGGGAGAGAGCTTGTTTTCTGCTGCTCCAGAGACCAGGACAAGGAGCAATGGATTCAAGCTGCAGGAAAGGAGATTCCACCTGAACCTCAGGAAGAACTTCCTGACGGTCAGAGCTGTCTGACAGTGGAATATGCTGCCTCGGAGTGTAGTGGAGTCTCCTGCTTTGGAGGGTTTTAAGCAGAGGCTGGATGGCCATCTGTCGGGAGTGCTTTGAGGGTGTTCCTGCATGGCAGGGGGTTGGACTGAATGGCCCCGGGGTCTCTTCAAACTCTACATTTCTATGATTCTATGATACCTGATTTGCAGCAAGAACCTCTCAGGTCACAGATGAGTAAAACGTCTTTGGAATTCCCAGGTTTTGTTCCTGTATAAAATCAAACAGAAGATGCCTCCGTACAACGAACTTTCGTCTGGTAGCCATTCAAAGAAGGATTGCACCCAAAGGAGAAAGTATGCTGGAAGTTCTCTGTGTTGTACAATGTAGCTGTAGGCAAGAGAGTTTTATCTTTCTTTTTTCTTTTTAAACAAAGGTAAGGAGTAGCCTTTAGCACACTAAGGAATAGCCTTCAGCACATGTTTTGGGGCTTCAATCAAAATTGGGGTATGGATATAGTACATCTGCTATATCCTTGTGCCAAGTCACATAACCAAAATATTGAAAAAAGATATATTTCTCTTTTGACTGCTTTCAACATTAACTCATAGGTAGTGGCTTTTTCACATACCCCTTGCAAATGTTCTTCCTTCTTCCTCATCAATAAGAGATCCCTGCTCCCTATGCATCCAATAGCTAGCTCCTGGAAAACCTTTGTAGTTCCTTTGATTTGTAATAGATTGAGGCCTGCTGTTTGCATTCTCAACATCAGCCTCAGCTAGGGCCATTTCCGCACTAGACATTTATAGCGCTATGATTCCACTTTCAACATCCTATGGAATCCTGGGGTTTGCAGTTTCAGGAGGGGCCAGCTGTTAAAAGTGGAATCATAGCGCTATAACAGTCTAGTGCAGGAATGGCCTATGATTTAATGATTCTATGACTATATTACTGCAGAATCATTGCAGAGACTTGAGATGGGGTGAGGCATGATTCCATAAGACAGAATAGATAGTAGGGTGGCCATGTGTCCAGCTGGCCCCTCCCAAAACTGCAAACCCCAGGATTCCATAGGATGTTGAAAGTGGAATAATAGCGCTTTAAATGTCTAGTGCGGAAATGGGTTAGCACACCACTCTCCTCAAATATGGCTGCTACTGCTTGTTTTGGTATTAAACGACAGCTTTGCCTTTTTCCTACTTGCTCTGTCTTGACATCTTCTCTACCAAGGCTGCACATATGGCAAAACCATGACAGTGCTAAAAAACATTCATAGAATGATAGAGTTGGAAGAAACCATGAAGGTCATCCAGTCCAACTCCATTCTGCCATGCAGGAATACTCCATCAAAGCATTTCCAACAGAAGGCCATCCAACCTCTGTTTCAAAACCTTCAATGGAGGAGACTCCACCACATTCCCAGGCAAGATATTCCACTGTCAAACTGCTCTTACCTCCAGGAAGTCCTTCCCAATGTTTAGATGGAATTTCTTTTCCTGAAGTTTGAAGCCATTGCTCTGTGTCCTAGTCTCTGGAGCAGCAAAAAACAGGTTTGCTCTGTCCTGCATATGACATCTCTTCAAATATTTAAACATAGTGATCATGTTGCCTCTTAACTTCCAGGCTAACCATATCTGGTTCCCTAAGCTGCTCATCATAGGGCATGGTTTCCAAGCTTTCTACCTCCTCTGGACACTTTCCAGCTTGTCAATATCCTTCCCAAAAGGTGGCGCCCAGAACTGAACACATTATTCCAGGTGGGGTCTGACCAAAGCAGAATAGTGGTATCATCACTTCCCTTGACCTAAACACTATACTCTACTATACCCTACACTATACTCTTATTGAATATTCAAAGAGGGAAGAGTTTCATTCTCATTGAGGCCTAACCAAATACTCAATACATTGCTGAAATTTAAGCTAATTTAAGCTAAATTTTAGGTCCAGTGAGACCACTAGGCCCAGACTTCAGGGCATATGTCCATGGTCCTGAGGTCCAGTGAGTTAAAATGTTACTTCCTAATAGAAGTATTGGTCACTTGCAGAGAGAGGTTCCATACCTTCCAACTGTCCATGTTTATCAGAGACAGTCTTGATTAATTCTCTGTCATCTCAGTGTTTCAGCTGCTTTTAAAATATGCCACTTTGTCTCCTTCTCCCACTTTCATTCTTTGTCTTCCTCTTATATGATTCCATAAGACAGAATAGATAGTAGGGTGGCCGTGTGTCCAGCTGGCCCCTCCCGAAACTGCGAACCCCAGGATTCCATAGGAATTCCTCCTTCTGATCAGACTCAGGCAAAAGCAAACTGCTACAGCCTCTCCCAGCTTGTATGTTCTTCCTCATTAATAGCTTTTGCTATCTTGATCATGCTCTGATGTTGTTTGGTCATGTGTGTCCAGTTTTCATTTGTGAAACGTTGGAGGGTAGAAAGTATTTTGAAAGCCATAGAGCAACTAGCCAACCAGCCAGCTGAGGCTGTATCTGACCTGCATTTTGAATCAAAGTATGTCCTCATGTCTTGTGATGTGAGCAAACTGGACACATCAGATGCTGTCAGATACATATGTGGCCAATAAAGCTGTTGGTGTGGCAATGAGATTTCAGCTGAGATCCTCTACTGTACCCTCATGTAGTGACACAGCGGTTGTGCTACACCATCTTTCAGCTGCCAGGCAGTGTTGGATTGGTTTAACTCATTACTCCATGGGGCTTTTGTTAGTAGGTCATACATCTCCACACTTTGATATGGTTTAACTGGCAAAATATATTAATTGGTATACATATAAAATATACCCTTCCATGGCTGCATAGCCATGCTGGGTAAGAGGAAAAACTGGCTGCGCACATGCATTACAAGATCAAGTCAGAAGAGATCTCAAGGCATAGCCAGGTCATAGTCAGGAAATCAGCAGGAAACTCCAGCAATAAGGGACCTAAAGTTACTCAACCTCTACAAGATAATTGTGTCTGAGATGTTCCCACAGGACGGCTAATTGTCTTAGTTCCTCTCCCTTTGACCAAGCAAACTTCCCTTTTGTCCCCACACCTGTGTGACAACTAAAGAGCTATCGAGGCTACCATCAGCCCTTTGTCACCTAATGCTAAGACCATTAGCTCATTCTAGATCTCATTTTTCACTCTCTGGACTCCATTGTTTAATCTGCCAGAGAGCCATTAACACTTTTACCCTCCAGATAGAAAAAGAGTATTTGGCCAGTCAACTCACAGTACACTGATTGCTGATCTTCACTCTGATGCTCCAGTTTCCTTTTGTGTACTGTCCTTTGACTTGTGTCTAAGTCACAACACTTCACTGTTCTTCTGGATTGGTATGCATCACCCACTTCTCCCTAAAAATCTCGCGTTCCAAAACTTTCTTCCCTTTTCCTTCAGTTAGCCTTGGGTGTGACTGCTTGGATCTCGTGTGCATGATTGCAATACCCCAATAAAACAATTAAGCTTACTTTTGGATCTCTGGCTGGTTCTTCTCTGCATTAGTACTGGTAGACATAGGTGTAAAAGGTCTTGTAAGGTTACCCTCCCCTCTCGCAAGCCTTCTCTTTGAAATAATACTCCCCACCATTTTGTGGAGGTAGTGGCATCATGGGTGGACTCCTGAGTCACCCATGTTTTGGGGTAACACTCTCCCAGACAAGGCAAATATTTTTATGTGGTTGCAGGATTTGTTACTGTAGCTCTATGGGTCTAAAGAAAATATCCAGTTGACATTTCTGTTTTCCTGTATTATATTATATTCTGGAAATTCCCAGCATCAGCTGCAGCACTTTATTCCCATCCTTAAGTGTATTTCGAGACATAACAGAGCAGTATGTTCCCTTCTCTTCTCCTCCTTTCTTTCTTTTTAACTCCACCATCCAATTTAGTGCTATAATGCATCAGTGAAATAACATTTTTGGACTATAAATCTAAAACTCTGCGGGGGGGGGCAGTTAAAATGAGAGGAGAAAATTTGCCCTGCGAACCTTAGACCACCTCAGTAAACCATGTCCCAGATTTTTTAAAAAAAAAATCTTGAAGAACCCACATGCAGAGCCAAGAAATCACTAGAAACAGCCCCCTGAAAGAACGGAACAAGTGTGTGTGGGGATGACAACAACTGGCAAAACCAAAGGAGCTATATCACTAGAATTCACGCCTCTTTGGATCAGTCTGGAAAAGCCCTCACAAGACTTGAGGAAACAGCCAACCACACTTAACACAGTCTCTTTTATTGTTAAAAGAAAAGGAAAACCATCCTTGGGGGTAGAATACTGTGTAGTGAATCCCAGGGCCAATTTTTTGCCTTCTGCACCCTCTGGGGGCCACATGGCCTACCTACCGAAAATGCCAAACCACACTAAAAAAAAGAGAGGAAGAGAGGGAGAGAGAGAGAGAAAAGAAAGCCAGAGTGGAAGTGGCCAAAGGTCTCCCCGCAGTTTGGGGGAAAAATGTAAATAGTGTAAGGGGAAAGGACTTGCATCCTATTTCAAAGGTGATTTCTAGAAGATTCTCAAAGAAGCAATTGACTCTTTTTTTTTTTCCCCTAGCAAGAAAAAAGGCAGGCCTGTGACTCTGGAGGAATTGAGAGCTTTCTTTTATGGTTTTATTTTATACAAAGCATCCTTAGTGCCACATGCAGCCCTCAGGCTTTACTTTGCTCACCTCTGGCCTACCCAGTGAGGAAGAGTAAGAATGTCGCCCTGCCACCATCATTGACAAGGCAGGTGGGATGGGAGGGTGAGGGGCTGGGGAAGGGGCACTGAAAGGCACCTTGCCCAGCATTTTAGGCCATTTCCGCACTAGACTGTTATAGCGCTATTATTCCACTTTCAACATCCTATTGAATCCTGGGGTTTGCGGTTCCGGGAGGGGCTGGCTGCCCCTCCCGAAACTGCAAACCCCAGGATTCCAGAGGATGTTGAAAGTGGAATCATTGCACTATAACAGGCTAGTGCGGAAATGGCCGTAGTGTCTTGGCCTATATGTGCTGAACGTAACTCCATGACTACAGTGATCATGGGGAGAAAAATAGGTTGTCTGAAATCATCCAAAATTCTTGCTGACTTCACACTGGCTGTCTTGTTTGTCCAAGCGCTGAGTGCCACAGAGATTTGAACGCTCCATTAGCGACTGGAAGTGGTCAGGGAAATAGCCGAACAGCAGGCCGGTGAGGACAGAGTGAGGTATTGTGGGTAATTAGAGATTAATTACAATCCCATAGTTTGTATCATGGTTCGGGGTCAGTGCAGGGTCAGTGCACATGGCAAACTTAGAGAGCTGTGACTAGATGGATGACGCCAACTCAGAGTGGCCCGGGAAAGTGAAGCGTGTAGAAAAGAGGAGCCAGCGAGGCTAGGGAGTGGACTCACAGCCAGGGTGCTGGCGACAGCAATGACACAGGCTGCTCTGGGGGCGGGAGAAGCCAGCAAGCATGTAGAGGAAGCGGCTGCCTTCATCGCCCCTCTGCAGCCAGGTTTTCTCCAATTAACCTCTTCCAAGCGCTCAACAATTCTGCAAATCTGGGGCACAGTTCTGTTGTTCTCGGGGAGCCCTGGGTGTTCTTGCTTCATTTCCTTAAAAGGAACAGTGAAAGGAGGGGGGACACTTCTTCTCTCAAAATAAGGTCTCCTTTCTTTCACTTTGCAAATTTGCATTGTAGGGATTTGTTTCAAGCCACAAAATGTCACCTGCACAGTTTCAAGTCTCAGCACCACTGTATCCACACAAGGTGGATCCAACTGCAACTGGCTAAGCATGCTGCATTTCTTTTCTTTTGTAGTGAGAATATTTTGTTGGCTTTTTAATACATATGATAACATGCAATAACAAAGAAGCAGCAATCAGCATTTTGCTTCTGATCTAATCATCCTGGTTGTTGCCTTTTTTTCTTTAACCTGTCTAAATATTTCCAAGTTAACATAAAATGGGATTTGTTGTCACCAGAGAATTATTGAGCTGTCTTCCATTTCCACTGATTTCCTTTGTGAACTCTTATCATCTGCTAGTAAATCTCATACTGTTCCCTTATTCTGAGGTATAATGGCTATGATGGTGATTCTCTATCTAGAAGGAGAAGGAGAATGTTGGAAGGCGGGGCAGAAAAGTCCGATGTACCCCCTAACCATCCCAGTTAATCCTCTGCTGTCCCATTTTTTCAACTGCCTTTAAAATGTCCAAGTTTTTCTCTCCTGTCCTCAACTTAACTTCAGTTGCTGCAAACTGAGTTCAAAATGCAAAAACAGTTTGCATGCTGTTAAATCAGGAGAGGGCAGGGGACAAGAGGGGACAGAGGCCATTTCCACACTACACTGTTATAGTGTTATTATTCCACTTTCAACATCCTGCAGAATTCTGGGCTTTGTAGTTTACTGAGGCCAAAGAGCTCTCTGGCTGAGAATTCTAAATTCCCCTCCCTAAACTACAAACCACAGGATTCCATAAGATGTTGAAAGTGGAATAATAGTACTATAACAGTGTAGTGCAACAATGGCCCTAAGATAAATCGCCTTGATTCAATGGGTATATTTTAGTCAGCCCTAACTATATCATTCAAACCATTATGTTCAGGACTTTCGTTGTTAATAACTTGTGTGCGCTCCATTTCTGGATCCAATGCACACAGGTTGAAGACATGTTTCCTGTTCCACTGTCATCCAGAAAGAATCCTTGGCAACCATGACTCCTAGAGGTACTATAAGGTCTTGCTTTTTGGCAAACCCCAGGATTCTATAGGGTGTTGAAAGTAGAATAATAGTACTATTACAGTGCAGTGCAGAAATGGCCAAACTTGCCCAGAAGGCTCAGGCAAAAGCAAACTGCTGCAACTCCTCCTATTGAGTGTGTTGTTCTTTGTTAATAACCTACGCTGTCTTGATCACACTCTGATGCTGCTTGGCCACAAGTAGTCCCAGTTTTCATCTGTGAAATGTTGGAGCATATGTTGCAGCTATGCAAGGAAATTTCCATCCCTGCAAGCCATTATTGCTGCTTGGATATTCTGTTAGATCATTTTAAATGATTATGGCTCACACTGCAGAGTAAATGTCAGTCTTTTTCTGGTCATCATTAGCTTCATGAACTGTAATTGTGTTTGACTAAACGTAGATCTTTACATTTCTAAATCAGCAGATTATATGAGAGGCTGAATGGGTGTTTGTTCAGGTGAAGGAGCAAACACAGAGGCAGGGCTATTTTCAATGAAGTGCAATTTCTGCCCTCTTTCCTCCCTCATCTCCATCACAAATTGGGAAAAGCCAAAGAGTTCCTTTGAAAATCCATTAGCCCCTGCTGTAGTATGTGCAAAAAAGGCATATATCTATAATGGAAAGAGGTTTATAAATCTGGAAAAGAGGGGTGGGCAAAATGTGGCCCTGGGGTCCATTGCAACCCCAAGGCTGTTTTTGTGGCCCTCAACAACTCTAAAATCCCTGCATCTTTTTTTGCTGATACCCCCCCCAAAAAAAAAACACGAGTTCCCTCTACTGAAAGCATACAAGAGGTGATTCACCTTTCAAATAGGTTTTGGCCCCCCCTCCCCTGCTCTGTTCAACATATATCTTATGAACCAGCCTGAAATTTGGGGTTCTCATCAGAGACCCTGGCCATTTCTGTACTAGACTGCTATAGCACTATTATTCCTTCGAAGCCCCTCTCTAAACTGCAAACCCCAGGATTCCATAGGATGCTGAAAATGGAATAATAGCACTATAACAGTCTAGTGTGAAAATGGCCCCCGTTGCATGTCCCAAAGTCTCACAAATTTAGGTTGGTATGCACACATAACAGGACCTCTTCTGTTGCTGCACCTTATGGAATTCCCTAGCAAAGGAAGTCAGGCTCAATCTCTTTTGAGCTTCCAGTGGGCAGCTAAACTGTCTTGTTCTGCATATAAATTCATATTTGAAAATGCTTTTTCTGTTTTAATTGTTTTAAAGTTACATTTAAGGATTCTTTTTAGACTTTTTTTTAGAAAGTTTGAAAACCGTATTTCAATGTGTTTAAAAGTTTTTATTGCTGCACTGTTTTAAAAGCCTTTACCTATTGTGCATTACCTTGGGAGTCCTGGTAGGCTGGGAGGTGATATCCAGTAGGACCTTGGCATCTATTGGGGATCAGTACCAGGACCTCGCATGGATACCAAAAACCATTCATGTTCACATCAGCCTCATGAGGTTTGCAGAGATACTTGTGAGGTGAGGCTTAGAATCATAGAATCAAAGGGTTGGAAGAGACCATAATGGCCATCTAGTCCAAACCCCTGCCATTCAGGAACACCCACTCAAAGCACCCCAGCAAATGGCCATCCAGCCTCTTTTTAAAAACCTCTGAAGAAGGTGACTCCACCACACTCTGAGGCAGCATATTCCACCATCAAATGGCTCTTACTGTCAGGAAGTTCTTCTAACACAGTAAGACCCTATTAAAAATGACATCAGCTGCCCACTTCTCCTTTGAGAATGAACCATGCTACCTTGAAAGCTGAAGCAGGCAGCTAGCATGTTCCCCACCACAGATTCAAATGTACAGCATTGTGCACATTTGAATCCTGAAATGTTGAGGCCATTCAGTAAAGCTCCAGTGAGAGTGGTGGCTACTTAGTTAAGAAGCAGAATTAGAAAATAGAAAGGTACCACAAGGGTCATTTGGTCAAACTCCTTGCTAGTCAGGAATCCTCAGCTAAACCATATCTGACAGGTCATCATCTAATTTTTGTTTAAAACACCAAATGAAGGAAAATCTACCACTTTCCCAGGTTCTTCTGTCATGTGTGAGAGAGAAAACCTTCTCTCTATCTACTTTCTCCATACCATACATAATTTTATATATCTCTACCATGGTTTCCATTGCTTACTTGTCCTTTTTTTAAGCTAAACAGCCTCAGATGTTTTAATTTTTCCTCATTGGACACTTGCACTAATTCCTTGATTGTTTTGGTTGCACCATTTGGTATTTTTTCCACTCTTATACAGTATCCTTGTATAGGTAGGGGGACTAGAACAGTACACAAAATTTCACTATGGATTGTATAAGAGCCAGTATGGTGTAGTGATTTCAGAGTACAACCCAGTACTCTGGACATCAGGGTCTGAATCACCTCTTGGCCATGGAAACCCACTAAGTGACCTTGGGCAAGTCACACACTCTCAGCCGCAGATGAAGGCAATGGCAAACCTCTGAACACATCTTGCAAAGAAAACCTCATGATAGGTTGACCATCAGCTTAGGGTCACCATAAGGTTGAAATAAGGTAGAAATGACCTGAAGGCACACAACAACAGTGGGATACCAACTTTATTTTCAGTCTCTTCATCTATAACGCACTTTCATGAAGTTATCTACCAACACCCAAAGATCAGTTTCTTGGTCTGTCACTGCCACCTTAGCTCTCACCAGTATATGTGAAGTTGGGATCCTCCACCCAGTGATGTAGACTCAAGTCGATTGACTTCAACTCAAGTCATACTTAAGTCACTTCAGTGACACAACTTGGACTCGACTCAGGAATAAATGATGCACTGACTTGACTTGAAACTTGTGTATTTTCAGTGATTGACTTGCTGCCCTTGGTTCAGTAACATAACACATTCATCCAGAAACTTAAAACTTTGAGTAACGCTTCCTCATCTCTTTTTGTATACTGGTCACATGACAATTTGTCTCAAACCCAAAGTGTGGGCACATTTCTCAGAGGGGTATAGCAAATAGGTTAGGCAACGGGCTTGAGGAGGAAGAATCCGGCTGGCCCCTCCCGAAACTGCAAACCCCAGGATTCCATAGGAGGTTGAAAGTGGAATCATCACACTATAACAGTCTCATGCGGAAAATGGTGATCTTACAAAGGTGATGTTTCAAGGGTCTGCCCTGGTGAATTCATGAATCATGATACATTGGGCATCCACCACAACTACATAGTATATCCCATAAAAAAACATCAAGTCTAACAAATGAGGAAGGCAAACATACGGATGCTTTTAAAGACAGTGGTCTTCCCATGAGATTCCTTCCCATTGCCCTGTGAATTGAAAAAGACAGGCCAGCTTGAGATCTGGCAACTCTATTTATGATGTGTGTGTGTGTAAAACAAATAATATATTCTGTTATTATAGTCTGTAAGCAAGAAAGCTCACAACTTAAAATAAATAAATAAATAAATAAATAAAGATATTTTCTAGAATCTGCTTAAGTCAGACTTGTTTTGGCTTATTTCAAAGTACCTACTTGTGAGACGGTTGCTGAGATCTAAAACATGCTTCCTTTGAACCATGTTCCATTGAAATGAATGGGATCTCCTTCTGAGTAATTATGCCCGGATCAGGAGTATAAGAAAGCCAACTGCTGGTTGCGTTGTGAAGAGGAGGATGTTGTCATTTGCTTCAGTGAAGGACAGCTGCTAAGTAAGAGACATACCCGTTCCCTTGTGTGCCACCAGCCGTGTCTGCAGGTGGTGACTGCCGCTGTGCTTTAGTTGAATAAGAGTCTCTGTGAGTTCCTGAACATATGATCATCCATTCCTTCTGCACAACAAGGGGGCATTTTCCCCTCTGCCTGGATTTGATATCCACATGCATCTGTGTGCGTTTCTCTGGTGCCGGGAGGTGCTTGCAGTAATTATTCTTTATCGTTCGAGCAGGCAGCCGTCACATTTCTATCGCTTATAAATAGCACAATCAAAATATCCTTCCACTGCAGGATTTTTTGGACACTTCATGTTTCAGAACTTTGTAAATGACTTCATTATGAACACACACCAGTCTCTCTTCATCCTCCCACCCCGGGTGGCCTGTCCTCACCCATGCTCATGGCTGGAGGCTACTACTTCTCTATCTGAATGCTTCCTTGTATTTTTGTCACCTTACAAACTCATAAAGCATTTCTACCTGAGGCCCCTAGCTATGTTTTGAAACTGAGCAGGCTGAAAGGAGAATTCATAATTAATTGATTTTTCCCTGCTATTACTGTCAAATGGATGTGTCTGTCTGCCCACTCTCATCACCTGTCTCACTGGCATGCAAGTGTGTTATCTATGGCTCTCTTAATTTTTGATCTCATGTTTATGCCAGGGTCAAGTCCCACATCATCTTCTTGGAAACTCATGTGCCCTTCTCCCAAGCATACATGTACAATCTCATACATTACACATACACATACAATCTTTATCACACTATATTGTTATAGCACTATATTCTACTTTCACTACAACATCTGGTGGAATTCTGAGGTTTGTAGTTTAGTGAGGTCCAAGAGTTCTCTTGCTGAGAATTCTAAATGACCCCCCACATTGCCAATCCCAGGATTCCATAGGATGTTGCCATGGCAGTTAGAGTAGAATATAGTGCCAAACTGTGTAGTGCGATACACAGCTCACATGTCGCTGAAAAACTTCCAGGGCAGCATCGTCTTTGCATACCTTAACGGATTTCACGGATGAAAACCAGGACAGGTGTGGTCAAACAACATCAAAGTTCAGCCAAGATGGCAAAAGTGATGAATCAGGAAGAACACACAAGCTTGCACAAAATTGCTTTTGTTTGAGCCTACTGGGAGGGGTAAGATTTTGTCCCTCCTCTCTTCTCCCTCCTCTCTGAATTAATTGAGTTTGCAGCAATTGAAGGAAGCTGATGATAAAGGAGGAAAGGGAAAATAGCAGAAAGAAACTGAGACATTTGAATAGCCGTGGAAAAAGTGGGACAACAGAAGATTATTTAGGACTGTCCCTGCCAAATGAGAACAACTGGGGGGCTTGTCCTGGAGGCCCTTTTGTACTCCCATTGAATATTGCTTCTGTAACAGTTTAAGTGTTGTGGTTGCTCCTAAAGAATCCTGGGAAATGTCATTTGGTGAAGTGATGAAAGAATTCCATATAGAAATCCCTAGAATTTTCTCACAGAACTAAAGTTACAAGGGTTTCTTGAGGAGGAGGAGAAGCAACAGAAATGCTTGTAGATATTAATTTTTGCACTACTGATTCAGGGAGAGGCAAGGGAGAGTTGACAAAGGTGTGTTGTTGCAAAGGAGCAGTGAAGGTTGGTAGCTATGATGTATTGGTGTATCAGTGTGTGGAGGATACATGTGTGCACTTATGCAGGTGTGTGAATCTGCTCTGAGTTTTAGCCCTTCCATTAAAGGAGTTACCTAAGGAGCTGAACCCCACACCCCAAAATAAACTTGGCACTTTTGATATCTATTTTTACAGTTCTGACAGAAGGCCAGAGTGAATTCACCAACCTGTTCATATAAGAACGACATGCCTCCACTATAAAATGTCATGGAGGGAAAATATTTTAAAAGATCTTTAATGGTATAATTCTTTCCACTGGCCTTGCAGAGATGCCCTCCCTGACCTTTACCAACTGTGTCACCCTCTTAACATCTCTGCTAAACCACTTACGTACCACCAAAAATAAATAAATAAATAAATAAATAAATAAATAAATAAATAAATAGACCGGAGATTTGCATAAAACTTGTTTGTGCTCATTTATAAATACAGATATAAATTCAGAAACAGTAATTAGAATATAAATAGAAATCCAATACTTTTCACCCTACTGGGGAAAATTTGCAACCAAGGGACCTATGTATCTGTTGAGTCTGCTACCCTGTTGCCATTTTTTATGGGCAAATGTAAGGACTCTGCTCTTTCCCCTGGTCATCTTTCATCTTGAAATCACCTGGACAGAACATCCCTTCATACACATGGCACTGTGAGGCAGAGAAATCATCCATAAAATGGGACACATGGCCATCCTACTATCTATTCTGTCTTATGGAATCATGCCTCACCTCATCTCAAATCTCTGCAATGATTCTGCAGGAACATAGAACATAGAATCATTAAATCATAGTGTTGGAAGAGATCACAAGGGCCATCAAGTCCAACCCCTTCCCATGCAGGAAAACACAGTCAAAGCACTCCTGACTGGTGGCCATCCAGCCTTTGTTTAAAAACCTCCAAAGAAAAAGGCTCCACCACACTTTAAGGCACAATAATACTGTTGAATTGCTCTTAATGGCAGGAAGTTCTTCTTAATGTTTAGGTAGAATCTCTTTTCCTGAAGGTTGAAGCCATTACACCATGTCCATCTCTGGAGCAGCAGAAAACAAGCTTGTTCTATACTCCATATGACATCCCTTCAAATATTTAAGCAAAGCTATCAAGTTACCTCTTAACCTTCTCTTCTCCAGGCTAAACTAGCCCTGCTCCCTAAGCTGCTCCTCATTTAGCATGGCCTCCAGACCTTTTACCATTTTGGTCTCTCTCCTTTGGACACGTTCCAGCTTCTCAATATCCTTCTTGAATTGTGGAGTCCAGAACTGGATACAGTATTTCAGGTAAGATTTGATGAAAGCAGAATAGAGTGGTATTATTAGTTCCCTTGACCTAGACACTATACGCTTCTTGATGCAGCCTAGAATTGCATTGGCTTTTTTAGCTGCTGCCTCACACTGTTGACTCATGTTTAGCTTGTGGTCTACTAAGATTGTTTGATCTCTTTCAGATCAGATTTCTAGTTCTTACATTAAGGCTCTGTGCTCTTCCATAGACTTTATTTTGTCTCTTGTCTTTCTAATTTGCTTCTTGGTTTAGTTTTGGTCAGTGTCAGATGGGTTCTCTAAACCAGTCACCTTGAACATGCTGGTCTTTTGTGGTGCCTTGGATACCAATTGCACATCACATCCCCATCCCTGGCCCTGCTGTGTGATAGTTACTGTGGTACAAAACATTTGGAGAAGGCTGCTTTCAACTGTGATTTTGAGGAACCATTTCAGGTGACCACACATAGGAGAAAGAGGCTGTATTCTCCTCTACTGTGATATCCAAGCCATCTCCAACTCAGCCATTATCAGTGGGCGCTGGTACCTCCCATGTCACTGAAATTGTAAATCCACTCGGGGTTTTAGTATGAACGTTACAGTTATTCTCCAAAATGCTGAACAGATGTTGGGGATAGGATTCAACACCTTAGATAGCTCCTATAAAGTTTGGACGAACACTCAAAGCAGATTCAGCATTTCACTGATATGAAAACCACCAGTCACCACTGGTTATCAGTCCTTCCTTGACAGTTCTGGATATAAGTCCTTCCTGTTCAGATCTGGTCTTTGGAACATTTAGTTTGACCTGTCTTGATCTCTCTGTTCCTTTCTGAATTTTGTCTCCAATCTGTTGTTAGCTGCTTTGAGCCTTCCTTATTAGAAGAAAAGAAAGATATTAATGAATAAAATAATAACAATAATAACCTGTCTATTCCCCTTTCCAGATCTTTGTTATCTGTTGTATGCCTTCAAGGTGTTTCTGACTTAAAGCGATCATAAGGTCAACCTATCATGGGGGTTTCTGGGATTGAGAGTCTCTGGCCATTTCCTCACTCAACTGTTATAGCGCTATCATTCCACTTTCAACATCCTATGGAATCCTGGGGTTTGCAGTTCAGGGAGGGGCCGGCCGGCCCCTCCCTGAACTGCAAACCCCAGGATTCCATAGGATGTCGAAAGTAGAATGATAGCGCTATAACAGTCTAGTGCGGAAATGGCCTCTGACTCACACAAGGTCACCTAATGGGTTTTCATGGCAGAGTGGAGAATCGAACCCTGGTCTCCAGAGTCATAGTCCAACACTCAAAACACTACACCTACCTATTTGTCAGGCTACTTCTTCTCCAGATCCTGTCTCAACAGAATGACTTTCTTTGGGGTTAACCTTACTCTAAAGAACTAGCAAAACCACTTCTGCATACTCTTTGCCTGAGAAAACCCTATGATAATTATGGTGTTCCCATAAGTCAACAGGCAACTTGAAGACACATGTACATACCCCACCCATGCAATTTGTTGCACTGCCTTTTACTTGGTCCTCCATGAAGAGTCTTCCTGGAGTGCTCAGGTAGTCTCCAGCTGGCCCGTAATCCTTGACCTTCAGCCACTCTGTTCATCTGTATTTAGGGGCCATATTAATCTAGTGAGGTTGCTTCATTCAGAAGAATGAAGCAATAAACTTTTAATGGGCTGCACCATTTTGGAGGTTTGCATTTGAAAATGCTTTTCTAAAGTGAAATAGCAAGATCCCAAGGCTTAATTCCAGATGTGCTATGCTTTCTCTTTCCCTTGCTGTTTTTAGATGAGAGAATGCTCAGATTGCTACCAAAAATGTGACATTCCAAGAAAAGCTTTATCACTTGATCTTGCTTGTTGAACAGACTGCCCCTTGGTTGTCTGTGATCCAGCCTGACTGATTCTGTGTTTTCCAGTTCTGTGCTAAAAATACTCACTGATTTTGTGATGGTTTCTGGCTTCAAAAATCAACTCCATTTTAGAACAAAGGTCTGTTCTTTTTTAAAATGGTCTACTCACTTGATTTGCTTCTAGCGATGTTAGCAGGTAGCTAGATCTGACTGGCTGTGTGGTGATGTGGCATCAAAACATCATACCTTCCAACTTGGCAGGGCAAGTCCTAATTAACTATCCTTCATCTCATTTTTCAGCTGCTTTTTCAAATGTCCCAGTTTCCCCCTCTTCCTTCTACTTTCCCCCTTTGTCCTCAGTTTATTTCAAATGCTATAAACTGAGTTCAAAATGACTTGAATAATCCAGAAAGTACTACCTTCCTCCTGAACGGACCGGTTTGTCATCAATGACTTTAGCACATGGTCACATTTAATTGGCTATTTGTGGTTGTGACATGATTACATTAACTGTGTGGATCCTACTTAGCTAAAATTAGTATAAAACATGCAGGCTAGGCTAGGTTTGCAAAAACTATTTTGATCACTAGAATCTCATGGGTCATCAAAACAGAAGGTGAGATCTTATATATATTTTCAGAGTGTGGATCTATAATTATTGTGGTACACAATGGTTGGACTATACCACCCTTCTGCTAGACAGCAACATTGTACAATGGATTGTATATCTGCCCCTGTGCATGCTTACCGACCTCTGGCAAAGAGGAACGCATGGTGCCTCTTTCTGCAATCTCAGTGAATAAGGTAGAAGGCAAATAATTGCCATCCAAGAATATGCAACCGCATGGCTAGAATCCTGTTGGTTAGTTACAGCTAGAGTAGACCAACTGAATCAATGGCAGAATGGTGAGTCAACACATAGGGAAATCCAATTGATTTAATGGCTCTGCTCCATTTGGGACCAACAATAGGGTTTAGGTGAGTGGGACTCCAATGACACAATCGAGAGTTGAATGCATCCATTGTACAATAACAAAAAAAAAGTACTACTGCATACAAAAGGGAAAGTGTTTCTGTGTGTGCACGTGCATACATAATCACTTGCTTAACCAACAGTGTTGTACATTTTAGCTCAATCTGTTGAAAAAAACATTTAGATTGTTATAAACTACATAGCTGTAGCAATCAGATATCATTTTCATCACTATGGATTCCTCTTATAGGCCATTTCCACATGACACTCTTATAGCACAATTATTCAACTTTTGACATCGTATGGAGTCCTGGGGTTTGCAGTTTAGGGAGCGGCCTGCCAGATTCAATGGGTAGCTGGCCAGCTCCTCCCTAAACTGCAAACCCCAGGATTCCATAGGATGTTGAAAGTGGAATAATTGTGCTATAAGAGTGTCATGCAGAAATGGCCATAGAAACCTGGGATTTGTAGTTTAGTTAAGGTATTTGGAATTCCATCTTAAAGAATTGTTGTGGTGGAATTCATTCAAGGGTACTAGAGCCCCCAGAAGGTAATTATAAGTACAAATGCCAGGATTCTGTAAATACTATAACCATAGTAAATGGCTATAACCATGCAGTGCCTGCTCCTCTGAGGCAAGGAGGCACACAAGTGGTTTGCAACTTATCCCAGAGAGGCAGAACTTGCAGCTCACTGAGTTGGAGAAGACAAGGCAACTCTCCAGTCATTTACTTCAGTCTGACTCAACCATCCCCAGCTCTCCTCTCCTTTTACAAAGATATCAGATAGCTCAAGAGCAGATTTCTTGAGCCTCTGGTGAGCTGCCACATATAGTGATGGGCTGCATTTGGCTTGGTGGGTTCCAAACCAACCAGGCTTGTCCCCATCCCCAAACCCTGTTGCTTACTAAACACAAATGCTGGATGGTACTTGGAAATGTTGCTCTTGTTGGACTAGAAGTGCCAGATTCCCCCAGCTGTAATACTTCATTATAAGGATTATAAAGCTATGGCAAAACAATCAGAGGTTGTATAGGTCAAGAAAAGAAAAGCGGGGGGAAAAGACAGCGTTACGTTCCTGGAGCAAACTGCACAGAAAGTAAGCGGGGAGGAGGAAGAGGAAAAATCTTCCAAGCAGGAAATGGATCTAAAGATTAGGGAGGGCTGGACCAGGTGGTGGGAAATGTAGACAGCATCAGAACAAGTTGTTTTCAGAAATCAGTTGAAAATTACTGTAGCCATTTCTTCAGCCAAATCATACTCATCCACTTGTCTGAAGCAAATAATTCTTATTTCTCTTGACAAATATCTTCCTTTAAAAAAAAATAATAATCCCCTCATCTTTATCATGATGGGTGAGTAGGTTTTGCACCTGGACTAGCAAATTGTCTTGACAGCTCTGCACGGGTGAATGACTCACTGGAGCCCTGGTATTCAAGCACTGCTGCTACAGCTACACAGAACCTTAAATGACTGGCGTTAATAAAAGCGAGATCCTGTGACAGAGACCAAAATACAACATAGGTGCAATTACAGCCTGTGTATTTGTTGAGTAATGGGCATGAAGCTAATTAATATCCTACTGTCTCTTTGGGGATTAAAAAAAATTTGCTTGGGTTGAGTTGAGTCATTCCTATCAGAAGAATTATTTCAAATGTTGAAATATATCTTTACATTTCCATGCACCTATTGAAAACTGTGAGAAAATGGAGAAATGTTTTGGAAGAGTCATCAAGGAGTGGGCTGTGGGACCTCTAAAAATATCTCTGCTCCTTTTGATGGTTTTGGAGAGAGGCTGTCATAGGGACCAGGCAAACCTGGCAGTTTCAGTCAAATTTATGGCAAACAGACGTAGCAATGTAAGATTACCTTTTGAAGAGAAACTGCGTATGAGTGGAATGCAAATAAGCAGACTCAACTGGAAAAAAAGGAAAAAAGCTTGGAAGTGGGGAAGGTTTTTTTTTTTCACTTTAATAAAAATATTTTTTTAAAAAAACAAATTTATGGCAAACACAGGTCATTTCTGCCCTACAATGTTATAGTGCTATTATTCTACTTTCAACATCCTGTGGAATTCTGGGGTTTGTAGTTTACTGAGCCAAAGAGCTCTCTGGCTGAGAATTCTAACTACCTCTCCCCAAACTGCAAATATAACAAACTGCACTAAATTGCAAACTGCACTATAACAGTGTAGTGGGGAAATGACCCTGATAAATAGCCTCAATGGGTATATTTTAGCCAGCCCTAACTGTGTCATTCAAATCATTATGTTCAGGGCTTTCATTGTTAATAGCTTGAGTGCTCTCCATTTCTAGATTTTTATCACAGACAATGCACACAGGTTGAAGACATGTTTCTTATTCCACTGTCATCCAGAAAGAATCCTTGGCAACCATGACTCCCAGAGGTACTATAAGGTCTTGCTTTTGGGGACTTCTACAGGGAGCATTTTCACTGGGATTGCAGTGGGAAGGAAAGGATTACGCACCCCCACCATGCTAATGAAAATGATCCCCTCAGGCAGCTATTAGTAATTTAAAGAAACAGTATTTCTCATGACCGGCTTAGAGTTATGTTTACTGTTGCAGGTCAATCCATGTTGATGCCTGGGGGCTTCCTGCTTGCAACTTGACTAGCCAATGGATGTGCAAAATGCTGGATTGGACAGACCTTTGGTTTGATCCAACATAGTTCTACTTATGTCTTGAGAAAAGTATTAGCAGCTGAATATGTAAATCTGGCTGCAAACACAGCAGAAGAAAAGAGAGGTAAAAGAGAAACTAAGTCCCTTTTCACATGGGGTTAAAAAAATGGTGTAGAGCGACCTCTGACGGAAGTCGTCTACACCGTAACATGGATTGGGGCGGAGTACTTTTGTGTAGTTCCACACCCCAATACGCGCAGGGGAGACTGGAAATGGCGGCGGCGCGTGCTTTTTGAAAACCACTTGTCTTGTGTTTTTTAAAAAGCACGGGGCGTGCAGCCCCATGCAGCCCTGTTGCAGCGCCCAGTGTGGATTTGCAGGCACAAGCAAGTGCGTGCCTGCAGACCGGCTGGGGGGCGGGCTTCCGGCTGGCAAGCTTCTCCGGTTGGTGGAGAGCCTCCACCAGCTGGAAGTCGCCATTTTGGATGCTGCGGGACGCTGCAGGACACCGCCATGTGTGGAGCAGCGAACTCGTGCTGCTCCACATTGCGACGGCTCCAGGTAAGCTCCGTTTTGGTGTGTTTTCGGGCGTGGCTTCCTCCGCGTGTGAAAAGGGCCTAACTTATGGTGCAGAGGTCTACCTTAAGGTCAGTTCCCAGTGAGTAGTGCTATGCATTGTTACCCACAGGGGAGCTGACCTAGTGAAAAACATTTCCTAGCCTAACACAATAGCACAATTGTTGTGTGCAGTGCCTTTTGAAGAGTGGTGACAAGGAAACAACAACGCTGCAAGTGTGTTGTTGTTGTATGCCTTCAAGTCTTTCTAAGTTATGGTGATCCTAAGGAGAACCTATCACAGGGTTTTCTTGGTACGATTTGCTCAGTAAGCATTTAACATTGCCCTTCTGTGAAGCTAAGAGAATGTGACTTGCCTAAGATCACACAATGGATTTCCATGGCCAAGCAGTGATTCGAACAAAAGCCCAACACTCAAATCATTACACCATGCTGGCGCTAAGGCAAGTGTGACTAGTCTTCTCCAACTTTGTACTCTTTGTATGTGTTGGACTACAACTCCCTTAGCTAATCTGTGGAACAAAAGGCTGGAGAAGGAGATATGCTTTCAGTAAATGCAAGGGACAATTTTATACATCCCACATTCCTGCTATTCTGCCTTCAGCTTGTTGTCTCCCTCTCTCTTCATCACTGATATGTGATACCTTGATAAAAGACTTCTGTAAACCAGCAAAAACATGACAATGCCAATTAATTGCTGTGGGGGACATCACAGAAAAAGATATTGATGAAACAATGTGTTTGCTTTCATCAAATTTCTCCCCTTTTGTGTGCATTGTTTATTAAAGGTACTTATATGCCCAAGTAACAGGGAAATGGGGATATAAAGGGACATAAGGAGCCAGCATAGTATAGTGGTCTGAGAGCAGGACTGGGGCTCTGGGAGAGTTTGGATAAATCTTGCCCAAAAAATCCTAGAAAAGAGTTGTCATAAGTCGGAGTTGACTTGAAGGCACATGACAAGAAGAAATAACTGAATCATGTGTCAGAGTGCACAGACTCCAATTCTGGAAGTATATTTATATTCCCATTTCTGAATTTCCTCTAGCTACATATCCCCCAACAGTCCCAGTTTGGCAGGAATGGTCCCAGTTATTTCTCTGTCATCCCATTTTTTCAGCTGCTATTAAAATGTCCCAATTTCTTCCTCCCACTTTCCCCCTTTGTCCTCAGCTTACTCCGATTGCTGCAAATTGAATTTAGAGTGCAAAAGTACCCTATTTCCTGGCATATAAGACTCACTTTTCCCCCTGAAAAATACTGTTTGGAAATGGGATATGTCTTATACGCCATTGCATCTTATATGCTTGCAAGTAGTACTTACCAGCATGTTAATGGGGTGCATCTTATATGCCGGTGAGTGTTATACACTGGGAAATATGGTAGTTTGCACTCAGTTGATTTGGGGAGAGACATAGGAGAGGAGGGGCAGAGGGGAGGAATCTTGCCCTTCCCAGCAGAGTTAGGCAAAACTGCTGAAGACTCTTCTAGCTTGTGTGTTCTTCCTCATTAATAACCTTTGTCATTTTAACCATATACTGATGTTGTTTGGGCAAATGTGTCCTGGGGCATTTCCACTGTATAGTTATAGTGCTATTATTCCACTTTCAACATCCTGTGGAATTGGGGGTTTGTAGTTTACTGAGGCCAAGGAGCTCTCTGGCTGAGAATTCTAAAGTCCCCTCCCTAAACTGCAAACCCCAGGATTCCATAGGATGTTGAAAGTAGAATAATAGCACTATAACAACATAGTGCAGAAATGGCCCTGGTTTTCATTTGTGAAATGTTGGAACATATGCAGTTTAACCTCAAAGTTTGGAGGAGTGGAAGTCAGGAGAGAGCAAAATGATGGAAGAGTAAGGGAACAGAACCATGGAAAGACATGCATCTTTCAGCAGAAACAAATCAATTAATTCAAGAATAGAGAGAGGAGTTTTTCAAGTTGCCCCTTCCACAGGCCTAGACTACACTGCATCCACCTTGGTGATAGAAGTCGATCCCTAAGAATGGACAGGGATGGCTGAAGAGAAAGAAGAGGAAATGGGTATTCCAGGGAACAGTATTGCTTGCATTTAATCATCTAGTAACATAAAATTAAATTAACATCTCCTTTGTGAGCCTGGACCCCAACACTTGGGTTCCTGTTCACCTTGCCAGTTTGTCCATGCCCTTTGCCAATAACAAAAGGTTTTAAGGCAAGAAATGGGCCCATTTAGCCTTCATTAATCATTCATACTGTTCAAACACATCATCCTGTAACTGAAGAGGGGCTAGTGGTGGCTAAGCTTGAGGCTGTTGTCAAAAGTAGGTTTAACTTTCTATGAACTCACTGGACACAAAGAATGCAGCCTGCTTACTATTCCAAATGTCACCAGCTAGCAGCAAACTGATGATTACTAATGGTAATTAAATACCTCTGAAGCCATTTGTACCAATAACAAAGAGTTACTGTCAGAACTTGAATGAGGTCCATCTGCCTATTTGGAAAGAACGTTAACACCATGTAAGTGATAAAGCAGATGGCAGTCCCCAAAAGGAATGGTTTGTTTGATTATCAAAGATTTGTTATTAGAGTCCCATTCCTTCTCTGGATTCACTCAATTCTCCTTTGGAGACAAAATGTTAACAGTTAAGTTGTTTAATGGCACCACTTAGTTATTTGTTCATGTTTTTTTCAGGGATACCCAAGGAAGATGTCAAATCACACTCAGAGGGAAAGTGAGTGTGTGTGTAAGTCTACTTCCCAAATTGTTTGGAAGGATGGCAGGCTGCTTTGAGTCAGAAGCTGTGCACTTGACCACAAGAGGTCTTGGCATATGCTCTGAAAGAGGGACAACTTTCTGGTGTTAAACGTCAAGGTTGCCCAGTGCATAATATTCCTCTTTAAAAAAACAACACACCACTCAATATTCTTTGACAGCCAGAGTAAACCACGGGGGCATGTCTGCACTGCATAGTTATATATCAGTTTCATACCACTCTGAATATTATGGTACAGCCCTATGGAATCCTGGGATTTGTTGTTTGGTAAGGTACTTGGAATTCTCTGGCCATTTCCACCCTACACTGTTATAGTGCTATTATTCCACTTTCAACATCCTATGGAATCCTGGGGCTTGCAGTTTAGTGAGGGGCATTTAGAATTCTCAGCCAGAGAGCTCTTTGGCCTCAGCAAACTACAAACTCCAGAATTCCACAGGATGTTAAATGTGGAAATGTCCTCTGCAGACAGGGACTAGAGTTCTATGAAAGAGAATTCAAATTGCCTCACCAAACCACAAATCCCAGATTTCCATAGCCATGGCAGTTAAAAGTGGTTTAGGCTATACCTGTATAATACAGATGCACACCAAGTCCTGCAACAACAAAGGCTGGTAGCTGGGACTAGGTTAAACCATATAACTTGATGGCCGTCGTGTTTTTTGCTTCTTTTCTGCTTCTCTAGAAACTAGAATGAGAACCAAGGGATTCAAGTTACAAGAAAGGGGGTATCTTTAGGAAGAACTTCTTTACTATTTGCTGTTTACTTTACTCCTTTCTGTTTAACAGTAGAGCAGATGGTGGTGCATGGCCATTCTTTGGAAGTTCTTAATCAAAAGTGGTATGGGCATCTTTCAGGACTGCTGTAACTGTGTATTTCTGCATGGCAACCGTACATGTGGCCAAGCAACATCAAAGTGTGGGCAACATGGTTAAAGTTATTAATGAGGAAGAAAACACAAGCTGAGGCCATTTCCACATGGGGCGAGGGAATTGCCCCATGCCGCTACTTACCAGATCTTCTGGCTCCCCGGTCTGGTCCAGGCTGCTCCGGAGCAGTGCGTGCTCATTGCTCCACACTGCTTTGGCGTCAAAAATGGCAGCTTCTGGTTGGTTGAGGGTCTCGACCAACCGCTGAAGCTCACCAGCCTAAAGGCCGCCCCTGGCAGATCGCAGGCTCGCATTGATGCAAGCCTGCAAATCTGCATAAGGGAGCAGGCTCACAATGGCACACTCTGTGCTTTTGAAAGACCTGATTTTTCCAGTCTTTCAAAAGCATGCTGGACGACCACTTGGGGACGTTCCGGAGCAGGCTGAGGTGCAGATCTACATTAAATAATCTGGTCCCAGTCTGCTTCCAGGTGCAGACGTCGTCCCTGGAGGACGGACTGCACCGTTTCAAATACCCCGTGTGGAAATGGCCTAAGAGAGCCTGCTGGAGTTTGCTTTTGCTTGAGTCTACTGGGAAGGGAGAGATTCCATTCCTTCCTCTCTTCTCTCCTTCTGAGTTATCAGAAGAAAAACTACTGTTATACTCTAAACAAAGTTTGCAGCAGCAGAGGACACATCCAAATTGATCAATAAATCCCATATTTTGTTCCTGTTCTTTCCAATTTTATACTGAGTTAAAATAAACCATCTTGGGGAGCCTTTGATCATACTGGGAGCTAACAGAAAATATTCTGGGACCTCCAAAATAAAACTAGAAAGCACAGGAACAAAATCTGGGACTTTCTTGTCTTTTTAATGAGCCTGGATGTGCCCTGAAGTGAGCTTTGGATAGAAGGGGAAAGTGGGGTAGGGAGGGAGAAACTGGGACATTTTAAAAACACCTGAAAAGGGGGATGATAGTGAAATGATCAGAAGTGTCCCTGCCAAATCAGAATGGTTGAAGGATAGCAACTAAATAGCATGAGACAATGGGGACCACAGAGTTTCAGTTTGGTTGCCTCACTAAAAGTGACCTCAGGAACTTTCCCTCTCCATCTTCCATCCCCTTCACACCTACAAATCTGTACCTTTCTGAATAGTTTTGCACTCTTTACAAAGGGGACCGGAATCATTCACTAAGGATCTTTCTTTCTTTCTTTCTTTCTTTCTTTCTTTCTTTCCTTTCTTTCTTTCTTTCTTTCTTTCTTCCCTTTTCTCCTCTTCCTCTTCCTCTTTCTTCCTTGCAGGTATCTAAAACGTTCCTGAAAAATGCCCCCTCCTATTCCTTCTCAGCACTAAATGAAACAGATGTATACAACCTCCCTTTTTCCAATTAAGAATAAAGATGAAGAAAGCCAAATGCCTCAGTGAAAAAAACAAAAAAAGAATGCTAACTGCCTCTTTAAAAAGAAAAAAAAAAGAAAATCTTTTACTGACTTTTTATCCTAAGGGCAAGTAAAGGAAAACTGTTCTGTTGTGAAGCGCAGTGCACACAAAAACTATGCCTCAGGCATTTTAACTCCTCATTAAATCCCTGGCAGACAACCAACATGTCATATATTATGTCTTAACTGCAACATCTGCATTTGCATCTGCTTTTGTGCTTTTAAATGCTCCTCTCTGCATGTGCCACTGAGAGGCAGAGAGGGGGTTGGTGGGCAGTATGTCTTTTCAGGGCGATGGGACATCCATCAGTTATCATGCTCTGTCCTGGTACAGTTCTGCCTATGGCTCTTTCCCATCATCTGCTCTTAGATCTGATCCATGTTCCTTTCTACAATATCTCTGTCTATCAGCCCTCCTTTCTCTTTGCCAGTCTGCTCAGTGCCTTCATTCTCTGAATTTGTCTTCTCCAACCAAGGCTTCTTTGGCTTGGCTTTCTCTTCTTTGGCTTGGCTTTATCCTTTTTTCTCTTACTGTTCCATACTCTCCAAATTGTCTTCCGGAATATTTGCAGACTTGTTCTTTCCTCACTGTTTTGCGATATCTTAATTTTTTTCCCTCTCTTTTCCAAAAGTTTTGGAATTTTAGTTCAGTTTGGTTTAACAATCTTTTATATTTTATTTATATGTTGGCTTGCTTTGTATTGCCTTGCATTGCTTTTTATGTTTGTATAGACTGTTTTACAGTTGTATGGTTTTATGTATGTATTACTTCTTTCTTCCCAGGTTCCTTTTTTTCTTTTTTTAAAAAATTAGATCTTACACCTTTGGCAGGGTTGTCTTTTATTCCACGAAGTGCAATGCATACTGATGGCGGTATATAAATTAATGATGGCCAAGATCCTACATGGGACACATAGGCCATTTCCGCACTATCCTGTTATAATGCTGCTATTCCACTTTCAACATCCTATGGAATCCTGGGGTTTGCAGTTTAGGGAGGGGCCTTTGAGGCCCCTCTCTAAACTGCAAACCCCAGGATTCCATAGGATATTGAAAGTGGAAAAATACCACTATAACAGGCTAGTGAGGAAATGGCTATAGCTACAGTGTTATTAGCTATGCTCCTGACCCCCTAAAGCCCACTTTAAAAGCCAAGCAGCCACATTAAGTGGGGGATTCTGCAGTGGGGGGCAAGCAGAGTGCTGAAAGGCGATGTGTCCAGCCCCCTCTTGTCATCAAGCAGCAGTAAGACAAGCTGAATTGGGGACTTCTATGCAGTCCTGCCACAATCCCTCATTAGACTGTAGCTCACTGGTGGGAGGTGGTTGGAAACATCACTCATCAGTGCCCCACTTGCCAGCATCACAAAATTCCTTTGCTCAGTACAGTTGTCTGGCCTTTAAAGAGGGTTTTAGGGATATTTAAGGCTGACAGAGCAAGGCTACTAACATCAATACTAAATAAGTTTTTGGGAAGATTTCTGGATTGGTACTTGACATATCTGCTAAGAGATACTGGAAAAAAGAAAGGTAACAGAAGAGGTTGCAAAGTTCATCTTCTCTTCTATCAAAACTCATAGGACTATATTGCAATTGATAATATGACAGGGAATAGATAAGGATAAAGATAAGGATAAGGAGATAAGGACCAACAATATAAGATCTCCAAATAAGAGACTTGGGGGGTGGGTAGGATAAAGGGAGGATTGCACTGATTATGCTTTGCTATTAAAATGATACTGCTAATTTTAATATATTTTAATAACTGCATACTGTGTATTTGTATAGTTATATTGTACAATTGTATTTTTATATGCTGTTTTTAGTATTGGTGTGTTTAATTTTTTATTGCCTCATTGTCTGTTGAATGTAGTAAAGGCATTGAATTGGATTGGAAAATTGGATATTTAAGGTTGTGGCAGTGGTTTTATAATCTTAAATGTAAATGCAAAACAGTTATGAGGTCTTTAGTCTAGCTCATGGCATCATGAGTTGCTTAACATGATGCTAGCCAATAACAGCAATCATCCACCCCCTGCCCTTTATATGGGAACATTGTGATGCATTTGGGATAAACGGGGCATGTTTTGAGCAATGTGAGTTCAGTGAGTTTGAGGGAATACAAAAGCCACCATAGTTTTGGGATGTGAAAATCTCCAGTGATTGATCTCACTGAGATTCCTCCAAATGCCCACTTACATTTACTTCCCATCTTTCATTCATTTTAGATGGCAGGACTTTCAGTTTTCTTCTAACATTCATTTAATGCGTTTTTCCTAATGGGCACATTTATTTGTGTAGTTTACCTAATAGATGCAATTTTAATTTACCTAATACATGTAGCTTTCTCCATTCACTGAGGTATGTTTCAGTGCATTTTTCCCATTATGCACATTTCACATTGCAAAATGTGCACACTGTTTTCTGCAAAGTTTATTGCATGGAAATTTCTCAAAAACCTTGCATGCTTGTGAATGGTCAAAGTGTATTTTCTTCTGTCAAGTGCTGACATGTACATAAATGCTACTTTATTAAGACTGTCAACCTTCCCTTCCCAAATTTCTTTCTGCCCCTTTTACTGTTCCACTAGCTAGTACTGCCATTCTGCTTTTCCCAAAGTGCTATGGAACAATGCTACCATGCTTTTGCCTTGTGCCATGGCACTGGGGAAGAACAGAAAGGGCAAACAGTAGCCAAGAAGCATTTGAAGAGTGTCAATGAATTTCACTCACTTCCAGAATCCTCTCTTGTATCAACCCTTCATTGCCTCCTGCTGTCCTTCGCAAAGTTATCTTTTTCTTTTTGGGGGTGGGGCTTGACCAGTAGAGAAAACCCATGACAGCAATGAAAGCAAACTGTCAGCTCCAAATTGGGTTGGACCCAGCTTGACTGAGTCTGGATCATCCCGCTAGTGTTGATACTGACCTATTTGGATGAGGGAGTTTACATTTCAAGTTCACCTTTTCTAATATTCATCCCATTGTGTGCCACTGGGATGTGTGTGTGATTAAGTCCATGTGATCCTTTTTCATCATAAATATTTGAAATATGTTGAAATATGTTCAGTTTATTTGTCATAAATATTTAAAACATATTCATGTGTTAAAAAAAAAAAGGCCCCTCCATTTCTGCTGCAAGAAACTGATTCCAAAAATATGCACTGGGGACGGGCAGCTACACTGTGGCCCTTTTCGCATTAAGGCTTCTCGCATGAGTGGGGGAGGGCAGCTCGTGCAAGAAGCCTTCTCCGGGAGGCTGCCGCTTCCCCCTTCCTTCCGCAGGCAAAGGAACGAGGGGGAAGCGGCAGCGACGCGCGAGCCGCCCTCCCCCCTGGGCGAATCAGGAGCCTGTCGCGTCTGTCGTCCCCCCCGCGCGCGAGAGAAAGGAGCCTGTTCCATCTGTCCGTCCCCTCCCCGCGTGCGCCAAGAAGGAGGCTCGCGCATCCGTCCCTCCCGTGCACGCCAAGCAGGAGGCTGTCGCGTCCGTTGCGCTAGTGCCCCGCCCCTTCCTTCCGCAGGGACGGAGGGAAGGAAGCGCGACCTGGCCGCCTCCCTGACACTCTGCACAGGAGGTAAGTGCGCACGGGCGCTAGGAGCGTTGCGCGAGTGCCGGGGGATTTTCGCTTCAAGGCGAAAATCAGAAAACCCGCAATCGCGCCGCTTCAGCCTCGTGAGCCCGGTGGAAGTGGGAGTGCGTCGTGCAGAGCGATGCTCCCACTCCCGCGAGGCTCACGGGGCTGTCGTGAGACAGAAACCCATACGAAAAGGGCCTGTGATGCAGGTCAGATGGAACTATTTTGCTGCATGTCACAAAAATACCCCACCTCAAAAGTTCTTAAGGGATAGAGTGGTAGCATATTGTACTTTACAAAGGACAGTTCTCTGCTTGAAGGTATCATCTATTTAAAGGGTGCTCAGTCAGAGTCTGATTTAAAGTTCTTCAACAGTAAGAGCTAAGCAAGCAGAATGAACAGGTATGTGTGACTTGGGACATTTCCACACTAGCCTGTTATAGTGCTATTATTCTGCTTTTAGCATCCTATGTAATCCTCGGGCTGGCCGGCTCCTCCCTAAACTGCAAACCCCAAGATTGCATAGGATGTTGAAAGCAGAATAATAGCATGATAACAGGCTAGTGCAGATTTTCCCTGCTGATAAACGTTCCCAGACTTCCTTTTTTATATAGGACATCCAGTATTTAGGGGCTGAGCATCATATCCCATATGGAGGCAATAGGAGACACTCCAACCCCACTTTTTTTGTGAATCAGAAAAGTAGGTGCTTTTCTGACCCCCAAGTATTTGGTATACAATGGACTCAAATTACATACTAAATGCTGTGCGGGGGGGGGGATGTGTTATTATGTTGTGAGTGTAACTGTTGCCTGCCTTTCCTGGTTTCAGGTATCCAGACCCAGAGAACTGAGGTGAGTAGCACATGAGGCAGCATGTCCCAATTTGGCATTAATCCCACTTTTCCTGCTGTTTTTAAAATGTCCCAGTTTCTCTCTCTTCCTCGTACTCCCCCTCCTTTGTTCTTAGCTTACTTCAATTGCTGCAAAATGAGTTGCAAATGCAAAAGCAGTTTGTACTCCATTAACTAAGGAGGCAGGAGGAGAGAGGAGGTGATGAATCTTGCCCTTCCCAGTCAGCTCAGGCAAAAGCAAGCTGCTGCAGCCTGTCCTAGTTTGTGTGTTCATTCTCGTTAATCGCCTTTGACATTTCAACCACATTCTGATGTTGGCTTCGCCATGTGTTTCTCGGTTTTCATTTATGAAATATTGGTGGGTACAGAGGCAGGCTTATACATTTTCTCCTCAAATCTCATGAGTGGAGGACTTTTCATGAGAGTTTTGGACTCACATAAGATTGCTAATCTCATGGGAATCCAGGACACTCACAAGACATGAGACATGCCTTATCTCACATGCCTATCTCACATGTTGCAGCCAGTGTTAAGCTTAAGTGTTACTGTTCGGAAAACTTGGCAACACAAGAATGAAAGCTGGATTCATTTAGTTCCATTTCCATCTGTTCCTAAGTGAATGCAAATACGTGCCTAAGGCCTATATGAACATGGAACACAAGAATTAACTGGTCTAATTTCCACCCTGTGTGGTTTTGACCCAAATGATTTCTGACTGAGAAACCAAACTCAAATCTTTATACTAAAAATCAAATACACTGTTTAAATACTCAATATGTTTGTACAATTGTACCATAGCATTAGTATAAACTTTGCAAGGTTGTTGTTGTATTGCATCCTTGCAAGAAAATGTTGTAAACAAGGCTACAAACATCCTGCCACTACCTCCACCACCACCACCTGCCCTTTATAGGTTGAGAAATTCTAAAGATTGAGTTTCTATACTCTTGAGAACGACTCTTTAACCTAGTGTGCCTTCTCATGTTTGTAAATTCTACCAGAACAAGCAGAACATTTTCCTCAGTGAATAACACCGAATTACAACAAGGTACATGCCTAAAGGTCAAGCAACAGGCTGAAGCAGACATGAGAAGCAGAACAATTGAAGAAGAGCCGGACTGAAACCAAGTCAGGAAAACCAAGCGACAAGAGAAAAGTAACAAAAGATTATATAGAGAAAGCAAGAGGCAGCCCTGACCGCTCTTTGAACATTTACCTGTGAACCACCTGTCAGGTATACGAACAAAGACTTCTGTTCCTGAGATCTCCATGCAGCACAAAGACCATTCACCAATGCATGTGAAGTTTCCGAAATCAATTGAAGGTTCTTTTTGCTTCTAATGTATGACTGTTTCCCTACCATGGTTACAAATAACAATAAACAGAGTTGAACAAAGGGACAAGATGTAAACACAAACACCAGTTGCTGCATTCGCTGAGCTACCCTTCACATGTTTATTGCCTAGAATATAATAAGGGAAGGGATTGCTAAATATCTGTCGGAGGTGACTGAGACACAGCTCAGCTTATGCTCAAGATGTGTTTGCATAAGAAGTAGATGAAGCTCCTCAGATTTCTTGGATTGTTCTTATCTTTGCTACTCAACCTCTATTGACCTTCCTCCTAAGCTACACTGATGCGCTTGTGGTTGCTGATGTCACTTTCCCACTTCTTCTTAAGCTTCTCTTGATCCTCTAAGGAGGATCAACTTGATAGGGAACAGCATGGCTCCCTAACTCTTCACCTTCCCTAGTTAGTTAGAACTCAGATTTCTGTCTTTCTTCTGTCTCAGTGTATTCTGTTAGCTTTCTTAAACAAGAAAACAGACTCAAGTGTTACTCTGTTTCTGGGAAAGAAAGCTCTCTAACTGATCTGATATTTCAATATTCATACACCTGCCAAGCAGGACTTTATTAATGATTTCTGTGATAACTCAGGCCCTTAATGGCACAGAGCGACCTCCGACGGAGGTCTTCTGCACCGTGGAGTGGACTGGGGCGGACAACTTTTTGTAGTTCCGCACCTCAGTCTGGTTTAGAGCGAACGGAACTGGTCATGCAGCTTGCTTTTTAAAAACCTCTTTTAAGAGGTTTTTCAAAAGCACGGAGCACGCGACCCCGTGTTGCTCCGTCGCTGCGCTCTGGTGCAGATTTGCAGGCGCGCACTAGTGCGCACCTGCAGATCTGCCGGGGGCAGGCTTTAGGCTGGTGAGCTTCTCCGGTTAGTGGAGAGCCTCCACCAACCGGAAGCTGCCATTTTGGACGCCGGAGCAGTGCGGAGCAACGAGCTCGCACTGCTCCTCATCCTGATGGACTCACCCGGATGCTGAAGAAATCCGGTGAGTCCTGTTTTTCCATGGTTCCTTTCCCACGTGTGGAAAGGGCCTCAGAAAGGGCACGTTATCTTTTATTGTGGATATATCCAGAACTGATTGTGTCTGTAAGAAGTGTAGTGTGTGGATGTGCCCATACTGCTGTGCAATACAGGTCCTCTTTTAAACTGAATCCATATTAATAGATTACATCTGAGATAGGTCTAAACTGAAATTACTCAACATTTGTTGTGAAAATTTGCAACCGTGTTAAATAACATCTTCCCTTTGGAGGTCAGTCTCCACTGATATCACTTTACTTCAATGATATCATCTGGCAGCCAAATCCTATTGGCCACATAACATTATGATGCCAACGCATTCACTGTGCAACCTCCAGTTGGCTGAGATGGTCTATGCAACTAATCCAGGATGTAGAATGAAACCAATGAAGTAGATGTAAAAATAAAAATGGCACCAAAGCAGCTGCTGTTAGGGGCAAAGATGTCAGAGAAGAAGACAGAAAAAGGATGAACATTCACACAGAAGTGGTTTTCAGGAAATATTTTTGCGCCATCATTTTTTTGAAAAATCTGAGAGTGAAAACTAGAGAAAGATCAATGTATTTCAAATATTGAAGGGCAATGAGAAGATAAGGAGGATTCCTCTTTTCTGTTTGATCAGCGATGGCTGTTCTACCCATTTAGGTAAATGTTCCGTATAAGTCACCAGGTCCTGGTCTTCCTGTTAATGGATAGTTCCTGAAAGGTGGTTGTTCCAAAATATCTAGACCGTAGATTGCCAATTTCCTACAAAAACAGATTGGCCCTCTCCTGTGTATTTAACTCCTTTCTGAGATGAAGGAAATGCTCTTGGATGACAGATTATGCATTTTATACCAACTGACACAGAAACCAAAATAAGAAATCAATCTGAATTAAATAGAGAAGTGGAAGCATGCTGCATGAGTCTGGACCTCAGAGTGGTCCATGGAGCAGGGAAAGCACCTCACCCTGAAATTTGTCGAGGGGTTGTCTCCCCCTGTTCAGTCTTTAAGCTGACCAAGCCTTCGAGACCACATATTTGGCAACTGCAGGCAGCAACTGTGGAAGACAGTTCAGCTGATTGTAGCAATGAGTGATGTCTTCTCCCTCCCCATCCCTTCAGCAGAGTTGAGTATCTAGATACACTCTCTTTTGTGCTAAAAATAACAAAGGGCTGTATTTGAAAGAAATCAGGATAGAGGAACTGATCCATTATTGATAGAAATTTCAAGCCAGCTTGCCAATCTGTTTTGTACTGTGGTCGACCCTCAATTTTTAATGAAGGAACTTATGAAAGTCATAGAGGGTGTAAACTGGTGACCTCTCTGTGATACTTTGCAGCAAAAGTTCCCATCACAGAACCGAGCTGCCTATCCTTACATCTTTTCTGAACTTTACCTCAACCTGACCTTGGCTTTTGAAGGTAAAAGAAACAATACTGTCGTCAGGTACAATACCTTGACTCAGACAGGAAAGGCAGATTTAGGAAGATGCACCACACTGAAAGAAGACTAAACAAACCACCCTGTTCACCTATTGTGCATAGTTTCCATACATTACCTTCCGATTAATGCCCTCGTCCTGTTTTGTTGTACACACCTCCTGTTTGTTGAGACTTTGTTTAATCAAACAGTTTTTATAAAGGCAATTCTGTTGGGAGTCATGCAACAAAGGCACAGGATGAGCCACAGCCCAGCGTAAAGAAAGAGCAGAGATGAGATCAATAAATACGGGAGGGGGGTGGACATGAAAGAGCTTATCGTGTGTATGGTAGGGAGGGCAAAGTGCAACTCTGGGACAGAATTTGCATGTTGCATGCAGGGTGGCCAGGTCAAGATTATCTTAGGTCTTGAGATTTCAGGGCCTAAACCTGAGATCTGGGGATGATCCCTTGTGACGGCAGGGGGAAAGGTCCCAGTGATGTTACAAGAGAGGTTAAAAGAGGAAGCCTTATCCAACATGCAAAGGGATATTGTAGCATCTCTGAGACTAACTGAGTACATAACCCTCCAACTTTTGACAAATGAAAACCAGAGATGTTTGGCCAAGCAACCTCAGAGTGTGGTCAAGATGGCAAAAGTTGTTATAATGAGGAAGAACCCACAGGGATTTGCTTTTGCTTGAGCCTACTGGGGAGGGTGAGACTATGCTCCCTTCCCTCCTCTTCACCCCACTGAGTTAATTGAATGCAAACCACTTTTGCACTTTGAACTCAGTTTGCAGTCATTGAAATAAGCCAAGATGAAGGTGGAAAGTGGGAAGATGAGAATGAAGCTGGGAGATTTTAAGGGCAGCTAAAAAAGGAGGAAGACAGAGGATTAATCAGGATTGTCCCTGCCAAATCAGGACAGCTGGAAGGTATATGAAAGAGAAGAGTAAGCTTCCATAGATTCATTTTATTTCACCAGATTGACTCATTCAACATGATAGAATCATTCAACATGATGCACGAAGCATCAATTACTGAGTGTACCATTCAAATTTTTAAAAAAGTCCATATAATAAGGAAAATACACACACTTTCCAAGGCAGTGTGCTCCCTCTGACATTCCTTGACATGAGAACTGGAGAAGAGGAGCCAGGCCCTGAGATCTGGGATGCCTAGCTGCATGTGAATCTTTTGGTTTTCTGTTCTTATGGTTACAGGATATTTGGCAGCAGGGCTTGGGAAGGATGTTGGTATTAAGCTGTCTACATATATGCCTCTGTGTTATATGCAGTCTGCAGCTAATTGTGGCTAATAAACAAAAGATAACTGGTTAGATGTTGAGACTTTTTTCCCAAGGAATAAGCAGACTTATTTCATTTCTCCCTGAAATGTTCTGGAGACAGGAATAAACCTATTTTGCTCCCCACCCAAACTCCAGAGTTCGTCTGTTCCATTCCAGACCTACATGTTTTGGCTATCCAGATAATTTTGAGGCAAGATGGGTTGATGTCTTTGCTTCTGCTTCCCTATACTGAAGATTCTCATAGCTCTGCAAATGCAAAGTGGTGACCCAACATGGGCTGGTTTTCCCGTGGGCCTGTCTGGAATAGCTTCTGTGTGCCAATCCAAAGTGAATTGGATAAGGATATTTAGTATTTATGCTGGCAGAGTTCAATAAGCTAGTGCAACCTAATCTTGGGGAAGAAACAGTGGTAATTGGCAATGGCTCCTATACTTTATTAGTTGTACAGAAATCGGAATTCCCAGAAGGCATTGCTTGTTATCTGGTTGCATCACAAGCATCTTCTGCTGAATTTCCCTGTTTTGTTCAACAATTAAAGGTAGAAGAGCCATCTCTAGTTTTCAATACAGCAGTTTTTAAAGGGAAGGGCAACAAACCCAGCTTCTCCTCCCCGTTCCCACCCACTAATGTGCCAGTGATTGCTAGAAGCACACAGCTTTTATATACCCTTCAGTATTTCACAGATGAAAGCCAAGACATGTGTGGCCAAACAACATCAGAGTGTGGTCAAAATAGCAAACATTATTAATGAGGAAGGACACAAATGCTAAGAGAGGCTGCAACAGTTCCCTTTTACCTGAATCTATTGGGAATAGCAAGATTCTTTCCCTCCCTCTCCTCCTGCTGAGTTCACAAAGTGCGAGCTACTTTTGTGCTTTGAACTCTGTCTGCAGCAACTGAAGTAAGCTGAGGACAAAGGGAGAAAGTGGGAGGCGGAGACAGAAAGGAATATTTTAAAGGTAGCTGAAAAAGTGGGACAACAGAGAATTAATTGGGATTGTCCCTGTCAAATTGGCACATATAGAAGATATGCACTTTTTGTTTTAGAACAAGGTCTTCATGGGGTATAAAATGTCCCTAGGGACAAAGAATATGGCAAAAATATCTTCCATTCCTAGATGGTGTTTAAGGGCATTTTGGGGCTGTAATTTGCTTTAGATCTGTTTTGATTGGGAAAACCACTTCAGGGAGAGAAGACAGAAGTGGAGGGAGGAAAACTTAGTCCTACTTCCACTCCCTCTTCTTACCCACTGGTTTGACTGTGATTGCTACACAGCAAGGGGCAGAAATATGATAGCCTGCTTCTGAGAATGAGCATGACCTCTGGTAGATGAGATTCTAGCATGGAGGCTCAGGAATTGATGAGAGACAGTTTCCCCTCCATTTCTGGGTGACACCCCTCTTTTGGTCTAGGGGCTACCATTGCACAAAGACTACCTATCACTGAATAAAAGCTCATCTTATTGGCATGACCCATATCTCAGTATGTATGTACAGTATTTAGGATGGAGTTGCAAGAACATAAGAATAAAAAAGGAACCATGTTGGATCGGACTGGACACTTATCTAGTCCAATATTCTGTTCACACAGCACCCAACTAGTTGTCCGTAAGAAGTCCATCAGTAGGAAGTGAGTGCAACTGCATCTTCTCTCTTTCATTCCCCAGCAAATAATAGAGAAAGGAATATTACTTCTCCCCAAAGTTATTTCCCCAAATTATCCATTCTTCCTTTTAAGGCACTTAAGTTGGCAACCATTGCTACACCTTGTGACAGTGAATGCCACGGTTTAACTCTCTACTGTGTGACAAAGTACTCATTTTGTTTGTCTTGCATCTCCCACCATTTTGCTTCAGTGGATGAACCCAGAGTCCAATACAGTGAACCCTCTACCTTTGTGGGGGTTAGGGGAGTAAGACCCCCATGAAAGTGGAAAACCATGAGTGTAAATAAAAATTCTGAATGCTAATTTTTCTTTACCTGAGAGAAAATTTCTCTAGAAATCTCTAGGTCCTCCAGTCTGACTCTATGGTCAACTTCTGGGAGATCACACTGTAGGACTTAGAGATTCCTAAAGAGAACATAGCAATCAAATTCATGAATCATCAAATCCATGAAAGGAAAAAAGAGGAAATCTATTCAGAAAGGCTGGCCATTCAAAAAGTCCAAATAATCTACGAAGAAGAGTTGAACCAAATTTTGGCAAGCATTTTGATCTTTACCATTTTACTTAGAAGAGATTTCAGCAGAATGTGGCTTCAAAGAAAGCCTGAAGGAGATCAAACTTAACCTGCAACCAGAGAAATAACGTCCCTTTTTAATCTCTGCCCCCCCATCATTACAAAATGAAACACAAAACTCCTACTTTGATTCCCTGTTCACTGTGCCAATCTCTCCAAATGAAAGTGATTTCTAACAAACACAGACACAGACTCCATTCTTACGAACGCTGGCAAGAAATGTGGTCTCTTTTCCATCCCTGTTGAAATTGGTGTAGTTCTATTAATGTTAGCAGGGTGACAAAGTGGAATTACAGAAGATCTGAAAATCCTCTTAATTGCGGGAAGGGGGCAGGTTAGTTTCACCAGGGGTATATTCAGTAATTCAGAATCACAAATTGCTAAGTGTCATGGAAACTGCACTCGTAAACTGAATTATAAGATAGGTTAACAAGTGTGAATCATAAGTGTAAACTATTCAGAGGTTCCCAGAGTAAAAATGTTGAAGCTGAAAACATTATGTTTACCACATAGGATTTTATAAAATAAAATAATGCATATAATTAAGCTCAAGTTCTGTCCTAATTACTTTAACCAAATGTTTCATATAGATCAGGAGGTGAATATCTTCTGAGGGTTCAGGGGCCTTTTTCTTCACCCTCCCTTGCATATTAACAGGTCTCTGTTCTTCTCCAATCACTTGGTGTTCAAGAAAGTTTTTTTTTTTTCCTTTTTCTTTTTTCTGGGCCTGGCTTTGGGCCATGGGGCCAAATTACATCTAAATAGCAAATCATGTTCTACAGAGGCTTCTGAAAGTGTGTGTTGCCACTCTGGAGCCAACATTTCTAGAAAGGATTTATATAGTCTACAACAGACAAAAATTGGTACAGGAGGGCAAGCAACATCAGAAGTCTAGTCAAGATGGCAAACATGAATGAGGACAAACACACAAGCAAGGACAGGCTGCAGCAGTTTCTTTTTGCCTACTGGGAAGGGCAAGATTCTGCCCCTATTCATCTCTCCCCTCCCAGTGAGTTAATTGAGGACAAACTGCTTTTGCACTTTCATCTCAGGCCACTTCTGCATTACACTTATAGTGCTATTATTCCACTTTTGATCTCCTGTGGAATTCTGGGGTTTGTAGTTTACTGAGGCCCAAGAACTCTCTGGCTGAGAATTTGAATGGCCCCTCCCTAAACTGCAAACCCAAGGATTCCATAGGATGTTGAAAATGGAATAATAGTAAATGTAGGGCAGAATGGCCTCAGTTTGCAGCATCTGGGGTAAACTGAAGACAAAGGAGAAAAGTGGACAGAGGAGAAAGAAACTGGGATTTTTTTTAACAGATAAAAAGTGGGATAGCAGAGGATTCATCCCTGCCAAATTGGGGCAGTTGGAGAGTATAGGTTCAAGGGGTTTGAGATGCTGGGAGCCCAGGGGACAAGGAGTGGCATTGTAAGCCATGTGGATTGTCTATACCAGTGGTTCTTATCCTGGAACCTGGGAACCCCTGGGGATCTGTGGAGCCCTCACAGGGGGTCCATGAAGCCTTGATGCTGGATACCAAAAGCAGTGACAGCAACAGGGATATGGTTGTGGGGGGTTGTAGGTGCTGAAACTGCTCCCTCATTTGCAAACAAGGGGACAGTTTGGGCATGCACATACATACCTCCCGATGACAGGGACATGGCAGCAGGCCTGTGCACGCACCCAAACTATGGCCATTTCCGTACTAGACTGTTATAGCACTATCATTCCACTTTCAACATCCTATGGAATCCTGGGGTTTGCAGTTTCGGGAGGGGCCATGTGCAAACCCCAGGATTCCATAGGATGTTGAAAGTGGAATGATAGCACTATAATAGTCTAGTGAGGAAATGGCTTATGAGTCTGGAGAGCAGGGTCTGAACCCTCATTCACCTGTGGAAACCCACTGGGTGACCTCAGGCAAGTCTCTCAGCCTCAGAGAAAGGCAAAGGCAATAGATCTTGCCAAGAAAACTCTCCCTCAAGAGGTTCACTGTAAGTTTGCCATTGAGTCAGTTTTCAAAGGGGAGAGACATGATGGCTAGAAGGAACCACCCCCTGTCAGCAGCATTTTATTGTGGTGTGCCTTCAAGTCACTTTCAATCCTAAAGCAAATCTATCACTTTTTTCTGCAAGATTTTTTCAGAGGGGGTTTGCCTTTGCCTTCCTCTGAGGCTGAGAAAATGTGACTTCCCCAAGGTTACCCAGTGTCTGAAAGGGGATTTCAATCCTGGGCCATTTCCACACTAGACAGTTATAGCGCTGTTATTCCACTTTCAATATCCTATAGAATCCTGGGGTTTGCAGTTTAGGGAGGGGCCTTTGAATAATAGCACCATAACAATCTAGTGAGGAAATGGCCTTAGTCTCCAGAAGCCTTTAATACATAAGTAAGTAAGTAAGTAAGTAAGTAAGTAAGTAAATAAATAAATAAATAAATATTAGACTATTTATTTAAACACTTATTTAATATTTATTTATTTAAATATTTGAATATTTAAAACTAAATTTAAACATTTAAATCTTGAGTTAAATCTTGGGGATACCTGGCAACAGATTGTATTTACAGGAGATCCGCAGTAAAGAAAAGGTTGAAAACCACTGGTCTATACTTTACCTTCCCTCATAGAGATATGTTTGGACAGCCCTCCTACTGGACATATTCTACCCCGAAATATATATTTCTGCCCGATGCCTGACCAGTGGCAGTGTATCTTAAAAAAAAAAATCAGTCTGCCCATTCTTGTGCTAGCCCTTCTTTCATGACGATCAAGCATTTATTTCAAGTAAAGCCATAGGATTCATTGTGCATGTGTATTTTGCTTTCAGTTTCATCACATCATAGGTTTTGTGGCCTTTGGTTTGCACCATTTATACAAAATAGGAGCAACTCCAGAAAGACGAATCTGTAGTAGCCGTCTCTATTGTCTCACTCGACCAAATGCCTTGAGAGGATATCATCATATAAACCTTACATTTTAAAAAAGGAGCTGCGGGTTTTGAACTGTTAATATGACCCTGTTCTTTTTCACAGTGCAAAGCACCGATGTCTCTGTGTATAGCTTTGTGTGTGTGTGTGTGTGTGTGTGTGTGTGGGGTGCGTATCTTAAACCATATTACTGGTCAGGCTTCACAGCCTTATGTCCTCTGTCACCAGTCCTCTGCCATCTCTTTCCCTCCACACTATTGTAGCACTTTGATTCCACTTAAACTTTCCTTGCTGCATCCAACACAGCCCTGATATTTGTAATCTGGCAGAGAATTCTAAATAGCTCACAGACCTACAAATCCCAGGATTCCACAAGATGGAAGCATGGCTTTTAAAGTGGTATCAGAGTGCTATAATGGTGCAATGTGAAACAGCCCTCTGTCCATCCCAAGCCTGAAAGACTAAGGCCATTTCCGCACTATGGCCCCATCCCAGCATGAGGACGCATTGAAGCTGGTCCACAATGTGTGCTATCACATGAGATCAGTGTGGTCCCATTCGTGTCATGTCCCCAGCCATCATGATCCCACATTACCAGAAAAAAAATCTGGTAATAGACCCCTTTCACATGACAATCACACCAGCTGAGCTATCCAGAAAGGGCGGAAATGCTATCAAGGCGCTTCCTTCCTAAGTGCCAGCTGCTACTGTCTGCCCGACATGCCACCATCCTGGCAAAGGCACTGCCAGGATGATGCCAGGATGTCAAGGGATGCAAGTAAGGAGTTGAAAGTGCCTAAGTTTTCTTAATGCTTTTAGAACTAAAGTAAGTATTCAGTCAACTGACCTCAAGAGCCAATACCTGTTCTCTAGGCCTTATAAATAATAATAATAATAATAATAATAATAATAATAATAATAATAATAATAATAATAAATATTATTATTATTATTATTATTATTATTATTATTATTATTATTATTATTATTATTATTATTTCCCGCCTCTCCACACGGATCGAGGCGGCAAACAATATAAAATACATTATACATTAAAAGACATTAAAAGACATTAAAACCATACCCAATCCTCCCCACCCACCAACCCAACAGCTGGAGCTGTTTATGGTTTGGAGGCACAGCTTGCTTCAGCACTGGCTCCCTTGAACATCGGTTGCTACTCTTAACCCCTGCTTGCTTTTGACTATACAATTGCTTCTAGCCTCAGGCATCCTAGAATCAGTTAGGCTCTGACCATTATTGAACGTTGACCAAAAATGTAGCATCTATAATCCCTGGTCCCTTGCCCACAAAGCCATCCACACACAAGAGCTGAAAATTCTTCCTTTGGTTTTGTGTTTGCATTCTTTCTTTCTCTCTCTTTTTTTTTATTATTATATTGAAAAATTAATTTTAAACATTTTCTGTGAAAGGTGGGCTATAATTTCTTTAATAATAAACCAAAGTAACCTCATCAGTTTTTTTAAAAAAAAGATATTGGACCACCAGTTTGAATCGATGCCTAAGATCCAACCTCATGCTCGCATGGCTTAAAGATATATATATATATACATATATACATATACATACACACACACACACACACACATATAGTTTCACAGTAACTGTACTATGGGCCTTTCTGCACTACACTGAAATTCTGGGGTTTTTAGTTTACTGAGGCCAAAGAGCTCTTTGGCTGAGAATTCTAAATGCCCCTCCTTAAACTGCAAACCCCATAGGATGTAGAAAGTGGAATAATAGTGTTATAACAGTCTAGTGCGGAAATGGTCCAGGTTTGAATGCTGGGTGCCTGCTCCCCCCACCATCCCTCAGCCCCCTTGTTACTGCGGTCCAGGCCTACCCGGAGATAGCACTTGATATCGCTTTGATATCAAACCATTCGGCTTTCCTCTGCCACCCCGCTCCACGTGTTTGCGAGGCTTCTGGACAAGCATGTAAACAGGTGCGGCCGATAATTGCTGGACATTCCATTCTCCACCCAGGTAGGCCGGACAAAGCCGGTTCGTCGCTTCAGGGACCTCTCCGGCAAACACCTCGTTGCTTATGCACGATGCTAACAAAGGCTCCCAGCCCCGAGCAGATAGCCTCACAAAGCTGTACTAAGTGCTCCGCATTTGCATACTGGCTACACTATTGTTAATTTGGCTCTAAGTCAATCAAGCTAAATTCTGACCTTTCCAAAGCTTTGTCCTGCTCTTAAATCGCATTGTTCTCACCGAGTAAGGCATGGCCTGCAGTTACAATTCACCCTATAAAACCTCCCGATTCTGAGACCATCTTCGGATCGCTCCTGAGTTCCAGACCACCTTGCTGCCGCTTTGTTTGGTGAGCCGTCCCCTCAGCGAACTGCACTGAGCTTCTTCTCTGCACCCCAACGAACTCAATCTTCAAACCTCTCCAGGACTACAAGACAGGTGTCGTATCACCCATTTCCCTCCACAAATCCCTATTTCCGATTCTTTAGTTAGCTGTGTGACTGTGGTGTCTTTGATATTTGTCGGTATTTAATGAAACATCATTTTTGCTATTTTAAACCGTCTGACTGCTTGACTGACCTGAGCCTGTAGACGCTGGGTTGCAAGATCCTGCTAAGTTACCCTGCCTCTCGCTAGCTTTAGTGAGTGCTCCAGCTAATTTTCCCCAAGGTCATGTTGTCGTTGTTTGGTTATTTGGGCACCCCTCCCAGGACCCCCAAAGAACAGGGTGACACCCTTCCCCCAGACACATGGACACTTGTTGATATTTGTGGTTTTTCCACTTTTGTGAGGGTGCTGTACCCCGAATTATAGCAAATGTGGAGAGCCAACTGTGTATAGTCCGGTCCCTTTCCCTCCCCCTGTAGCCAGAGAGTGAGATCCCTTTCCTCTGTGAGAAGCTGATCAGAAGAAGTTTTGCCAAGATTCCCCTCACAGAAACCTTTCTACCTTTTAATTCTTTTGCTTTCTTCATGAACTCCCTCCCCACTGTTGTGTGTTTGTGTGTGTGCATCTCCCAAGTCTCAAACTCATGTGGCCACATCACACAGGTTCAGAAGGACCGGCTCAGCATACATGTCGCTTGCAGAGTGAATGAACAAACACGGCATTAGGTTTCACAAAAAGTGGGGGCTGCCTCCCCTCCCCTTCCTCCCCCCTCAGCCCCTTGATTTTCTGAGGGTTAACTTTTTCACACACTTGACTGCTGGGACAATGTTGGATTTCAGATCCCAAGCCCACCTCACCCACAGCTCGAAGGAAGAGAGCGTTACCAAGATGTCCCTGATAATTTGTGTGTTTCTCATGCAGTTCTGTTTACCTTGGAGAATAGCTCGGATTCGTGGGGTGGCTCATCTGTTTGTTTCCCAGGAGTGTCCTCCTCCTCAGGTACAAATGGCTTGTTGTTTCCCCAAGCCTGTCTGCCTCCTTGGTGACTGATAGATGAGAACCTTTCCCTTTGCTTTGGGAATCTAATGTGATCTGGGTCGCTTTGGTGGCAGGCAGAGAGCTGAAGGGATTTAAAGAGAGGGCAGTTAACACACGGTGAGAACTTGAGCAGGCAGGGAGCTTCCTATCTGTTTCCCTGAGGCCTGGGACTGCACGGCTTTTAAAATGATGCTTTTCCAGAATTTGTAGCAAAAATGTCTGCAGCAGGTGGAGAGAGGAAGCTTAGCAAAATGGCCAAATGTAAACAGAGCAAACTATCAATTCTGATTCATGCAGATTCAACACAAACTTGGCAGTAGACCACTTGTTGCATTTATATTCTGCTTCTAATTCAAAGTACACAAAGAGGCATACATGGTCTTCCTCCCTGTTTTTATCCTGCCACCTGGAGATGGGAGAAGGACGGGACCACAACAACGTTATGCGTAACCATCATTGTGGTCCCATCCTTCTCCCATCCCTATGACAGGATGACAATGTTCTGCAAAAAGAGCCTGAGAGTGGATTTCAACCCAGGTCTCCTCCTTTCTAACAGTCTAACCGTAACACCACACTGACATTACCATGTAGCTTTGCCAGTAATGAGTTACTTGTCATTACTTTTTGCAATAACTAAGGAATTGCTGAGTTGCCTTACAATTATAAAGTAATGAGGAATAACTTCATACCTTTTGCAGTGTGACTATTATTAGTTTTATTATGAGTACTTTTACAGTTACAAGAAGAATTTGATGAAGTTACATTTTGGACACCAATATTGAGTATCTCTAGAGAGTTCTCAGAGTTGTAATTAACAAGTAACTTCTCCACGCTGTGGATTTACAGAGTGGGTGTTGACCCACTATGTATGTATTTTCTATCACAGGCTAGAAGCTTACTGATACTTTTTGGGGGGGGGAAAGAGAGCTGGCCTGGTGTAGTGGTTTGAGCACTGGACAACAAGCCTGGAGACCAGAGTTCAGTTCCCTGCTCAGCCATGAAAACCCACTGGGTGAACTTGGGCACATCTCATACTCTCAGCCCCAGAAAACCCTATGATAGCTTCACCTGAGGGATTCCATAAGTGCGAAATGACTTGAAGGCACACAACAACAACTAAAAGTATCTGTCCTTATAAAGGTCATGTTACCTTTAAGCAATTATGACTTAGCAGTTAACAGTCCCTGAGATCTGGGAACCCTAAAATGTCCAAACTAGAACCTCCAGGTTAATACCATCACAGATCCTAAGATTTCATGGCCAAAGTCTGAGATGTAGGGACAACTCTTTATGATGTCACAAAAGCAATTCCTGGTGATGTTATAAAAGCAGCCCCACATGATGTTATTAATGATAGTGCATTAAGCACCAACTCAACTAGCACAGAGTGTAACATTTGGGGAAAAAAGACACCAAGTCTAACCATTTAGGAAAATATACAGCTTTCAAGACAGTGCACTCACCCTGAGATTCCTCCCTGCCCTCAGGACCACAGAAGAGGGTCCAGGCCCTGAGATCTAGTCACACTGTCACATCTAATCACAATTTCCATTATATAGAACCTCCCTAAAACTCCCCCCCCCCGCACACAAGTTGGAACTCTTGCTTGAATCTGTCAGTCCAGATTTAAAATGCTTGTTGCCTCCCCTGAGTTTTATTTTTAGCAAAATTTGTGACATTCTATTTGGGCAGATGACAGAAGGTAGCCAGGTTTGCCCACTCTGCCTTCTTGGATGCCTCTGGGTACGGGTGGGAATCCTGTTGATTTTATGCTCTTCTCCCTTTCCCCCCACCCTGTCCCTCCATTTGAAAATAGAATCTATGATTTCTATCATTTCCACTTAGATAGAAATATGTTGTGAAAGGTAATTTTATTGCAGAGAAATAATCTTCCTAATGTCAGCCATTATTTCACTCTCAGTATGACAAGCAGGGTAAGTGTTGGAAATCGCTGTATATTTCAGCTAAAGTATCTTGACAACACAAACCAAGAGGAGAGAGGCAGTCTCTTTTGTTAATGAAAACTGCACTGTTATTTCGGCGTATAATGGAGAGACTCATGTAAATGATTGCCTGTCGTCTGCTTGAAAGAAAAAGAGCGGAAGGTGGGGGGAGGCAGGGAAGAAATAACACCCATCAGGAAAAGCGATTGCTGTCCTTGTTCGTTGAATATCTTAATCTTGTCCCCCTTTTTTATATTTTTGTTGTTATTATCAACATCTTGATAAGCCAGGCCCCCTGGGTTGAAAGTACTACCGCTGAATGCCAGGTGAATGAATGGGAAAACAACAGCCATCCAGGACCTGCTCTCAGATGATTTGACTGACCTGGCTTGGATCACAGAAACTGCTTGGATGAGACAGGCGTGCGTATGTGTGTTTTCCCAGTTTTGTCTCCCTGGGTTCTGTGTGATGTAGCAGGTAAGATCTGGGGGTGGTGGGGAGGTGGGGCTTCAGTGGTCTTCTTGTGATCCCATCCCCTTTATTAAGTGCCACATCCTGCAATCTTCCAGTTTTCAATGCATGTCTCTTGAGGATCAGTGCTATGGACAATGTTTGGATGATACTGGGGTATTACCTGCCCTACTACCCAACAGGCTGAGCTACCCAGAGTGGTCCCAGGAAGGTGCTGGAATTCCTTCCCCTTGTTGTACTGGGGGACTTCAGTAGTGATGTTAGACTTCAGGGCATCAGTATGGAAACTGAGGATCACAACTGATATCTTGCCCCACACTCATTCTACAGGAGAGAATAGACCTGGTTTTCTCTGTTGGGTGTGATGATGGTCACCTGGGTTAGAAGAAACCTCCTATAGTTCCATTATCATGAGCAGATGACTCCATGATGGAGTTTAGACTGGTGCTCAGAGTCTCAGTATGAAGGCACGGGACTGATTACAATGATCAGCCGAGGGGCCTGAGCTATCTGGATGGTTTTCTAACTATGCCTCTTAGAGATTTTTCTGTGCCCTTGTCAGCTGATTCTGTTGAAGTTCTAGGTGGTGTCAGGAATGGGGAAATGGATCTGATTGTTGGCATGATCACTCTTAGAGGTCATTTCCCATTGAGCAGAGACAAATGAGGAAGCAGCATGGTATAGTGGTCTGAGTGTTGAACTATGACCCTGGTTTGATTCCTCACTCAGTTGTGGAAACCCACGGGGTGACCATGGGCACATCACACACTCTCAGCCCCAGAAAACCCAATGATAAGTTCACCTCAGGGTCTCCATAAGTCATAAATTGGCTTACGAAGGCACACAACAACAACAAGAACCAAATGACTTCCCTGTTCTTCTACTTTGTGTGATTGTGTCCTTAAAAACAACTAGAACAGGAAATAAATTGAGAGTGGAAAACTTGAAGTAAGTCAGATCAAATATTTGTTCAAAGTCCATTCTGTAGTGGAGTTGGTCATGAAGAAATCATCCTACTCTGCTGACACTGCATTTGCAGAGTTACCAAAGGAACTCCTTGCAAGTAGTCAAGGGTGGTAATTTTCACATTTCAGTATTTTGTCCTTGAAATTTTCTCCCTGCTATGGGAGAAAATATTTCTGTGCAGTTCTCACCCCAGTATTCACACATTCTGAAGTGTTTCGGAAAATTATTCTGTGCAGAAATTCATGTGGTTTTTGAGTGCAACAATTGTGTTTTCTTGAGTAAAAAAGCATGTTTTGTGCAAAAAACCTCCACCTATGCGACTGTCTGGAAACAGTCCTTTTGATTTGCATGAGGAATTTGAGGTTTTGTCTGAAAAGGAAAATTTTCACGAAAATGCACTTTCCAAATAGATATATGGTTTTTGTGTAAACTTTCTGGGTTTTGCATTTATAAACAGAAATTTTACATAAAACCATACAAATGGCTGTTAAGAAGTAGTGGTTTATTTTTCCTTCAGATTTTTAATGCAAACAAACAAATAAACAAAAAACTGTTTCCACATAGAGTTCTTTGTGCAAGATCGCTGGGTGTGTGTGTGTGTGTGTGTGTGTAAATAAAAATAAGCAATTTGTATTACCCTCCCATGGCTATGTGGAAACAGTGTTTGGCAGACAACCCTTCCCTGATTTTTGCACAGAAACCCCATATGTTCTTCTAAGTAGAATAATTTCCAGCAACATTTTGGGATCTGCAAATAATGAGTGGAAACTCTGGCCATTTCCACTCTACACTGTTACAGTGCTATTATTCCACTTTCAACATCCTATGGAATTCTTGGGTTTGCAGTTCAGGGAGGGGCCTTTAGAATTCTCAGCCAGAGAGCTCTTTGGCCTCAATAAATTACAGACCCCAGAATTCCACAGGATGTTGAAAGTGAAATAATAGCACTATAATGGTGTAGGGTGGAAATGGCCTCTGTAAAATTCTCACTACTGAAGTGGTTCTCAATCTTTTTACCCCTGTGACTCCCTTTACATCTACATGCGGATGTTGCATCCCCTCCTGCTCAACATCACCCCCCATATCTTATCCTACACCTGTCCCTCCTTTCTCTCACACAGGACCCTTGTGCCGCATACCCCTGCTATCTTAATACAAGATCTCACACTCTCTGCCTCCTTTCTTCACTTCCCTTACTGGAAAAACTGCCTTTCTCTGTGGCCATTTCCTCACGAGACTGTTATAGCGCTATGATTCCACTTTCAGCATCCTATGGAACCCTGGGGTTTGCAGTTTCGGGAGGGGCTGACTGACTGACTGGCCCCTTCCGAAACTGCAAACCCCAGGATTCCATAGGATGTTGAAAGTGGAATCATAGCGCTATAACAGTCTCGTGCGAAATGGCCCGTGCTATGTCTGAGATTGGAGGAAAGCATAACAGAAGAAGATGCTTTGTGCTGTTCTTTTGCAGACACCAGTCAATCCTCAATGGTGTGTGTGGATATGGACACACCTACACACCCACCCTTGCCCTTCTTTTTAACATTTCCTGAATTGCATTCTGACTTTTCCTGCATGCCTCACTTTAACAACTATTGTACCCCCCCCGCCACTTAATAGTTTAAGAACGACTGCTCTACTGTGTTATTCTTGCTGATTGAGCTTCTTGGATGTCAACTAACCCATATGTTTAGCCCAGAAATGAATGATAGGAAATATTTTTCCATTCCTAGTCAAAGGTCTGTTAAGTTCTGGTCTAACAGAAAAAAATGCAGAGCATTCAATAGCCTGTAACCAATTTGCAAAATGCTTTGCAGGTAAACTTGCTTAGTTCCATCTTTATTTGGAAACCAGAGCTGATGCAGTTTAAATCTATCTTTTTAACTTGAGATGTAATAGGTTTTTAGCTTTGAACAGTCTCTCTGACTTTCTGTATTGAATTTATACCCTGCCTTTCTCCTGGGATGGGATCCAAGGGGGCTTCCAGAAGTTTAACACAAGATGAAATTAAAATTATATTTTACAAAAGTTTAAAAAAAGAACTACGTAACAATATATTGAAAGCCTTGGTAAAAGCATTTAAAAACATATTTAAAACATAATTACTAATACAGACAGTCCTCTACATTTATGGGTTTCACTTTCATGGATTTGATTATTTGTGAGTTTCTCCAACCTTCCCCGCCTCCCCACCTCAGGTGCTTCTTTTCTGAGGGAACCTTTCCTCTTGGTGGCCCTGATCAGAGAATACAACCCTTTAAAAACATGCCTCTGTTCCTCCTCTTCTTCCTCCTGTTATAGAGCTTTGATTCCACTTGCAACATCCTATGGAATCCTGGGGTTTGCAGTTTCGGGAGGGGCTGAAACTGCAAACTCCAGGGCCCTTTTCGCACTAGGCTTTTTGCACGAGCGGGGGCGGGCGGCTTGCGGGAAAAGCCTAGTTCGGGAGCCTGCCGGTTCCCCGCTGGTTCCTTCCGCAGCCGAAGGAACCAGCTGGGAAACGGCACCGTCCCGGAGGCGGCGGCGGCTCACGAGTCCATCCCCCCCGCGCGTGCAAGAAAGGAGCCCGTCGCTCTTGGCGCGCGCGGGGGGCGGGCGCGACTGTCGCTCGCTCCTGGCGCGCGCGGGGGGCTGCTCGCGACAGCCTCCCGATCGCGCGCGCGCGCACGGGAGGGCGGGCGCGACTGTCCCTCGCTCCTGGCGCGAGCGACAGTCGCGTCCGCCCCCCCGCGTGCACCAGGAGCGAGCGACAGTCGCGCCTGCCCCCCGCGCGCGTGCGCGCGAGCGGGAGGCTGTCGCGAGCAGCCCCCACCCGTGCGAAGCAGGATGCTCTCGCATCCGCCACGCTAGCTCCCCGCCCCGCCCCTTCCTTCCGCATGGGCGGAGGGAAGGAGGCGCGACCCGGCCGCCTCCCCGACGCACCGCACTACAGGTGAGTGTGTGTGGGCGCCAGGAGCGTAGCGCGAGCGCGGGGTGATTTTCGCTTGAAAGCGAAAATCAAAAACCCCGCGCTCGCGCCGCTGCAGCCCCGTAAGAGCGCCGGAAGTGGGAGTGCGTCGTGCGGAGCGACGCTCCCACTCCCGCACGGCTCACGGGGCTATTTCGCCCGGGAAAGCCCGTGCGAAAAGGGCCCAGGATTCCATAGGATGTTGCAAGTGGAATCATAGAGCTATAATAGTCCAGTGCGGAAATGGTCTTGGTTTGGATCGTGGGTCCCTGCTCTCCCCACCATGCCTTGGTCCCCTTTCTGTAGACACACACACACACAAACGTTTTGATATTTGCAATTTGATGTTTGCAATCCACTTTTGTGGGGGTCCTGCACCCCTACCCCAGCAAATGTGGAGGGCCAACTGTAACAGATTTTTAAAAAGTAAAATACAAGGTATGATAGTGAAATGGTCAAAATAGAATTTTGAAAGAATACTTAAGGATTAAGAGTTACATAAGAAGGGGGAAAAAAACCAAGACAGAAGTAGAGTTAATTATAATGGACTCCGATGCCAAAGCTGGAAGTATGAAGGGAAAGCATTATAGCATTAGTGCTAGTAAGTTTAAGTTTTTGTTAGTAAGTTTAAATTTTTGTCCGTATATGTATTGTACAATTGTATGCATTTGTATTGTATAATTGTATGGTTTTGTCTTCTTTTTCTTTCTTTTTGTTTTGTCTTAGTTGTTTTATTATTATTTTTTGTTAGTGTAATTTTAAAGAATAAAGATTTTTTTAAAAAAGTAAAATACAGTATACCACTTCACACACACTGTTGTTGTGTCTTCAAGTCATTTATAACTTATGGCAATCCTAAGGCCATAAGAGTCTATCAAGCCCCCTATCATGGTGTTCTCCTAGCAAGAGTTGTTCAGAGGACATTTTCCATGGCCTTCCTCTGAGGCTGGGAGTATATGACTTGTCCAAGGTCACCCAGTGGGCTTCCATGTCTAAGCAGAGTGTCCCAATCTCCTAGTGTCCCAATCCAACATGCAAACTACTGCCCATGCTGTCTGTTCTGCTATAGAAACTAAAACTCAAAGGCCTGCCTGAATTAAAAAGTCTTCACCAGTGGATGGAAAGATAGCAGCCAAGGGGCCCACCAGACATCCTGTAGAAGGAAGTTTCACAGCCTGGCAGCAGTTATGGACAAGATTATTTCCCACGTCCCCACCAAATATGCCAGTGAAGATAGTGGGTTTGGGAGAAAACCTTCTGCTGCTGGTCTCAAAGCTTGTGCTGGTTTGTATAGGGAGGTACGCTGTTTTAATTCATCTGGTTGGCTTTATTGTACACTGCCCTAAGATCTTTAGACAGAGGTTGGCCTAAAAATATTTAAATAATGAAAATAAATAAAGAAAATGTTGTGCCGCTTGCCTTACCACCGGTTGCCCTACTGAGGGTGGTTTACCCTTACCTGGTTTACCCCAGGTCAGAAAAACGAAAGTGTGTTTTGCAATGCTTGAATAAACATGCAGGTGCCTTAGCATGGGGGCAAGGGCTGGGACACTGGAACACACAGGCAGCTTCTAATCCATGGACTAAACTACAAAAAAGACTTGCCACTCTTTGGTTATTCCAAACAGAAGCATAAGCAGGATGATTCTAGCAGCAGAAGGTGAGTACAGTCACTCTTGGAAACTACATGACACAGTTTGATGAGTCATTAGAGGAGACAGATTGAAGTTGAGGTGAGCCTTTTTCATGCTGTATTTTGTTCAAGCAAATACTCATTCCTGGCTTGAGACCAGATGCTTCTGAAAAGGAATGGCTTCTCTCAAGCTTCTTTGACAAAGCCAGTCACTGAGAACTCATCGTAAAGAAAGTTCATTTTGGGATGGGCAATCATCCTGTGTTCAAAGACTAAATGTGAAATACTCTTTAAAAAAAAAAACACTGTCCTTTTTATTTTACTGGGTTTAATATGTTTTGTGTATGGTTTTAATTTGTTTTACTGTGCTTTGGATTTTTGAAATATTTTTGGATTTTTATATTGGAAGTACAAATGCATGGGAGTGAGATTAGGGCATAACTTTGGATTTCCTTTCAAGATGTACTTTTTCCAAAATAGCAGTGGAGCTTAGAAAAAATGTACGTACAAGTGCGTTGGCCTTCCACATTTGCTAGGACTAGGGGTGCAGGACCTTTGCAAAAGTAGAAAAATTACAAATATCAATATGGTTGTGCGTGTCTGTATGGTAAGGGGGCTGAGCCATGATGTGGGGAAGGGGCATCCAGGGTCCAAACCAGCACCCCTTTTGCATGTTTTTTTCCTAGCACGAGCACCCCTTGAGCGCCGCGCAAATGGGAGTGTCGCTCAGTACGATGTACTCCCACTTTCGTGGCGCTCATGAGGCTGAAGCAGGGTGCGGGCGCATTTTTTGATTTTCGGCTTTAAGCGAAAAATGCCCCACGCTAGCGCAATGTTCGCAGCGCCCTTGCGCACTTACCTGCATGTGGTGCATTGGCGACCCTGGGTGGGTCGTGTTTCCTCCCCCAGCGCAGCCTACAACTCCCATACTGCGCCGCAGAAGGAAGGGGTGGGGCGCTAGCGTGACGGTCGCGCAAACAGGAAGCGACCTGCGGTAGGAAGGCGGGCGGAAGCGGCAGCATTTTGGACGAGGCTTCTCACGCGAGACGCCCTCCCCTGTCACGCAAACAGGTAACATGCAAAAAGGGCACAGGTCAGGGAAAGGAGTGGGAAAGCATAGTGGGTCAGCATTTGGCCCTATACTTCCTCTCTCTTGCCCATCTCCTTCCTTGGGTGTGTGCAGGGCATCAGAAGAGGGTTTGTGGTGCTGAGAAATTGGGCTGTGAGCCATCCTTAGCTGGCTAGGCAGTGGCTGATGGAGGAGGAGGACCAGAGGGTTTTTAAAAGGGCTATGCGGCCTCATTAGAGCTGGAGAGAGGAAAGGTTCCTCCAGAAAAGAAGTGCAAATTTGGAGGACTGGACGTAGTTTGTTTCAGCTTCATGTGGTATAGTTTAAAAAGCCACTTGCTGTCATTCCTTATTGCAGTGTTTAAATTAAAGAGTAACACAGGGCATTTACCTCTTGTACTGCTTGTTACTTTTAACTACCGGTGGTTTTTTTTTCTGAAAAAAACATTTAGAATTGATAAGAGAATGACACAAAAGCTGAAAAATACCTGTCAAAATGCCTCTGAAATTCCTTAAACACTTAACATTTAAGAATAATTAGAAAGTGTCAGTTTTTAGAGCAATAATTGTTCTTGGTAAAACTTGTTTAAAAGGAGAAAAGAAATTGTGCAACCTATTTAAAAGGTCAATTTCACTCCTGCCTTCCCTTGCTAAGTATGTCTTGGCTTTGCCCATGAACTGTCCAGCATCTTATTTGGCAGATGTTGTTGCTCACCTATGGCAACTCTAAGGTGAACCTACCACAGAGTTTTCTGGGTCTGAGAGTGCGGCCATTTCCGCACTAGCCTGTTATACTGCGATGATTCCACTTTAAACATCCTCTGGAATCCTGGGGTTTGCAGTCCCTCCCGAAACTGCAAACCCCAGGATTCCAGAGGATGTTGAAAGTAGAATCATCACACTATAACAGGCTTGTGCGGAAATGACCTGTGTGACTCACCCAAGGTCCCCCAGAGGGTTTCCACAGCCAAGCAGGGAATCCAACCCTGGTCTCCAGAGTCATAGTCCAATGCTCAAACTACTGCAACATGCTGGTTCTCCTTAGGGCAAGAGCAGAGGGTAAACCTCCACCTAAATATTTAGGGTTGTGGTCTGGGTAGGCTTCGAAATTGGTTCTTATGCCCCACATCCAAAATGGCAGCCTAGGCCCATCTGCACAACCAATCTATGCTGGAAGATAGAAATGCCAGCTGCCACTGTGGATCCAGGGGCAAAGATGTTCTGCAAGGAGGTACTGGATTCCTTCTTGCTTAACAGTTGAAAAAAGTACTTACGTGGGTGTAACCAAGCATATCCATCACCACAAAGATTCTGCTCTTTGTCTGCCCGTATACTTTTGCAATAGTTTATCCTTCCCCTCCCATCAGTGTTGGCTGTTTTAACTCCTTTGCATGGTAGATGCTGGTCTTGTCAGGTCCTAGAAAAAAGAGTAGAAGGAACTTGGGCTCAGAAACTGTTTATGTTGGGGCTTTGTTTTACTGGGGCACGGAAGGGAAGTGAAAGACAATCAATGTGTGCTTACATTTCTTAGTCCATTCCACACATCAGATGAAAGTCGGTCCATCAGTAAATGTACCCTGAAATACAAATTTGCTGGGTTGTTAATCCTTATTGTCCCCCCAGGTTACTAGTTCTTGCGTTAGATTTCTTCTCCTTCTTTGATCTGCTGCCATGTCTTCAGATATAGCTCCATCTGGCCATTGTTTCTTAAAATGCTCCATTTTATTTGGTGTTCTCATGATACTTATCTATGTAGTTTGTTACCAGGTGTGGGTGGCGCAAGACTGATATGAAATTCCTTCTTCAAACAGCCTTCTCATGTATTCTGAAAACTGAGTCACATGCCCCTTTTTGCTGAGCTTCTGCAAATTTTTTTGTCCCTTATCTGTCAGTTCCTTACGCATTTGCTCCTTGATTTACTACCTGTTTATATTTTAAAGTGTGGGACACCAGATCTCCCCCCTGGGGATGGTCTTGGCTGTAGGTTGCCTAGAAAATCTCTTTCAGGTTTGAAATCTCACCTTTTTATTTCTCGTTGTATTAAATGTGCAGTTTACAAACTCTGTAGGATAAGGCCATTCAGCTGTAAGATTTGGAAGCTAGGCATAAAGGCACCACTGGCGCCTGGGAGACAATTCACACAACCCTTGTTAGTTTTTTTTTTTTTAATAGTCCTTTGAACATTTCAACTGTAGAGAAAACTTCTGGATAAGTTCTGAATTTAATTTAGGGTGAACTTTTTGTTGGTGTTTCTAGATCCAATGGCCAGGAACTGATGGTATGCTTCCCCTGGATCCCACTGCTTCAAGCAGCATTGACAATCTTCCATTCCTCTTCACTCCTGCCTGGAGTGAGGGCTGGTGGCTCTGCTCTCAGCGAGGAGATGAATCTGCTCTGATGCTTAGTCTGAATGTTAAAGGAGCCATCCAACCAGCTCCAGTTTGGAGCCTAGAACAGATTCACTGCTCCAATGAGATGGGAGCTATTAGCTGCTTCATCCCCTACTCCCCCAAAAAACCCCACTTATGGAGGCATTGGTGTCATTACAAATAAATAATAACTGCCGGCAACAGACGATTGGGTTGTTACGGTTGCTGAAGTATCCCAAATGGCCCAACTAATGTGAGTTCTAAAGGATAAGTCAGAAAATGATTTTTCCCCCAGAAAGATTGGAAACCGTTTATGGACTTTTTGAGCAGTAAGAAATCAAACAGTGCAGTAATTTTTGTCTATGGTTATTAGTAACTTGTTCAGATGGATTTGTAATGGTAGAATAACATATTTTTTTCTTGTTTTCCTTTACCCGTTACAGTTTGTTCCCGGGTGTGGGTGGGAGTCCTTTTGTGTTTTAGTACATTAGTGTAGTCAGTCACTAAGTTAGGGTTCTAGTGAGCAGAGGCATATCTAGTGTAAATAATGCCTAGGGCAAGCATGGAAGTTGTGTCCCTGCCTCGAGGGCTGCCCCTCCTCCTCCTCCTCCTCCTCCTCCTCCTCCTCCTCATCTTCTGCATGGGCTTTTTTGCCCTTCTGGCATTGGCACCCAGGGCATGTGCCATATTTGCCCCACCCTAGATACACCTCTGCTAGTGAGTTAGTGTTTAGTGGGGTTTTTTTAGTTGATTGTTTTACTGTAGTGTTTTAATTTTTGTGTATGTCTGTGTTTAAAATGTTAGTTTATGCTATTTTTGAGGGGAAAAAGATATATGCGCACACACACATAATTTAGCAATCAATTCTGTCTAATTTGGGGGGGGGGTCAAAATGTGTACATGTTAGCCAAAAATTTTCAACAGTTGCATGATTCATCAGTGGAAAAATGTACATGGATGGGTGCATGCCAGTAACCGAGGGGAGGGGAGGCGTTGGGGGCAAGTGCTCTCTGGATGACCCTTCCTCCCCCTCTTTCTTTGTTTATCCCTCTCTCTTGCTCTCCCTCCTTTCTTCTTTCCTGTCTGATTTTCTTCTCCAGTAGGGGCTGCCTGTGAAGCAACAATTGACTCCCTTTTCTCTTCTTCCTTAGCTTTCCCTGGCACTGACCTGAGGTTACTTGGGAAAGCTTGTGGTTTGCTGCTCCTCTTGTGGGAGAAGGTAGCTGGGAAGGAATAAAAGTACTGTTACTCTAAAAGATGTTGGACTTCGGGGGTTTGCCCACAATGCCAGTATCTACTAACTGCAGAGGTGTCCCAGTGAAAGATAAACAAAGTATTTTATTTGGAATCTACAAATACATGGAATGAGATACTCCAAGAACCATACAAAGTTGTTAGAAATTAAGACATGAAAGGTTGGATATAGAGTATAATTGGGGGAAGAGGGTGATAGTTACCAATCCAAGAGAAGAAAGATGAAGTGGAGAGGCTCAGACAGCATCTGAGGGTAGTACCAAGGAACAGCAATCTGGGCACCATGTGTTTTGCCCAAACTGCTACAAGTTGCTGGGGCCAAAGTTAGGGTTTATATACCCTTCTTCCTACCCTGAAAGGGTGTTCTGACAAAGCCTTAAAACTTTTTCATGGAACTGACAAAGGAATAAGTGATTGTTTTGACACCAAAGTGATAAAATTTATGGGAATCATGATAACCTCTTAAAGTCTGGACTGATAGGGAGTGAAGGAAAGATCTCCATAGGGTGAGATGAAAGGGCTGGTCTCTGATTATATTATCTGGGCCAGTTTAAAAATGCAAAGATCTGGGATCAGGGAAAAGATTAGCTTGAACTTTTTTTATGCCTGGGTTTTCTGCCCAGTCCCCTTTGAATTTATGGCCTGACAATGTCTCTGGTCGGCTTGACCTCGCAATACGCTCTTCCAGTCAATATGCCTTTGATTCTTGTATTTCCAGCCATATGAAAAAGCGCATCCCATAGGATAGGGGTGTAGGGTAGGGTAACAGTGTGCCCAGTAGAAGGGTAGGATGCAGTGAAACTTTTTGTGCTCTGTCCCCACAGCAAGTGGTTCAGCACACTCAACAAATTTTAATAGCTGGTTTGGGTGGACAATGCAAACTAGCAAAATAACACCATTATTTGGAGAACTGTGAGCAGGTTTTTGGTGCCTTTCAGGGCTGCAACAGAAAGGGGGACAGTCCCAGTTCTGCTGGTGTTGGACTCAGAAATGCACATTGGATTTTGGACTCCTACTCACTGCATCTTCCAAACTGGGGGACAATGTGTGTCATACTTGCATTGGCGGTACACTTATGCAAGGCTTTTCCAACACGGCATTGCTTGCTGAAAAAGTCAACTTTTATTCAACCCGTGCCATAACTGCAGCAACATAAAACATTCCTCCATTCTCAGTGTCCTTACTGGGAACGTTCCCAACTTCAATATGTGAAGTTTAAGCAATGCTGTCACAAGGTCATGCCCTCAAAAGCTGGTAGCAGAAAATAGGTCAACACTCTTGTATTTGAAGCACACACATGGGGACAAAGTGTACCTGTGGGACAAGTGAATGACTCCATTTTTAGGGTTTCTGGAAGTAGGCTTCACTTAAAAAAAAAAAGCTTAACATGAACACTTCGCTGTAATGCAGAAACTACATTTTAGTAAAGATGCAGGGAGCCAATCTGTGTATGCAGAGAAAAAATGGGCACATATCCTGAGCTTCATTTATTGTTTTATGCACAGTCACTCCCATGGCCAAAGAGACAATTGCTTTTAGAAATTGGTATTGTCTCTCTGGCAGTGGGAATTTCTCGGGCAAAGCGAACAAGTACTTACTTGTATGGGTATTTCCATACCCTCCAATATTTCACAGATGAAGACTATGAGGCCACTATGTGACCAAGATGGCAAAAGGTATTAATGAGGATGAACATGCAAATGTGGAAGAACATACAAGTTAGGAGAGGCTGCAGCAGTTTATTTTTGTTTGATCCTGCTGGGAAAAGCAGGGTTTCACTCCCCCCTTTCTCTCCCCTGCTATTAATTGAGTGCAATTATTTTTGCACTTTGAACTCACTTTGCAGCAACTGAAAAAAGCTGAGGACAAAAGGGAAAAGTGGGAGGAGGAAAGAGAAACTGGGACATTGTAAAGTCAGCTGAAAAGGTCAGATCACAGAGGATCAATCTGGACAGTTAGAAGGTTTGTATTTCTTCTCCTGAATATTCATACTTCTCTGCTTTGGATCTTGGCCTTTCATATTTCAAGGCCATCCACCATGTGTTGTTTTGTACTGCTGTACAATATTTCACTCACCAAATATAAACTTTTCTTAATATCTCAATTGTATTACTATCAACTCCTTTGCACTCTAATGAAGCTGGAAGGTCAGTTTCACAGAGGGACAGACAACATGCAAAGAAAAGCAGGTTTTCACTTCAGGATTTTTTTTTTTTTAAAGCAGCCATATCTTGGATGGCAGTAGTAGTGATACACCTCTTGAAGGAGTCTTTAGAGATGGATTGGCTCAATCAATCAAGCCCACCAATTGTGTTTGCAAGACTGTCAATGACCTGAGATCACTGATGTCATCAGTCAAGGCCAACCTGATGGCAAATCACAACAACAATTTCCAATATGTACTGGTAATATCTGTTTGGTTCCCTATGAGCTACAATCTTATATACCTGGAAATATACCCGGAAATAAGTCCTGTTGAATTCACAATATTTATTCAAGATGATGGTCGTAGTTCTTTGTTTGGAAATAAGTAGAAGGAAGTACTAAATACACAATACACCCCAATACACATAAGGAACACTAATGCATTCAGCAATGCAGTAGAAACTTCATTAACTAGAAGTGACCCCTGCTGGGAGGTGGTTTCTGGGATCTGCTGTCCAAAAAAGGAACATTTCCCAGTTTCCATTTCAAATATTCCCAGTGAAAGCTATGGAAGGTCTTGTATAATGTAAAAAAAAAAAAAAGGGTTAAATATCCCATTTCCCCCTTAAAGGCATGAAAAGACATTATAACTGTTCTGAAGTCACAACCCATTTAACAGGTTTTGACTTTGTATTCCTAGAGATCAATAAATGGAAATCTAGAGAAAGACCTGTGTTCTGCTGTCCTGAACAAGGAGGCTATGAAACCAACTATATGAGACCCAGGACAATATAGTGATTAGAATGTTGGACCTCAGACAAGACTGCTTAACCTAGTTTATCTCATAGGGTTGTGTAAAAAAAAAAAGTGTCTGCATGGTAAACCAGAAGCAGGAGGCCTGACTGAGACACCTTGGGTGAAAGATGGTCTGATATATCTAAAGTTCCTCTAGAAGACCCTAGTTCAGGTATGGTGCTCCATAGAATCATAGAACTGGAGGAAGCCCTGTGGGCCATAAGATCCAACCTCCTGCCCAGTGCAGGGTCTTCAGCAAGAGCAACCCCAGCAGGTAGCTGTCCAGCCTCTTTTTGAAGACATCCAGAGAAGAAGACCTCTGAAACTGCAACTCCATACCTTCCAACAGTCCTGGTTTGGCAGGGCGGTCCTACATTAATTTTCTGTCATCCCAACTTTTTAGCTACTTTTAAAATATCCCAGTTTCTTTCTCTTCCTCCCAATTTCTCCCTGCAAACTGAACTCAAAGTAGAAGATAGCTAGCCCTCAATTTTTTAGCAGGGGAGAAAGGAGAGGTGGGGGCAGAATCTGGAATCTGCTGTCCAAAAAGGGAACAGCAGAATCTTGCCCTTCCCAGTAGACTCAAACAAAAGCAAACTGCTGCAGCCTCTCCTAGCTTGTGTGTGTGTTCTTCCACATTGGGCATCTTAACCACACTCTAAAGGAGCTTGACCTTACACATCCCAATTTTCATCTGCAACATGTTGAAGGGCATGAAACTGTCAGCATTCCTTGCCATTGGCTAAACTGGTTAGGGTTACTGGAAACTGCAATTGAACAACATATGGAGAATTGCATGATTCCCAACTGGGCTTGGTTCCTAGCAGTTGCTAGGCAAGAGACACAATTGGTACACGTCTCTTATTTCTTCCAAAATACAAATGTAGTAACTATTTAAGAAGTTCTCTACCATATGCAGATTTTTTTTAAAAAAAGTTATTTTTTAATTATAAATCCTAGAATCTGCAAAGCAATGGGGGGATTCTGGGAACGGTAGTCCAAAAATAACTCTTCAAAGTTCTGAAAACACAAATACTTTTTAAAAATGGTTTCAGTTGGTACATAGATTTTACAAGTTGATGTGGCTCCTTTTATTCTCTACAGTTTTTAGTGCATCGTTCCTACTAACCATTTCTTATGCACGTAGGAGTACTAATTGGCATACACAGTTCCTTTCACTCTAAGAGCTGTTCCACCCACTGCAATGGAGGAAACGTTTGGGATATTAAAAATAAAACTTGCTTTTGATGAGCTTTTAATTGAGAAAGGCTTCCTTTATATGCCATAACAACCTGTTGAGGAGTCTCCAACCCTGTGAGAATTCTTGGCTCCAATATGGGAGCACATCTCCCATACTCTCCTATTGTCCCAAATCGGCAGGGGCAGTCTTGATTAATCCACTCTCCTTCCACCATCTCAGGTGTCCCAGTTTCTCTTTCCTTCATCCATTTCCCCCCTTTCTCCTAAGCTTACTTCAGTTGTGGCAAAAAGAGATCAAAGTACAAAAGTTGTTTGCACTCAATTAGCAAGGGGATAAAAGAGGAGGGGGTGAAATCTTGATCTTTCCAGTTGGCTCAGGCAAAAGCTTCAGCTTCTCCTAGATTTTTAAAAAAAACTGCTGCAGCTTCTCCTAGATTTTTAAAAAAAAAATTATTACAATTTTTTAAAAATTTTAACATAAGCAGACAAAACATACACAAATCAATATATCAACAATAAAAGATGAAAAAGAAAAAAACGAATTAAAGATTGCATACATTCCTACTAATATAAAACAAAAAACAGAAAACATATTTAACCTAAGCTAACAAAAATTGACTGAACTAACCAACAGAAACAAAAACTACAAAAACTACAATTAATTCAATCAATCAATAATTTTATTGCGGTCAATGACCATATTCGAAAATTCATCTACATAACGTGATATACATACATCTGTTAGCATTAGCAAAGTATAAATATAAACATAAATTGTATAAAATATCTAATATAAAACATAAAATATAGGTACATATTCCTATAATAAAACCTAAGCATTTACTAAAACCTTATTTTCACGAATTTTAATTGCAGCAGCTACAATTAATTAAAAGTGACTCCTGCCCTTGTTGCAAACAGCTCCTATTTGTATAAGTATATTTAACTTAGTATCATTGCCTAAAATCAGTAAGAAATTTGTTGCTCAATATATTTATACTCCTTAACTAATTTAAATCCAAACTTTCTTCTGTTTGTTTCAAACTATATAGTATATCAAAATTGTTAGTCACTACTGAATATTATTATTTAAATTAAGAAGCCATTAGTTAGTTCTCAGTTAATCTGTTACCTCTGTTAAAAAAGCCACATATACCTTAACAAAAAAAATATTGAAATAGCAACAACCTAGAATCATGTATAATTTTTGTAGTCTCAGTTTCCTGATAGAGCCTCTCCTGGATTGTGTATTCTTTCTCATTAATCTTTTTTTGCCATCTTGGCCACACTCTGATGTTGCTTCGTCACTTGTGTCCTAGTTTTCATCCTGTGAAATGTGGGAGGATATGATTTCAATGAATTGTGCAAAACAACTCTGTACAAATCTAGCACATTTTTGCTTTCTTTAGCCAATGACACGTGGTGACACAAGCAAACAGCAAACACAAAATGATGAGTAGCTGTTTAAAAATAGGCAAACAATCAAGAGAACTCTGGTACACTATTTCATATGTGGTGGTCATGTCCTAGAGCACAAAAATATTGGAAAGAAATACATAAGAAAATAAGTTCAATTTTGAAGATTCACTTCGGGATGACACCTGAATTTTACTTGTTAAATATGACACATACACTAGATGGAACGCCAGCTAAGAGACATTGGAGAATTATATTGTACATGGTGACGATGGCCCGTATTGAATATGCACGACTTTGGAAAAATGAAACTACACCCACAATGGAACAGTGGTGGACAGCTTTTATGGAAAACAGAAATGTGGACATACTTACACAAAGACTGAAAGGGAAATCAGATGAGGATACTAACAAAGAGTGGAAGATTGTTACAGATTTGGGTTGAGGGTTGATAGAGGGTAATACATTTTTCATGATAACAATTATTATACAGTTAATACTTAATGAAATATCATGTAACAAGTAAAGTAGAGATATATAGCAGGAACTAACAAATCATAGATTATTAACATTTTATTGCAATACGTGGTATAATAAATAGAGGGAATATCAATAATTGTAATCCAGAAAGGAAAGGAAGAAGGAATAACATTACATGTAAACATTGCAGAAATTATTGTTTGTTTTATCTGTTGAAATGTGAATAAAATTATTTTAAAAAAAAGAAAATAGGCAAACAATCCATCCAGTGTCAATGCTTTCTAAGTCTGTGTAACAAAGCAAAATTTAGCATACTTATACATTTTCTGCATTTATACACAAATATCAATCCTGAATATATGCAGAATTTCTCTAATGCTGATATCTTCCCCAGTCTTGATGTGTCACAGCAAGGAAGTCTCCCTACTTGCACATTTCCTTATTAACCATGCAAGGAAGAGCCAAAAAACCCAAAATGCACAATCACAGTGCTTTGATAACAATTCAAGTCTCATGGCTCCATTCTATGCAATCCTGGGATTTATAGTTTGGTGAGGCATTTAGAATTCTCTGCTGGAAAAATCCCGTGTTTTAGTTCAGATGAACATGCTAAAGTTCTTTAGCACGAGATTTTATCAGGTTGCAAATCTCAAGATTCCATGAGCAACTAAAGTGGTATTAAACTTCCATAACTATGGAGACTGTATACAACCTTGGTTAGGATCTACATCTCTGGAAGTGCCGGACATGGAAAGAGGTACTTACTAAATTCAAATTTACTATGTAGTCATGAAAAAACCACACTTCACTGTGATTGTAGAGCTGGTAATTCAGCCATTTGGAGGCTATTTCCAAGGTAAATTTGAGGTGTTTAGTTGGGCAAAATGTGTTTGTTGGAAGGTAGATCAAGCATTATGAGTCAAGTAAAATAATTTCTATCCAAATGGGGACAGGTCAAAAAATGAGGAGAGAACTAGCAAAAGCAGTCAGATGGAATCATATCAAGACTTCACAGAAAACCTATCAATATAGCAATAATTTATGCTTCAACTATAGAGGCAGAAGAAGAAGAAACTGAAAGATTCTGTGCTGGAGTCCAGGAGGAAATTGATCACACACCAAAACAAGGCTTTTTAAAATAATAGACAATTGGGATGCAAAACAGGAAAGAGAGCAGAATCAAATATTGTGGGAAAATTTGGCCTAGGATCAAGACATGAAGCAGGAGAGCAATTGACTGAATTTTGTGAGGCCAACAGTTTGTTCATTGCAAAATATACTATTCAGAGAGATGACTGTATACATGAACATGGACATGGACATGGACATGGACAGCCAATATAGAAATCAAATATAGAAATCAAATAGACTACATAACTGAAAGCAGAAGATGGAGAAGCTCCATTCCCTCTGCAAAAACAAGACCAGGAGCAGATTGTGAGATAGACCATGGACTGCTAATATCCAAAATTAGAATAAAAGCAAAGAAAAACACTAAACCACCCATTGTGCCAAAATACAACCTGAAGAACATCTCCATACAATTTATGGATAATGAAAAAAATAATTTTGTACCATTAAGCCTAATTTACAAGGCATCAGAAGAACTCTGGACTGATGCCAGGGACATTGTCAGGGAGGAATGGAAAGAGATACTATCTGCAGACAAAAGGAAAGAAAAGCCTCAACAAGTGACAAAAGAAACTCTTCATGCAGATAAGGACAGACAAGAAGCAAAAGTAAAAGCTGAAAGAAATAGAGTAAGAACCCTAGACGCAACTGTTCAGCAACTTGTGTGCAGAGACAAGGAGAACTGCTGTAATACACAATGCAGAGAAACAGAACTTGACAACAAAAAACGAAAAACAAGATACCTCTTCCACAAAATTGAAGAAATCAAAGGGAAATTTAAACCAAGAGTGGGGATGCTCTATGACCAGCAGGGGAACACATTACATGCCCAAGTAGAAATAAAAAGAATATAGAAACAATACACAGAAGAAGTGTATAAAAGAGATGAAAGAATATCAGATTCATTCATGAAAGAACCATACAAAAAGAAACCTCCAATTTTAGAAAATGAAGTGGAATCTGCATGCAGAGCACTTGGGAGAAACAAATCACCAGGAACAGATGGCATACCAATACAGCTGCTTCAAGCTACAGAGACAGAATCTACCCTATTTCTAATTAAAATTTGTCAACAAATATAGAAAACAAAAGGAAGGGCTATAGATTGGAAATGCTTGATATAATTCCAGTCTGCATGGCAGGGGACACGAGAGATTGCAGTAACCTCAAGACCACTGGAGTAATTTAATTGATCTCTGGAAAAGTAAACAAAAGGGGTCTGGAATGGACTGATTGTCTTATTGATGGGAGTCCTGACAGCCTCTTAATGTCTTGATTGGATAAGGTTAATGGGGAAAGTTTCAGTAAGAAATATGCACAGCAGGGGTGTTTGCCTGCTGCACCTGGGCAGTTTTGTTGAATATTGTCTTGGTTGCCTGTACTAGTGAAAGGATTATTGGAAGCCCAGTAATACTGGGCTTTACCACTGAATTCTTCTTGACCTTATAACCTGGCCACGATGAGGCCATGCTGACCTAAACCAGATGTACAGCCAGTGTTCTGCTTACCGCATGTTTCCCAGCCATAAGTGTCCAATTTTTATATAATATTTCATGCCAATTTTGCTGTCCCGCAGGATGAGGTATGTAAGGGGTAGTAACAGTTTGAGCACCCACATCCCTGCTGCTGCCATATCCCTGTTGCTGACACTACTGTTGGTGTCCAGCATTAGGGCTTTGTGGACCCCCTGTGAGGGCTCCTTGGACCCCAGGTTAAGAACCACTGGTCTAGATTTTTCTATGAACAAGTATGGTATAGTGGTTTGAACATTGGCCTACAGCCCTGGACAAGAGGATTTTAATCCCAGCTTGGCTATGACAACTCACTGGGTGACCTTGGGCAAGTCACACTTTTCAGCCTCCAAGGAAGGCAAAGGCCAACCCTGCTCAGGCCAAAGGTCAAGAAAACCCCTTGGGTGGGGACTCAAATCTGAGCTTTAGTTCAGACTTTAAAGGAGCTATCCAAGGTGCTGAATCTATTTGGGAGGATACTAATTCAGAAGAAAACTTGGAGTGGATTCACTGCCCCACTGACATGGAAGCCACCAGGGCTCTCAACTCTGCTTGGTAATTGCTCTTCAGAGTTTCAGGCAAGATTATTTCCTAGTCCTAGCTGGAGATCTCTAGTATTCTCTGGTAGTCACCCATCCATGTAGTAAGCAGTTCCAAATCTACTTAGTTTCCTAAATCAGATAAGATCAAGTATGTTCTGGGTGATATGGAGATATCTCCCTGCTCTCTTTAGGATCAGAAGGATGATGCATCTGAATAGCATTTGCTGGGGAAAAACAACAGAAAGGTGTTGTTGTGATCATGCTGTGTTCATGGGCATCCCAGTGGGATCTGATTGAGACACCTAAATTCTCTCACTTACCAAGATGGGATCAGAAATTATGCTGTCCCACATCTGGGCTGGTGTGACACCCTTCTTCACTGCCATTCCATCATGGCTATTCACCTTCTGCACAGGAAAACAATTAGTTCACAGAGCCAAGCAGACCCAAATGGCTGACTTTGAGTGGTCCTTTCTCACAGCCCAACATAGTGGGCTGCTTATGGTGCTCTCAAGGATTTCTATTATTTCCTTTTAAAAAGAGAAATGTATGAGCAAATTCTCATCCACATTTTGAATTCCCATGAGATGACTAGGCTCAGAAAATCTCTTTTCCGGGAAGGCAAGAAACCTTCCTATTTAAACAGTCTTTCAGCCTCATTTGGTTAGGGTAGAGAAACATGCAAAAGGTGTGCGCTTCTTAATAGGGAGTCAAGCTAGGACTGGCTATAGGGATCACATAACTCCCTTGTTGCAACAGGTCCACTGGGCTGATGGTCCATTTTGGGGCAGAATTCAAAGTGCTGGTCTTGACCTGTAAAGCCCTATATGGCTTAGGTTCTTGTTATTTGATGGACTGTATCTCACTTTATGAGCCCATTAGAGCTCTAAGATCCTCTGGAGAGGCCATTCTGTCTGTCCTACCACCTTCTCATACTCATTTGATGGGAACAAAGGAGAAGACCTTCCCAATAGCTGCTGCCAGCCTTTGGAACTCCCTCCCCAGGAAGGCCAGAATGCCCTCGTTCCCTCAACAAGTTAAGATATTTAACTGCCATCAGGCTTTTACAAACTGACTGGGATGTGCTTTTAATGCAGTGCAATGTTATTTTTAAGGCTTGAATATTGTCTCTTATTTAATGAATTTTAATGTGTTTAACGTTTCCAACTTTATCAATTGCTTCATTGTTTTTAAAATAATTTTTACATTTATGTTTCTTTGAAGCTTTTGCATAGTTTTAATCTGTATTTTTTTCACATCTTGTTAGCTGCTTTGAGTCTCATTATTGAGATAAAGGCAGGATATAAATGAATAAAAGAATAATATTTGTTTTGTGCTTTTTCAATTAATATCTTAAAAATAATGCTTTAATTGGATTGATTGTTTAATGCTTTTTGAACTTTTCTATTTCAAATTGGTTTAACTTCTGAGTTTCACAGTACAAGCCACTCTGAGTCCCATTTTGGGAAAAAGGTGGCATATAAATCAAACACATAAATAAATATAAAAAATAAAATATTAATCTGATATTTGTGTTTTAGGTTTCGTGAATTACAAAGGAGATAGCTATTACTATTTGGCACTTTTTAAACATTAGGAACAACAAGAGTCTGAAAAAGTTTTATCTGGACTACAGCTCCACAAATCCACCAAACACTGGCAATGGTTGTTGGGGGATTATGGGAGCTGTAATTTGCAAACAACAACAACAATCTCTTCCAAGCTCTGTTAGCAACATTGGAATTTAAGCATCAAAATGTTAGTTTTCACACTCAAATGTCTTAGTTCTAATGTGCCCCAAAGGAGAAATAGCTAAGAAGTTTGAGATTCACAGACATGAATGGAAGCCATGGAAGAATACAACTACACTACTATAGTGTTCCCGTTTATAATGGGGCTTTTTATACAGAAGAAGTCCCTTGTGGAATGTGTTCTGAGTACTGTAATAAAACATTTTTGGTGATATTTTAAGCACCCGGAATGATAGTACAATGTTCCGTACACCAGCATTGTATTGCCGTCTCAAATGCTGGAGCACAGTTTTTTCCAGACAAAGACACAGACACAAACATAAAACAGTACAATAACAGTTGTAGGTTAAACAGAGGTACACTCACCAACATTGATTTACTGCTGCTACTACTACTACTACTTCCTCTTCTTCCTTATTTATACCCTGCTTTTTTCCCAGGTTGGAGCTCAAAATTAAAGCTTGCCAAAATTAAAAAGACATAGGGCCTTTCTGCACTACACTGTTATAGTGCGATTATTCCACTTTCAACATCCTATGGAATTCTGGGGTTTGCGGTTTGGGGAGGGGTCTTTGAGAATTCTCAGCCAGAGAGCTTTTGGCCTCAGGAAACTACAAACCCCAGAATCCCACAGAAGGTTGAAAGTAGAATAATAGCACTATAACAGTGAAGTGTAGAAAGGTCCATAGTTAAAACCCATAGAATACAAACATTAAAACATAATTAAACGATCAAAAAAGAAATAAAACAATGTTAAAATACATAATTAAAAACTCAAACAGTCATCAGGAACACAATATCCAGCACCTTCTATCAGACAGGCCAACATATAATCACGCATCGAACACCTTTCTGAATAGTAAGTCAATGTGACCTCTCTGGTAAAGGGGTTCCAGAGCCTTGGGGGCAGCCACTGAGAAGGCCCTCTCCTTTGGTCCCATCACCTGTGATGGTGATGGCACAGAGAGAAGGGCCTCCCCAGCAGATCTCAAAGCCTGGGCTGGTTCATAAGGAAGAAGACGGTTCTTCAAATAATCTGGACCTGAGCTGTGTAGGACTCTAAAGTCATTACCTGCACTTTGAATTCTGACTGGAAACAGACCAGCATCCAGTGGAGCTTTTGCAACGGGGGAGTTGTGTGATACTCATCTTCCTACTATGATTGTTTCTTTCATTCTAACAGTATAAAAAAGAAACAGTCCACGTTGATTCAGGAGTAACTCTTACAGAGTTCAGTGGGATTTTGTTCTTGAGTAGTTGGGAAGGAGTGATTGTGGTTGAGTAGTTTGAGTGCATTTCCGGCCGGCCCCTCCCGGAACTGCAAACCCCAGGATTCCATAGGATGTAGAAAGTGGAATCATAGCACTATAACAGTCTAGTGAAGAAATAGCTTGAGTCTTGGACTTGGAGTCTGGAAGACCAGGGCTCAGATCCCTGCTCAGCTATGGGATCGCGACTGGGTGCCCTTGGGCAAATCACACACTCTCAGCCTAAGAGGAAGGCAATGGCAAACCTCCTCCAAGTATGTCTTACCATGAAACCCCAGGGATAGGTTTGTTATAAGTCTGAGTCAGCTTGAATGGACATAAGTTTGTAGTGGATGATGTAACCTTATACAAATGTACCTAGGCATAAGTCCCTATTAACTAGGGGGGGTTATATCTGCTTCAGATAGTAGTGCAATCTTCTTACTGCAAATAATAATGAACAATGGAAATCAGTTACAAAGTGGTGTCACTTTCTCACACATTCATACTGAAGTCTAGCCTGCCCCAAATCCCCACCTTGGAAAGCTCCTTAGCATCTTGGATAGTTCAGACTAAAACCTGGAGTAGATTCACTGCCTTATGGACATGGAAGCCACAAATTACCCCTGGCAGTCAGTTACATGGAGTAGCTAGTACTTTTTTCCCCCAAGAGACTACTTAAAATAAAGGGCAGCCTTCAGGACACCCTTTATAACGTTAATTCAGTTGCAGATTCCAAAGGAGAACTCCAGCATTCTGTCTGCACTTTAGTCCAAGAGACAGAAATCGAGTGAGTTGGTCTTGAAATTCAGAGTAATTCAGAATTTGGCTAGGAATTTGGAGTTCATCCAGATGGAACGAATTTCTCAGGCATGCCTAATAGTATCACTAAGCCTGTAATATACACTTCTTTAGCCTCTTAATATGGCTCGCAATACTTCACAGCACAATACTTTCAGCAGCTGAGTTCAGTTCATCATCAGATCAGCCCAATTAATCATTCTTAAGACCATGGTACTTTCTGCACTATTGAAATCAATGCTCCAATATCCCCTATATATTTCCACTGCCATTATCAAATGAAAAACTAATTTAATTCCATGTGCCGAACCAGATCACAATGTAGAAAATTTTATGTGAGACTTCTTTGGGAATAAAAGCCTACAGAAATGACTACAGCAAAAAATATATTTGCAAATACCAATTGATGATGTTCAGAGCCATGCACTTCATTACACTCATTATGTTACCCAAAACTTGCACATCTATAAACACTTATGGAGCATGGGGGAGTTCCATTGAACTCAATAGGAATTAATATAGGATTGCAGTGTCCATTGTATTGAGACCAATGATCATCAGCATAACTTAACATGAAGATGTATTAGAACTGATTTGTTCATGGACAATGGGGAATGTATACATTGGTAACTGTTCTTGCAAATCTAAAAGCTAGAAATGATCTTCTAAATTAAATTTGGAATTCTCCAGATTCCATTTATCACGTGACACAAAAGAGTTTCAAGGACTGCAACTTATGATTTGGCTATAGGCTGAATATTTGATCTAGAGGAGAACAACTAGATCTTTCTTTCCTTAATCATGCTTTCTTAAAAATCTTGTCTGTGACAGAAGTGCACATTATAATGACTTAAGATAGCAACAAAGTTTTCCAGATATGCATGTAAAATGAATGAATAAATCTTTATTGCTCAGATAAAAGCCATTGCAACACATGTAAAATGCTAAATGAAGGTTATGATGAACACTCATATTGAAAGTGTGAAACCAGGAGGGAAGGACATTTATTGGATTTTAGAATCCCTGCCCCACTCAGATGTGAGAATTTAGAGGCTTAGGGCTCCTGGGGTAAACACTCTAAAGAAGAAATGATTTGTTCTGCGCAGTTTATCAAGATTTATTCCACTAGAGGGCGCTACCACTTCATCGCCAACTTGTACAGTACAAAGGACAAAGGAGGAGGCTGACCTGGTTGTTTAACTTACATACAGTGGTTTTAGAAACAAATTTAATCACACTGGCATAGTAGGACTTTGAGCAGTGGCTCATAATATCAAACAGCCAAGTAAAGGGCTTCATTTGCGAACCACAATTCAGAGCTCTTGAATTCTGATCACTGCCTTCTAGACTACAATGCTACTTTCTGTTAAGCCTCTTTCCTTCTATCAGACTTCTTAAAGAAGAGTTGCTGAGTGGAAATTAATCTGTGTTGTGGACAACGTGTTTCTTCAGAGATTCCATGTCACAGGCCTGACACTTATTGGGAGAATGTGAGAGAGCCAATGTGATGCACAGCTTGGAAAATGTCCTTCTTTTTGATGACAGCTCCCAGAAGGCCACAGGTAGAACAGACAATGAATGGTCAAGATCCTGCATGGCGCACATAGCTACAACGTCTTTGCTATACTCCATCTCCCGAAATGATTCCCTAGAACCCACCTTAAAAGCCAGGGAGCTAGTGCTATTGAGTTTTGGAGCACTGGGGAACAGGGGCACTGAAGAAAGACATAGTAGAGTCTCCTTCTTTGGAGGTTTTTAAGCAGAGGCTGGATGGCCATCTATCAGAAGTGCTTTGATGTGGGTTCCTGCATGGCAGGAGTTTGGACTGGATGGCCCCTGTGGTTTCTTGCGCAGGTCTATGGTTCTATGATTCTGTGTCCAGCTTCCTCCTGCTAGTGAGCCATGGTGGCCCAAACGATAGCAGGGACTCCTGCACGATCCTGTTACAACTTCTTGTTGCACTGCAGCTGCTGGTGAGAAGGGCTGAATGTGTCATCCTTCAGTGCCCCACTTGCCAGCCCTTCATGGTGTGGCTGTCTGGTTTTTAAGATGGGTTTTAGGGACATTTGTAGTATAGTAATAGTGCCACAATCATAAATGTAAATACAGAACAGATACAATGTCATATGTCTATCTTACAACATTGTAACATCTTAACAGGATGCCAGCCAGTGTTTCCAAGATCTGAGGGCAGAATGTTTTGTGCAGAAGGAGAGATCTGAGTTTGAATTTGCATACTTTGATTCTTACTGAAGACCCTCACGAGAAATCCCAGTTTTCCTCTCTCAACTATTCTGATGGCTGCTTGTGAGGATAAAATGAGTTTATAGTCTCTTGCCTTCAGTTTATATTCCCCAGAAAGTTTGGGATACAGATCGACTGTGTTAGGGACTTGGCAAACAGGGCAAGTTACTATCCCTGGAGCCCTCCAGGTACTGCACGGACTGCCAAAAATGAAAACTAAGCCAAATCAGTGGTGGCCAAAAGTCTACTTCTGATTTGAAAAACAGGTGGTTGAGATCCTACACCATCAGTCATAACTACAGTGATGGAGCTCTGCAGTTGTAGTTGGGAATGACAGTGCCCAGCCCCTAAAAAAACCTTGTATTCCATCCTGGCAGCACCGCAGTGGAAGAGTTGCCAAAGCACCATAGATTGTGGTGCTGGGAGATGAAGTCTGCAGTTGTGAGGTTCATTGACAACAGGTAGCTGGAGAAAACCCTTGGGGTCCTGCCACAAATGGTTGTCTCAGGGCACTTCACAACTGGGAGTGCTGCAGACATCATTTCCTAGTGCCTTGATCTGCAGAACCTTGGAAATCTTTCAGCTGAGGCACTGTCAGTCTGAAGGAGTAGGTTTTTGGGGGCATATTTGGTCATGTTAAACATCCGTAAATGTAACTCTCCAGCTGTTATGAGACTGCAGGTCCATTTTACAATCTCAGAACTACTTGAACAGGATGCCAGCTGTTTTTTCTTTTTAAATGATAAACCAGAGTTGCTGAAAGTATGGCCTGTGGACCATAGGTGGTTCCCAGACTCACTTTTCTATCCTTGTAAGCCATTCACCAGTCCCCTAAAGCTGCTCCTAACAGTCCATTTTTAAAAAGTTGGTTGAAATCATACCCACAGCTGCCACCTCATGTGCAGAAAAAAGTGTGACTAAACCTTGCCAACTCACTTTGATCATCTCAGAGGTTGATAAAACTTTCCACGGGACATCTTGCACAAATGAAGTGTTGACAAAATCAGTTGTGCTAGGAAAGTGGAAGGAAGGGAAAATATAAAAAATACCGAGGCCTTTACAGAAATATGTGCACAGGCATTTTTAAAAGTAGTAATTAATGTGATCTTATTAAATAATGTTGTTGCTGTTAACTGCCATTAAGTTGACTTCAACTTATGGTGACCCTATGAATGAGATCTCCAAGTCATCTTCTCATCAACAGACCTACTCAGGTCTTGCAGTCTCAGGGTTGTGCATCCTTTATTGCATCTGTTCACCTATAATGTGGTCTTCCTCTTTTTTTACTGTCTTCTACCTTGGCAAGCATTCATGTCTTTTCTAGTGAGTCGTGTCTCCTCATGATATATCCAAAGTATGACAGTCTTCCTTTAATCATCATGGCTTCTAGGGACAGTTCAGGCTTGATCTGCTGTAGGACCCATTTATTTGTCTTTTTGGCAGTCTAGGATATCCACAGACCTGTTCTCCAGCACCACATGTCCTGTTTTGGTGTGCAATCAATCTTCTTCTAGACTCCAGTGTAGAGTCTTTCAGTTTCTCTTATGCCTCTATAGTTGGAGCATAAACTTTGATTATGGTTATATAGATGGATGTTGCCTGAAGTCTTATTGATATTATTTGGTCAGACTTTGTATTGTATCCCTTGACTACTTTTGCTACCTGTCTCCTCACTATTAATGTCACCTCATTTCTTTTTCAATTTTCATTTGCTGAGGAAAACGCTACGCAACTATCTGACTCAAAATTTCCAATTCCTGTCTACTTTAGCTCACTCAGCCCAAATAATGCAATGTTTATACATTCCATGTCTTGTTTTACAATATCTAGCTTCCCTTGATTCATACTTCTCACATTATATGTTCCTATAATATGTCTTGTGCAGCTTCAGACTTTTCTTTTTACCTCTGAGCATGTCAACAGCTGAATGTCCTTTCAGCCTGTGTCCAGTTGCATCATTAGACATGGTGCTCCTGGCTCTTGTCCTCTGCTCTTCCCTGGAGCTTGTTGTACACCTTCCAACCTTCCATGTTCTGGCACCATCTCTTGGCAGTGCCACATGCCCCAAAGGTCCTCTCAGCAGCCATTCAAAGCAGGGATTTAATGTGTACTTCCATTAGACATTCACCACATGCCAGATATTCTTAAATTTAAACCCATCTTTAAAAAACACTGTTAATGCAAGCCTTCTGTATTAAGTCCAAGCAAAAATGTTTTGTGGACAACATGAAGAGTGTATATTGAACTATCACTGAAATCTGTAATGTATTCATTTATCTATTTATTAAAAATTGGTCCTCAAGGGGAAATCTGTACCTCAGAAGCAGAATGTTTTATATCTAAAGCTTCAGCAATATATGTTACCATCCACCTCGGTCCAGATCTTGAGGCCAGGATCTGGGATTAATGCATAGATTCTGTAGCTGATAGCCACTACAGTTTCAAGTTCTCTTATAGTTTCAATCCTATAAAGTTTCTAGAAAAATCACTTCTGGTTAAGTGTCATCACAATGTGCTTAGTCCAGTTGTTAATCCCAAGTGGCCTGGACACATGAAATTGTTAGCGTATGCATGCAGTCCAAAATTCTTGCATGCAAGAATGAAATATGTAAAGATTTGAATCCCTTCTACATACTTCAGGATTGGCAGCTGAATTTGCCAGCTGAGTCCACTGAAAAGCTTTGTGTTCCTTTGGAGGGATGTAAACATTCTGTTTCCAGAAGGGATTGCAAGTAGCTTTAAAAGGATCTGTTCAAAGTGTGGAAATGGGTGTCAAAGGCAATTCAATGTAAGCAAGCCAAAAATGATGCACATTTAGCATATAGTGTTCTATATAGTTTTGATGGGGATTCATGATTCAGATATGGCCATGGTGGTTTTATGCTTCTTCCAATATCCAAGGCAGTATGTGTCTGTGTACCATTGCCGTGGAACAGGGATGCTATTGCAATTCATGTGCTATCTGTGGACTTCCCATGAGTATTTGATTAACCTCTGTGTTCTGATCTAGAGCCATGTCCATTGAGAAATGAGATTCTGTTACATGGAATTCAGTGACAGACACCTATACCTAATTATTTCTGGTCTGGGGTCAATATGATGATTGCTGGAAAGTACCAATAATAATAAGTGTGTCAAGAAATAATCACAGTTCACCAGAAAAATGTTTTTATCATTATAAGAGGTCATGACAGGTCAGCCTTGCAACATGAGTGCCCAAAAATTACCAAGAGAGCTAGTGGAGCAATCAAAAGTTCATGTTCAACAAAAATATTACTGAAACCTAAGTTTTTCCAGAGTACCTGTTAATCTGTACACATTCTGTTATTACACCAGCTCTCCAAAGACTTTTTGACAAGCCTCAACACCTTGTGTTTGGACATGCTATAACCCATTTATAGCATGTTAATATTACTTGTACTGCCATGGCATCATCTTATGGAATCCTGGGAGTTGTAGTTTCATTGGTGAGGGACCCAAAATCCTCTGTTAGCAAGCTCTAATAATACTATAGTTGAGGGGACTTGTCTAAGGCTAGCAGAGAATTCAAAGGATCTCAAAAACTATACATTCCATAAGTCCATTGTGGGCAGTAAGAATGGAAGGAAAATGTGAAACTATTCCAAAAAAAAAAAAAAAAAAAGATCAAGAAACATGGTTTTTGAGTGCTGAGCAACTCTGATGAGAAGAATCTTGATCTGACAAGAGGCTTTGCAGTTCACGACGTGTGTGTGTGTATGTGCCTTCAAGTTCCCTGTTGACTTATGGCAACTCTATGGCTTTCATAGGGTTTTCTTAGGCAAAGAGTGCTCAGAAATGGTTTTCCTAGTTCCTTCCTCTAAAATATAGCTGACAGCACCTATTATTCATTGGCAGTCTACTGTCCAATTACTAACCAGGATGACCATGCTTAGCTTTCAAGATCCAGCAGGATCTGGTCCCTTTAGGGTATTTAGGACCTCTTAAATACTAACCAGGCCTCACTCTGCTTAGTTTCTGAGGTCAGGTGAGATTGGGCACGTTCAGGGTGGTATGGACTTACTTTGCACAAAATTTGAATGTGATGGGTTTTGCACAGAAAACAGCATTTGTTTGTTTGTTTATTTGAGCAGGAAACCACTAGCATAGTGCACTATCTGGATTTCAGTCTCTTTTCATTTAGGGGCCTGGGGTTCTTGGGATTAAGAATGTAAGTTTCAAATGCTTATAAGATGCAGATTATTTTTCTGTAGTCCCTTCCCTGTTCAAGGGTCTAGGCCAATGTTTTCTGTTCTTCCTCATTAATAACTTTTGTCGTCTACACAACTCCCTGATGTTGCTGAACTGCAAGGGTCCCAGTTTTCATCTAGGAAATATTGGAGGGTGTCTGACCATGACCTGCTGTCATATGAGTTAAAAACTGGGAGCCTCTCAAGAACAACAACAAGTGGCAACCCTAATTCAGCAAGAATATACTACTGAGAGCCAGTATGGTAGAGTGGTTTGAGAACTGGACTAGAACTTCAGGAAAGCAGGTTCTGAATCCTTGCATGGCCATGGAAGTCCACTGGGTGACTTTGGGCAAATTACATTCTCTAAGCTTCAGAGGAAGGCAATGGCATATTTCTTTTGAATAAACCTTGCCAACAAAACCATATGACAGGGCCGTCATAAGTTGGAATTGACTTGAAGGAACCTAACAGCAAAGAAGGGTCAAATTCATAAGGATCCCAGCGTAGACTTGGGCCTAGCTGCGCAAATTTTATCAGTTTCGGTTTTAAACTCATTAAAAAAATAATAATCTTAAGTTGTTTTTATCCCGAATATGAAGAAATGTGTGCTTTTTAGTAAATTCTTTGCATAAATGAAAATCCCACCCACCCTTTTTCTATAGGAGCAGACTGCCACAAAATATCTTGAAAAAGCTATCTGAAGGCTTGTCTATGTGAAAAGCTGGATTTGTTATGAACTTTTACGCACTCCTTTTGTACACCTGATATGGCCACTGGACCACAAAAAACTTGCATCAACTTTTTCTCTACTTTTAGTCTGTGCAAGGACCAAGGAATCCTGATGAAGAAAGCAATCCCAATGATGGGTCCACTGTGAAATAGCTGCCTCCTTCCTATCCTGTCCAATGCCCACTCATGATGCTACTTCTATTACCATTCAGTCCTAAGACACTGTGTGTGATCAAGTGAAGCTCTGATAGGCTTATGTCCCATGCTAAAAAAGAGGAATTGTTTTTTCTAACTTTTATTTTTTTTAGTTTCAGAAGACAACAGAGGAATTATATAAGCATAAACTTGGAAGATATTCTCCTGCCAATGCAAAAATCTACACCTAGATCATATTTGGCAGGTGGTCATCCAATCTCTGTCTAAAAATTTCCAGTGAAGAAGAGTTCTCCACCTTCTGAGAAAGACTATCCCACTGTGAAACAGATCCTATGGTCAGGAAAATCACAGAGTCATAGAAGGACTAGCTAGTCTAACTCCCTGCCAGTCATGACACAATTAAAGCACTCCTAAGAGATGGCCATCCAACTTCTGTTTCAAGACCTCCAAAGAAGTCTTCCTCAACTGTTCCTTGTAGGGTTTGGTTTTCAGACCCTTTACATCTGGTTCCCCTCCGCTGGACATGCCCCTGCTTGCCAATATCTTACTTTAACCATGGTACCCAGAATTGGGGCCCTTTCATGCTATATAGTTATAGCACTATGATTCCACCTTAATGGCCATGGCTGCATCCTGAAGCTTTAGATTTGTAGTTTGGTGAGGCACTAGAGGCACTTCCAGGTTGAGAATTCTAAATGCCCCTTCCTAAATGGCAGATCCAAGGGTTCCGTGGAATGCACCATGGCAGTTGACAGGGAATCATAGCACTATATTGGCATAATGTGATAGGGCTCTGGGACGCGATGCTGTAGGTGAAGTCTGACTAAAGCAGAAGATAGTGGTACAGAATGGGGAACAGAAAATCCTTTCATATTTGTACAAGTGCAGACATTGTGATTCCCCCGCCCCCTGGAAGGACAACTGTGGAAGAAAAGACATTCATAGTGCATATAGATTGTCACTTGTGAGAATTGCATCTCACACATCTATTTTGCCATCATTAATCATACCTACAGCAGATAGACTGCAAAGATAATTAATAAGTTTTTTTAAAATTTCCTATAGACAAATGCTTTCTAGAGAGGACATTAATGTTTTGAAGTAGTCCTAACTACCTCATGTTAGCAAAAGCAAACTTGTTTATTCTGAGAGGGGAAAAAAAGAGAGAGAAACTTATATCAGAGATATTGGTTGAGTACTGTGTTGTAAAAATAGGATATGCCATTTCCTAGAAAAGTATGATTTGTCTTCTATAGCTCCTGCAATCAAGTTGTCTATCAATGTATACTTTGTCAAACTATGTATGGGGTGCTGCTGTCAAACACATCCATGCACTCCCTGTTTGATTCAAGCTATCTCTTTTTTACAGTCGTTTTGGTACATTTTCTCCCAGACGTTTCCCAGAAACGGATGTAAATATTACATATACGAATAGCTTGAGTCGATCTTGGGGAAGGAGAAAAATATTCTTCATCAACACTCAAGCTGGACATATCTAAACATCACCGCTATAACATTTCCACCGCTATTTCTGTGAGCTAAGCACACTTCTCTAGTTCTTGAACTCTCCTTCCCTTTCGTCTGATAGCTGCGAACTTTTTGTTTTCGTATTAAGAGGGAAAGGGCTCCTTTCTCTCACTCCCTCTTTCTGTGTCACACACATGCTCTTTGGTGGGGAGGGGGGAACCCCTTCAGCTCTGGGTTCAGCAAAGGTTATGCTAAGTTTTGTCAGCCTCGGTTGCCGGACACCCTCCCTGATGACCTCATTGTTGTCACAGATGCTGACTGCACTTTAGGAGAGGTGGGGGTGGGACGGAACAGTCCGCTGGGCCAGCTTGCGGTAAGGCTGTTACCCACAATTCACAGGGGAAAAAATGCCAGATAGTTCCCACTAGGTTCTGGTCGGCTAGGTAACGGCGAGTTATTAATCTTGTGTCAGAGAGCCAGCTGCAACTGTGGCAGTTACCATATCTCACCACCAACTCTGTGTCTGGACACCACCATTGTCCCTTTTTGGCATGAAAAGCTCTACAAATCAGCTGCTTTCTCTCTCCCCCTCCTTCCCGCCCCATCCCCTTTCCCCATCTATGGGTCAAAATTTAGCTTTTGGAGGAGGGGCAGCTCCGGAGGAGTTCTGGGAGAGCTGTTGTCCACACTGTGGCCAGGTTTACTAATTCAGAGAGTCTGCCTAGTTTCCAACTTTAATGATATTCCCTCAGCATATCACCCCGGTTGCCTGGCGACTGGATTTGAGCTAGGCCTTTCATTTGATTCCCACACATCAGACTCTGAAAAGCACTCTCCCCCTCCTTCTCTCCATCCCTCGGCTTTTGATTCTGCCTCTTCTGAAACCCTTCCCCCTGCGGTGTCAGTATGGGTGGGCAGAATGGTGGTAGAATAAGGCCAGGGGTGGAGGGCAGCCTGGAGGCTATTGCTGGTCACACATCAAGGATTGCAAACAAAGCCTCTGAGAACTCTTCCTGACAAACATAAATTCACAGAAAGCAAATTTAGTCTTCCCTTCATAGGGTGGGTGTCATTTTAAGACTTTTCTCAGATACTTTATTAAATTTGACGCTTTCCCTTGTTTTTGCAGGCAATTTCTTACAAAAGACTTCCGATTATCAACAAGTTGCCCATTGGAGTAAGCAAACAGCTTGTGAAGGCCTGACATAATCTAATAAGCACTGGGCTCTTTATGCCTTGTGCCTTTGCCGGCTATGGGAGTTCATTCATTTGGGTGAAGCAATCTTTTGCTGCAGTTTGCTGCATCTCAACCTCTCCTGTCTCCACGCCCCAACATAAGTTGGTGTGCCTGCCATTTTTCCGTTTTTCAGATTTCTCTCCACATTCACTATAATTTTCTTCTACCTCTTTTTTCTACCCCCTCCCCTGCCTCGAGAAACAAACTCCCATCTTGAATTAAGGCTATCAGATCAGGCTGTATGTGGTAAACACACACAATTGGCACCAAAATATTATGTGTAATCCTCAACGCCGGTCAACAAATAACCATACCCTAGCATTCATCCCTTCTTGTGCTTGAAATTCCTTGTAATCATTCCAACTGATCCATAGGCTCCTTCTTAACTGGGAGAAGCATCAGAGGGTTTCCTGGTTTAGCAGGACTTGCTTGAGCAGCAAGGTATATCTGATCTTGGTCCTGCCTCTTGGTTTTTCCCTGATCTTCGCTGTTCTTTGGTGCAGACCTCTAGCTTGCTCATGATCGCAATACAGTTGGTGGAATACAGTTGGGGTCTTACACATATTTAAATGTCCTTAGAGATGTAATTGGCCATTTTTGTCTGATGTCCAAATGTTCACACTTAGCTAAGGTAAAGCATGCGCAGAGCTGCACTTGCAATGTCATTGTATGTCCAGATGCGCCTTGCACATGGATATCCAAGGTGTGCATTTAGTTGTTCATCTGGCATCTTGATTTCATCATACAATGTTGCCATTTCCATTATCCTCCCCAGTGCAGTCCCTAGCCCCCACAAAAAGTGTTCAGGGACTAAAGATAGGGAGCATGATTGTCCGCTATTTTGGCTGCCATGAAGCGCCATAGATAGCCCCCCCCCCAAAAAAAAAAACCCTCTGGCTTTGAAAAATTGGCTTGTAGACCAATTTTGTACTGTGTGGGAAATAGGATGATTGCAATGTATAAATTGTAGTTTATAAATAAATAGGATAATAATAACGTTTTCTTATAACACCCTTTTCACCAAAGGAAATCGACATATACAGTCAGGGATAAAGACAATAAAATATAACACCATAACAATATATGGAATGAAATCCCCAACACCCTACCAGTCGCTACCCATCTCAGCACCTTAAACACAACACAGTGGCTTAAGGTGGTGAATCAAAGAGGAAGGTCTTCCAACCGTTTACGAAAACAGGTGAGAGTCTATTGTGCTATCTTAGTGTTTTGTACCAATGGAGTATGTTAATTTATACAAATAGCTCTCAGAACCCTCAGGTGACACCTTCACTAATACAGTAGAATTGAACTTCATTACATTTCTATGAAAAGGAACCTGTGCTCTAATTGTAAGACAATGGTTTGAACAATAAATTGTCTGTAGGCTATTTGCTCAGGATGGTTGTAATCCAGAAATCCAGAACCCACTTCTATTGCCTATCCTTGCTCTAGACCTAGGCCTGATACAGGTAGACCATTGCCTGAAATCACCCCAAAGCACTGCCAGTTGACGTAAAAAACTCTAAGCCTGAGGAAGCCATGGGCCAACATCTCTTTCTCATTCTCTCTGCGTCTCTGTCTGTTGGTCTGTCTTTGTCCCTCTCTTTTCTCCCCTGCCTTTCTCCTGACAAGGGACACAAAGTGATGCACAACAGGATTAAAGTAAGAGCTAAAAACCTGATGACACTAACTAACTAAATAAATAAATGAATAAAGTAAAATCAACCATAATTTAAAACAATATAAATCATCCTTTGAAGATGCCAGCCACAGATGCAGGCGAAACATCAGGAGAAAATACTAATAGAACAGGGCCTGAAAGCCCGGAAAATCCACAACAACCTATAAATAATTTCAATGAGGTAATAATAGGGATAAAAATGCAGCACATACGGCCCATTAAAAAACCCGGATACAAAACCTGTTAATTATCAAATGGCTGTTGAAATAAAAAGAAGTCTACACCTGCTGCTGAAAGGAAAGTAGAGAAAGGCCCAGGACAGGCTGTCATGGAAGTCTATGAGCAGCCACCAAGAAGGCACTCTCATGCTCACTCACCAGACAAGCCTATGACAGTGGTAAGAATGTGATAAAGCCCTTCCCTGTGGATTTTAAGACTTGGGTAGGCTTGTATGGGAAGATATGATCTTTCAGATAGTCTGGACCTAAGTCTTTTACTGGATGGCTTTCTTGCACTTTGAAATGTTCATCTTTATTGTTCTTTGTTTTGGTTTTTTCCTATTGTTTTATGGCTCTTTTTTATTATTATATAAGACTGCTTATTTGCATCTTGGCACTTTGAATTCCATCTATATATAAGCCAGTAGGTCTCAACCTCTGGTCCTCTGGCTGCTTTGGACTTCAGTTCCCAGTAACACTAGCCAGTATAAGCCACGGTGAGGGATTCTGCAAACTGAACTCCAAAGCATCTCAAGAACCAAAGGCTGGGAACCTCTGGCATAAGCCATTTGTTAGCTGATGGATGGCACTGAAATCTGGCTAGACCTGCAGGAAGGGGTTCAGAAACTGAGAAATGTGTAGTGGTTCACCTTTTTTCAGAAGCTGTTTCAGAAAGTTGCATAGACATCTATATGCAGAAAAACAACAGGGTCTACCCAACCGTTTCAAAAGTGATTTTAGCTGCCCTGCTTGTCTCTAAGAAATGCATAGGTCAAGTTGTAAGTTTTTACCAGAAGTGTTTTTGAACTCTTAAATAATGTTTCCTTTTACACCCAGCATTTATACTGTTATCTCCCCCACCCCGGGACTATTCTCTGAACATTTTTATTAACACTTTAAATGTACTGGCATTGAACAGATGAGCAAAAGGCAAATCTATTTATGCATTCTGTTGATGTGACTAGAGTGCAATCCATCTCTATTCAACTTGAGTGGAAATTTTCCCATTTACCCTGAATGCTATACAACATATTCTTAGCTTGGCAATATTTGCACTCTCTCTCTCTCTCTCCCTTTAGCACCTACTCTGTTAAGCCTGAACTGAAATACAGAACTGAGAAAAAACTCCAATGGTCAATTTATTGTCAAGCACTACTCTTCAAGTCCTATGTGGATATTATGCAGGGGCTAGAATTTTGTTGGTGGTATGCACCAGTGTAAGTACACTTACACCAATAGTTGCTCCTTTAAGATGTTGCTTAAGGGTTGTATCCTTATCATGGCTGGCTAAGCAGAATTCTGCTGGTATAATAATCGCCTAAGTAGTAGTGGTTTGTAAGAATTTTTAAAGTGTGTCCCCTGGGGAAGCACTACTCAAAGTGGTGGTCCGTGAACCAGTCCAGAAACCCTTGGCTACTGGTCTGTGGCAAGTTTACTGGAAAGAACAAAATAGCTGTAGCCAGTGAGCACAAATATTGTAGCAGTTCTTGGCACATTGGGAAGAAAAACCCTGCTAGCTCCCCAAAACAGATATTTTAAGAAGCACTGTCCCAATGAATTTTGCCTGTGACTCTGTTAACCATTGCACAACAGAATTGTGAAACAGCATGAGACAACTTTCATGGTTGATTATGGAATGATGTGATGCAGTATACAGTGGCATAGCAAACCCATGGTATAGCTATGGATGTGTAACTTTATGCTATGCATCCGCTAGTTAGATCTTAGCCTAAATGTGCATAAGTCAGTGCATATGTTTAACAAGTTCTGAGATTTTCATTAATCTTTTCAGACAAAGGATGCATTGTAGAATAAATGCATAAATATCCTGAAATTCCAATACTGAAGAATGTTTAAGTGGAGTGTTAATGTTGACTCGGTCTGTCTGGTTTAACCAGTATCTTGGTTTGAGCACGAAGGTGATCAGAAGTTAATAACCCCAGACAGAACCCCAAATTAGTTTACAAGTAGCAAGGATCCTCAGTCCCTCAGTCTAAGAGTTATGGTAGATGAAATCACAGTGCCAGTATGTGTAACGTATGCATATAAATGTGAAAGTATGAAATAAAAACATATGGGCCTTAATGCTACTGTTATTCCTGACTAGAGTAGAGCCATTGAATCATTTGGATTTACCTATGGGTTGATTCACCTTTTAATAATTTATTCAACAGGTCTTCCTTAGATGGTACTAACCAACAAAAGGACAACAATACAGTTGTATGGGCATAAGCTCTTCAGACCCTCAAATGAAGGTATATAGATAGAATGGAGTCCTCTGTAGTGGTGGCTTCCATTTCAGTGGGGCAGGGAATCTGCCCCAAGTTTTACTGCAGTACATATTTTATAGCAGGTATCCAAGGTGCTGAACCTATTGGAGGGATAATGTTCAGCACCTGGGGCAATTCCTTTAAAGGTCAGACTAAAATTGAGAGTAGATTCAATGTTCACACATTTCCCTGCCCTATAGATTTTGTTTTGTTTGTTGAATGACACTGCAAACTTGGAAATGTTCTGATTTATGGTACCAATTTGCATTAACCACCCTTCTGATAAATACTAACATTGTACAACCAATTACATATCTGTGGATTTCCTTGCTGTTTGTTGCAATCCCAACGAAACAACTGGTTTACTGAAGGCACTGGTGAGTAGTTATGACTGTCCAAAGATTATCACCTGCATGTGTAATCATTACAGTTCTGGAACTCCATGTACACAACTACACAGGAAATATAGATGTTACACCATGGCCAAAAGCATACAAACATATGTATAAGTCCATTTACCTGTGCATAAAATGGACAAATTGCATCACTCTATATTGCTAGCTCTGTTCTTTGGAAGACATTCGACAGGCAGATATAGTTACTATGCATTCAACATTTCATATGACTTTATTCATATATAACAAATGGATTGGGGAAGCTATAGCCTTTCATGATAATCTCTCAGCTCCCCCTTCCCTGATCTCTTAAACGATGTAGGGAGAGTTGACCCATGTGATGAATGGGAAGACTATTGTCTTCCTCTCTCAGCCTTCATCAACCCTTGCACAACATCAGGAGGGTAGCAGGGAGCCGGGTGAAGATCACAAAGACTGTAGTCTTCCGCAGTTCTCTCTTGGCTTCCAAGTAGCTACTCCATGCAACATCAGAGGGAGCCAAGCAAGGATTGGGGAGGTTATAGCCTTCCCTGATTAGTTTAGCTGACTTTCCAATGAAGTTACAGGTGATGGAGGCAACTGAATAGCAGAATCATCTTTACCACCTGTGTTCTGATAGCTGGTTCAATAACATGCAGATGTTTTCTTTATTAATATAATGAAGAGTGTCTTTCCAAATTTTGACATGCCTATCAGGTGAGCAAGTAAAGTCCACATTATGGTTAACACAATCTGTAAAGGAATACCATACAACATAAAAGAAGCTAGTATGGTGTGATAATTTGGGTTTAGACCAGGACTCTGGGGGATGAGAATTTGAATTTCCTCTGTGCCATAGGAAAGATTTTACAGAAGGAAGAATCTGTCAGTTTCATTTTCTCCTGAGTTTTCCTCTTTGAATCTTGAGAAAGTAGTTGGGGCAGAACTCCGAGGGTTCTTTCCAGCTGCCTGTTGTCTATGTGCCCCACAACTGGGACAGCACTGCAGACGTTGTTTCCCAGTACCTTGATATCCAACACCTCAGAAACATATTGGTTGAGGTGCTACTAGGCTGCAAAGGTAGATTTGGGGAGGGGGGGAACGACATCATCAGACAAAACTACAATGATGGTGTCCTATCATTGCACTTATGTTGGTGATAAAGGGGTGTCAGAATAGACTAGAAAGAACCAATTTCCTCCCAGTATTCACACATCCTGAAGTGCTGTGGACAAATTATTCTGCATTTAAAAAGTGGGGTTTATGGAGAAAAAAATTTGTTTCGTGCACAAAAAAAATCACTATTTCTTGCACAGGATTTTTTTTTCTTCTGTGTAGATAACAGGATTTTTGTGTGCAAAAAAAAATCATGTCTTTTTCTATGCAAAGTAATTCCTCCACAAAACTTTGGGACATTCAAATACAAGGACAATACTGTAGATGAATGCTTGTTTTGTCCCACAAGAGTTGGGGGGAGAAAACTACTGTAATTCTCTTTCCATCAGTGTAAGGACAAAACAGCTGAGAATTGGCATCACTAGTGTGTTTATCAGAAATGAAGAAGCTGGAAAGTGTTTAGGTTTTGAACTGTGTAAGACTGAAGACACTGCTGCCTTTACCCTTAGTCAACTTATTGTGACTTGGAAAAGTTACTTTTTTGGATTGGGCTATGCTGGCTAGGGAATTCTGGGAGTTGTAGTTGGGGGGAAAAGAAAGAACTTTTCTCAAGCTCTGTTCTATATTCACTACCCTACCACAGTAAGCTGGGTTGTAAAATCCATTGTCCATCCATTGCAACTCCTGGCCACTCCACCTCTGCATTCCGAGGCACTGATGTAAGCCATTGAAATGAGTTTGCCCAGATTAGTAAGGTTGCCAATATCTAGAGAGGCACACTAACCCCCTTTTCCACTTCAATGGGCTGAGCTTTTGACACTCTGAAAGGAACCATTTAGAATTAATTAAAATCCTGTCTTTTGCATTAGCTCTCACTGCTGCTACTGCTGCTACTGACCACAGTGTATATTTTGTTTTATGGGGTGGGGAAAGGGCGAAAGGTTTTTGTTGCTCTTTAAAAAGCAGTGCAGTGCCTGCTTATCATGCTGTATTAATCAAACTAGCAAGCTGAGGGTGTTTGCTGAATAAAGGGAGAACTTAGTTGTGTATTAGGTGTCTTTTAAATACATTGTGAGAATAGTTCGCTTTTTGCTGCTGCATTTCATCAAATACTCATTCTCTGGAAATGGTTTTTAACACATATAGAAATAAAATTAACATTATTGTAGGCTGCTTGTGTAACTTTTAACTTGTCACTTTTGTTAAAACACACACCGAGAGTTGTAATTGTTACAAGAGAGTTTGGCATAGTTCTGATTAAGACCTCCCCCACCCATCGAGACTCTTGGATTTGTCTGATTTATGAATAAGTCTTTGTTGACAATTATAGATGGAGCTGATGAAAAGCAATAATTTGATTAAAAATGTGTGAAATCGATGCAGTAATTCAAGAAGAAACAATTCTTTGAAATGTTTATTTCATTTATTTCTTCCATTTCATTTTTATTTCAGTTATGCCATATTTTTGATTTCTCATCTCATTTACTTGAGAGTAAATCCCTACAAAGTCAATGGGCCTTCTGATTAAGCATGCTTTCCCAGCCCCTAAAATGGTCATGGATTTAAAAATTTATGCCCTTCTTACTCTCTGATTTTAAAAAAAACCAAAACACCAATAGTCTGGTAATTTTCAAGACATTACTTATTCGTTGGGGAGGAAGGAAGGAAGGAAGGAAGGAAGGAAGGAAGGAAGGAAGGAAGGAAGGAAGGAAGGAAGACCAACATTCTGATATAAACAAAATGCTTTCAAAATGATCATTAGCTTCTTCAGCTAGCCCTTGGCACTCTTAAAATTGCTTCATCCACACTGTTCTATCTTAGCAATCTGAAAAACATAAGGAATTGGAGACCTGTATACACAAGACTCTGATCACAAACAAAACTGTGCAGACCTTCACAATGCAAAAAATTTAACCAGGTGGCAGAAAACTAGGTGGGAAATAAACACATGACAGCAAACTAATCCATGATACATTCAAGTGTTCTTCAGCTCGTCATATTTGGCAAACATCAAATTTCTCAGCTATCAGCAAAAAATGTAAATGGGACACTTGAGATTCAGACAAACAGCGGGACATCCCATACAGAATCAGTGTTGTGCTAATGCTTCGGCATTGATTGGGATTCACTAGAGGTACTTATTTAGTAGCTTCAAAGAGGATGTTGACAAACAGTCAAGGCCTGCTGTCGAACATGCTGGTGGGAACGCCAAAGTTACACAAGTGTCTCTGTACCTTAATAATGAATTAATTAAACTCTCAACCACAGAAGGCAATGAAAAGAACTCAGAACTGATAAAGCCCTTGCTGGCAAGTGAATTTTGATAACAGAAGGAGATGAAAGCAAGCTGTATCATCTCAGTCCTCTCACCTTCATAGGCACTACTGGTAGAACTTGGGACAGGACCTTCTCAGTGACTGCTCCCAGGTTTTGGATCTTTTACATAGGGGATCTAATATCTCCTTCCTTTCTGTCCTTTCATCGGCCTGTGAATTTTAATTTCTTTTTCCAACAGGTTTTTTAGAAACTGTCAGTAGGGCTCTTAACAGCATGCTGATTTATTGATTTTTGTCTTTTATCTATGGATTTGTTTCAAATAATTATATTTCTATAGTTAGTTTAATTGCATTTTAATAATACCATTTTTGGTAAAAATTTTTATCTGTGTTTTATTTTTTTAAAAATCTGTATTTGTTTTTAGCTTTTGTAAACTGTCTTGACTACCAGTTTTAGGGAATAGGCAAGATATATGGGAATAAATGATAATGTGAGAATAATGACACCATTGGCTCCCTCCTGAACTCCTGCTCCTTTTTCTTCACTTCACTGCTCCCTCCCAACTACAATCCATGACAACAGGCAAGCCTGGACTAAGCGATTCTGGAGCTGTTCCTAAAATGGGGCCCCTTTTGTGCCTATGAGGGGGCTATTCTTGGAATGATGCATAGAAGTGAAATATTGCAATGGACAATGCAAAACTCTTCATATGTGAGCCCATTTTCAGGCTTGCAATTTACATGAGGCTAACAGCCTGATCTCTTGCATTTTTAACCAGTTGCTCAAGTAACACACCAAATGGTAGCAGAAACTTTGGGAGGTTCAAGAAGTGATGGGGGAAGATGAGGAATCACAACTTATTATTTACCTTCATCTCTGGGTTCCCACCCAGTGAAGGGCCTAGAGCAATTGCACCAACTGAACCATTGGTAATCTGGCCCTGCCAACTGGTGAACAACATGCAGCACGTGAGTTACATAATGAGATGCCTCTTGCAGATGCCCCTGCCTAGAAGGAAAGTTTTGCTCAAGATACTTACAACTATACATGGTGTAGAGAAAGTGGTCAGATCTCTCCTGCTGCTTCTCTTGTATTAACTCCAGTGTCAGCCAAGGTGGTGGGCATGGTGGGAGATCCTGTAGAGATAAAAGAAAGTATTTTTCCCCCCACAAAACACACAGTTGAACTATGGAATTTTCATCTGCAGGATAAGGTGAGGGCCACCAGACTGGAAGGCTTTGAAGGAGATCTTGGACAATTTTAGAAAGAGGTTCTTCAAAGTCATGGAGGAAAAGGCTGTTACTGGCTAGTAGTCATCATGGCTGTATATCACGTCTCCTAACAGATGACAGGTGTTTCTCTGTACCAGTTGCTGGGGGTACACAAGCAGAAAGGTGTTACTTGTACACACTTAACTCTTGGATCACACCCAAGACTAGATTCCATGTCTATGAGATTTTTTAAAAAACTTTCTTGAGTTTTGAGTCAAGCCTTTACAACTCTGGAAGCCAGAGACTCCAGCCTGGAAGTCTGAGTAGCAATCATTTTTATTCAGTTTTACAATCCACAATGTATAAAACAGAAAGAAATTGTAACAAATACCGATTAGTTCAATGAGTCCTACTCTGTCTCCAGTTCTTCAGGTGCTAAGGGAAGTATTCATTTTCTGTCCTGACTTACATTTAGTCCAAATATGCTTCCAACACATAGAATCCTTGTATATGGTTCCCCAAAACTGGAGTATCATTGGAGAGAACAGCAACTTGGATGCATGCAATGAAGATTCCAGCCAGCAGATGGCAGCAAGGGATCTAGATGCAGGATCTGAGAATGCTATAATATATATATATATATATATATATATATATATATATATCCCAGTAGGCCTCATTAGTCCATGCCTGTTACAATAAAGACCCTCAGATGGCAGGTGGCGCTCCAACAGGCCACATTAGCAGAGGTGTGCTGCACTGTGCACTCCCAGCCAGCAGGTGGAGCTCCAGCAGACCACAGCAAATGGGCTGCACAAAGGACTCCCAGACAGCAAGTAAAGCTCTGAGGGGGTTTTTGGTCCCTGCTTTCCTGAGAAACATGAATGGTCCCTAGAAGTGATTTCAGCCCAGGAAGGACAGTCTCCTATTAGTAATTTCCAGCCAATAATAATTCATATAGGATTATTATAGCTTCTAATCCTCTATCAATAACAATAGCTCTCCTCTTCTTAACAGCCTTCTCTTCTTCTTCAGCAGGCAAAGTAATGCCTAATGTGTCCTATTAGTTGTCATTGCTACATGCCTTCTAGTTGACTTATGGTGACTGTATCCTAGGACTTTCTTGGCAAGATTTATTAAGATGAGGTTTGCCATTGCCTTCCTATTAGGCTCTAAGAGTGTGACTTGCCCAAGGGCACCCAGTGAATTTCTGTGGCCAAGTGGGGATTCAAACCTTTGAACCCAGAGTCCTCGTTCTGCACTCAAACCACTACGTCCTGCTGGTCCTACAACATCCAGTTGCCGTGACCTATCTTAGACCACTCTCCATCTCTTATGGCAGCTATTTTCCCAAGGTCATCTGTGCTTAGGGTGAACAGGCACAGAGCGTGTTACCTCTTGCCAAGGCTGGCTGAGAGAAGAAGTCCCTAGCACCTTTCCTGTTCTTCAGGGTATTTCAGTAAAAAGACCCACCCTTTACAGGGCATGGTGATGATTCATTGAGCATAGAGCAATGGGTCCAGAAAATGCCTGCTCACCTGATCTGAGCACCACAGTAGTCCCAGGAGGGCTTCCTCTGTGGTACAACTCCTTCATGGCAATCAAACCTCCTTTTTAGCCATCCATCACCTCCAAAGAAGCCAGAACTATAACAAGAAGGGGTTCCAGCAACCTTGAGGTACAGTTATCTCAAACTCATTAGATGCTGCCCCCTTCTTCACTGGGTCTGGGTCATCCCCTCCGTATCTCAAGATAATAAAATCTTGAATCTGAATAGAGAGACAGGGATCTAAATCATATCAGTTGTTAGGACCTAGGTTGATATCCCCACAAAAGAGAGAGGGATGTAGAAGGAACCAGATCTCCATAAATTTTATACATACTACTTTAGAAAGAATTACAAAACTATCTGTCTCACTCCTGTGGAGAAAACTGTGTGCCTGTGTGAAGAAGGAGATCGGTATGCCTTCTCAGACTACTGACCATGTCCTAAGTGTTGATGAGCAACTCTAAGGTCTCTTCTCTCACTTCTTGATGGTTCTCTTTTTGTAAAAACAAACTAAGGCAGGAATCTTGATGTTGAAGAGTGGGAAACATGGTTCACATGCAGTCCTTTGAGGGGTCCAGTGCAAGTCTTGGGACCCATGTCAACTGCCCAAAGGACCTGGGATCCTTGCCCCGCACCCCATCCCCAGAAAAAGAGAGTTTGGGCTGAAAAAAACTGTTTTCTGAGTAAAAGAACACTCTGCAGATCTACTGCATGCTGTTTTTTCCCTACATTCTTCAAGAGCAAAACTGAAATATCCTGAGGGGTGACTGGAAATAACACATCATCACTTCCTTTTGCCAAAATGATGGTAGTTGTGACAATATAGCTTTTTGCCTTCTGGAGCACTGGAGGAGCCAAAGGAATCAGACATGTCCCATCAGGCACTAGGATTAGTCTTCCTCAGCTATTATTAGTCCCAAACATAGCAGACCTATTGAATCAATGGGATTTATCTATCTGTTAACTCATCATGCAACAGTTACTTCAGTGGGTTTACTCTAGTTGGGACTAACCAAAAGCATTTAGGCCTTGTTCCATCTTTCAATTAGAAGACAGTCCTCTATAAGGTAAGACAAGAGCTTGGAAAGTTCCTTTTTAAGGGTAATTTGTTCCTGTTACTTGTTGTAGGCCCTTTTCGCATTGAGGCTTCTCGTGCGAGCGGGGGAGGGCGGCTCGCGCGAGAAGGCTCCTCCGGGAGGCTGCCGTTTTCCCCTCCTTCCTTCCACAGGCGAAGGAATGAGGGGGAAGCGGCACCGGAGGAGGCTTCTCGCGCAAGCAGCCCTCCCCCCGGGCGAAGCAGGAGGCTCTCGCGTCCGTCCCCCCTGCGCACTCGCGAAGCAGGAGGTGTCGCGTCCGTTGCGCTAGCGCCCTGCCCCGCCCCTTCCTTCCGCAGGGGCAGAGGGAAGGAAGCGCAACCCAGCCGCCTCCCCGACGCTCCGCACAGGAAGTAAATGTGCCTGGGTGCCAGGAGCGTTACACGAGCGCGGGTGATTTTCGCTTAGAGGCAAAAATCAAAAAACCCGTGATCGCGCTGTTGCAGCCCTGTGAGCGCGGCGGCGGAAGTGGGAGTGCGTCATGCAGAGCGACGCTTCCACTCCCGCGAGGCTCATGGGGCTGTCGCGCAACAGAAAGCCCGTGCGAAAAGGGAGTAGTGTTTGAAAAGTAATTCATTGCTCCTACTCATCACAGTGTTAAAACATAATTTGTCACATTAGTTGTGATGCTAAATATTTCTCTGTTACTTTCCAGATTCTGTTACTTTTCAGAACATGCTTAATTAAAAAAAATTTGAAAAATTATCGAAGTGGAGAAGTGAGAAAGGTAAGAAATTTTGGGTGATGATTTTGAAAGTGAAGATTTAGTTGAAGCCTGAACTTTCTTATTGGGACTGATAGATGACCAGTAAAAGATTCAAAAGATTTTTTGTTACCATTCCAACACAAGAAAAATGGCTGATGAAATTGTTCGACATGGTGGAAATGAATAAATTATCCATGTTAATTAATAAATTATCTCTGTGATTTTAACAAAGATTGGGATGAGTTGATTGTATATTTAAGAGTCTTCAGGAGAGGAGAAGTTAACTTTTGGTTTTGAAGAGTAATAGATTAATAGTACTTATTAATTATCAAAAGTGTGTGATAGTATAAAAAGTATAGTTTCTACTATAATAATATATTACGGTTTTTAGTACTGTAAATTAAAAGAAGTATACTTTCTATATACAAACTGGCAAACTGATGAGTTGAAGTCATTTCTACATACTGTTATTCCCCTTTTTAGTTAATTTAGTTTATTTAGTTTTAGGTAGTTTTTAGTTTGTTTGATGTTTGTTCTTGTACTACCTTATATGTTGTTTTATATACTTAAAATGTACATCTTAATAAAAAGAAAAAGAAGAATTACCATCCAAATGTCTCCATGAATGTCTAAAATTATCCTTAAAACTGACTCTAAAAAGTAACTCCAAAGCCTTCCTTGTTACACCATTATAAATAACTTTGTTTACTTGGCATGTTGCTTTTGAAAAGTAGCTTTGCTCTGCTTTTGTTACAACCTCCTCTCCGCAGCTTGTTACAACTGTGGACATTTCCACACTAGACTGTTATAGCATTATTATTCCACTTACAACATCCTATGGCCCCTCCCTAAACTGCAAATCCCAGGATTCCATAGGATATTGAAAGTGGAATAATAGTGCTATAACAGTCTAGTGCAGAAATGGCCTGTGTTGCTCTGAGTAGAAGTCCAAGCTGCCCTAGTGGAATCCAGCTCCTTGTTCAATCTACCTCTAAGTTACTATAACAGCTCCAGGATTATGGTAACCCAATTCTCCCTCCTCATAATTCTCCCTTGGGGATGGAGGTAGTGGTAAAAAAAGTCTCCTGGTACATTGCTTGCACTCTCTAATGTTTTTAAAATGTAGTGTGTGAATCCTCTCTTTCCTGAAGAGGTAACTGATAATGCTTTCACGCTGTCTTACGCTCAGATGCAGTTCATATCCCACGGACCATCACAAACTTCCTGTCTGCTGCCACTAAGGCCGTTTCCGCACTACAGTGTTAAAGTGCTGCTATTCCACTTCCAATGCCCTGTGGGATTCTGGGGTTTGTAGTTTACTGAGACCAAAGAGCTCTTTGGCTGAGAATTCAAAGTGCCCTTCCCTAAACTACAAACCCCAGAATTACATAGGAGGTTGATAGTGGAATAACAGCACTTTAACACTGTAGTGCGGAAATGGCCTAACTGCAAGAGAATACAGCAAACACATGTCTAAAGACAAGACAAGAGAAAACATTGCAAGAACACTGTTTCTCTTCCTCAGACTCTGAATGGGATCAACAACAGAGTAATCCCCTCTTCCAACCCCCCACCCCACTCAACTTCTCTCTTGTATGAAAGTCTAGGGGCTTTTGCTTCCCTTGTTTCTACCAAACAAGTCTTTGAAATATATCAATTCACCCTGCAGGCTTTCGGAAGTTTACTGATCCTATCAGGCTGATAGCACACAGCTCCATTCCAAAAAGGAGAGCTGCAGCTCTTGACTCTTATGTCCTTCTTCTGAGCAGAGCAGAAACATTATGCACTTAAAACTGTCCTTTGCTCCCCCAAAACCAACAAAATACTCCAAACACCAAAACCGAAGAACCAAAAAACAAAACAAAAACACTCTCCAAACAGATTCAGCAACGAGATGTAAAGCAAGTCTCTCAGAACTCTTTCCGCACATTGAGCCCCATTTGCTGTCACATCTTGCTTCTTTATTTATATCGTCAACACACAATTGTTGTGTAACAAGACATTGATACCCTTTGACTCCACAGCAACCACGACACCTGTCACAAATTCGCTATCCAGAATATAATTTTAGGGATGGTAGCGGTTCTTAAGTAAACTCTCCCAACCCGAATTCACTAACAAAAGACCAACATTATATTCCTTTTGTTTACTTATTATTCATTGCTTACATTTGATGTCCTATTTCCTCGCTGAAAAGGGCCTACAATAAAATAGGATCAAGCACATAGAAAATGATATAATGAGTGGCAGAACAAGAAAAAAAATAAAACAAAGCAAGAAGGCAAAGCATACAAATAGCTTTATTAACCGGAGCAGGTTGTTAAAACCTTCCTGAAAAGGAAGAACTTGATGAGCAACACAGAGGGGACCCTGTGTAGTTCAGGCCCTATCTGTCATTTTCTCAAGACATAATGGTCCTGACACTCAGAAAAATTATGTTTCTGGTAAAGGGGCTACACTGCCAGTTAGGGTTTGGGAGAACAAGGTCTTTGTGATATGTAGTCCAAAAAGTTAATTTGTCGGAGCTCATTGGTGGGGGAAGAGGGGAGTGGGGACGTCTATGTCTGTTACGCATCCATAATTTTGATCATAGAATCAGAGGTGGAAGAGACCACAATGGCCATTGAGTCCAACTCCCTGCCATGCGGGAATATACACTCAAAGCACCCCCAGCAAATGGCCATCCAGCCTCTGTTTAAAAACCTCCAAAGAAGGTGACTTCACCACACTCCAGGGCAGCATATCCCACTGTTGAAGGGCGGGACCATGACAACATCATGTGCAAGTGTCATCGTAGTTCTGCTGCTCTCATGTCTCCATTCTGGGAGGGTGCCATCCTGCGGAATGGGCCAAAATAACCTGTGCCTTCTACACACACACATACTGTAGGATAGAAAATGTTTTCTCCCTCATTTTTTTTTAAACAAGAGACAATAGAAATACTTCTCTGGCATAAGGGAAGTTCAGATGTAACCCCCCCACACAGACACACACTTCAAAGAATACCAAGGCTCTCCTGTTAAAGCTAGGAAAGAATCTTCCTTGAAGACCAGGAGGACCATTGCTGCCAGTTTGTGTTGTTAGTATTGGGTGAGGAGGACCAGTGGTTTGACTCAATATCTATAGGCAGCTTCCCATGTTCCTATGTTCAGCTCCATCATTGCACCTCACAATGCCAAGCAGGACTGCAGCACCTGAAATATTATATGGATGATTTGGAGAGTGCAGGGAGGATGAAGAGAAAGAAAAAGAAAAACACTGTAGAAAGCCACAATGGGCCATTTCCACACTACACTCTTATAGTGCGATTATTCCACTTTCAACATACTATGGAATCCTGGGATTTGCAGTTTTGGGAGGGGCCGGTTGGCCCCTCTCAAAACTACAAACCCCAGGATTCCATAGGATGTTGAAAGTGGAATAATCGCACTATTTTAAAGGAAAATAATGTGCTTTTAAATTCAGGCTAATCCCATTTGTTTACT